>VZTG01006544.1:172314-333001 GCA_013397845.1 Melanocharis versteri
CGGGCGGCCCCGCTCGGCCCCCGGCAGCTGCGGCGAGCCCAGAGCAGCGGCCCCGCCGCCACGGGGCTGCAGAGCTGCCGGCGCGGCGAGGAGCGCCCCGGGGACGCGGCACCACCGGTGCCAGGCGCTGCCGGCCGCCATGGGGTAAGGATGTCGCGGGGGCCGCCGTGCTGGTGCCGGGGCTGGGGGTGGGGGCGGCTGCCCGCGGAGCTGTGGGCGCTGCTGGATGCGCACGGGGCCGAGGGGTCTCACTGGCGGGATGCGCCAGCAGCAGGAATCCTGCTGCAGTCGGTGCCGTGCATCAGCCGAGGGAGGGGAGAGCAGTGCGATCCGTGAGGGGCGCACCGCGATCTGCAGAGGTTTGTCTCCGCCGTAGCCACATCGGAATTCTGGAAGAGCCGTCTCGGCTCCCAGTTCCCCACCGTGAGGACCTTTCCCGGGTTGTTAGGCGACGCTCAGTCCTGAAAACGAGTGCTTTAAACTCAGAGCGCTAGGGTGAAATTCCAGAACAGCTAAGGCTCGCTTTCACTCTTCTGGAGTCTTCAGAGAATATCGAACAACGTGTGAATTTCTCAATAAATTGAAGGCTCTAAGGAAATCGGCTGCACAGCAGCTTGTCTAGTAAACTGGGGAATCCACCTGAGAGCTTAAAGAAATGAGAAGGAACAAAATCTATAAAATTAGTCAGATGTCATATAAATTAGTAGATAAAAAAGTGACATAGATACCTATGAAAACTTTCCACATTCGTATCCTTAGGAATTTGTGTAGTGATACGAAAAAATAATCTGTGCTACCGGGCTTGTCTGATATTGGAATGGAAACTCATCCATATTCCAAAGCAACAGAAACCTGGTATGATCTGGCAAACTGCAAGGTGGAGGCAGATTTTCAGAGCATTAGCAAGATGCTGTTTTAATAAGATTTTATGACAAT
The DNA here is from genome assembly GCA_013397845.1 of Melanocharis versteri. Classification (NCBI taxonomy): domain Eukaryota; kingdom Metazoa; phylum Chordata; class Aves; order Passeriformes; family Melanocharitidae; genus Melanocharis; species Melanocharis versteri. The sequence continues at coordinate 173,251 of VZTG01006544.1, forward strand.
AGTTCAAAGTCTACAAAAGTTACAAACCATGTCCTTTGTATTTTGGTCATTTAGGAATTCGGATATGAAATTGGCATATTACTTCGGAAGTTGTAGGTGTCTCCTTAAGCTGATTAGGACACTTGGATTCTCCAATTTATTAACTTCCTTGCATGTGTGGTGATAACAGCTGCATCCTTGTCTCTGTCCTATCACTGGGGGTCACAGGTCAAGATGTAGGAGGGAATGACTCCTTCCTCCTTAGGCTTGTTTTTATTTTTCTGTTGTCTTCCCTTCCATTAAAAAATTCAAACTGAATAAACCCAAACTTGCAGCTGTCTACATATCCAAGAAAGTGATGTTTCAAAAACCTGCCAAAAGGCTAAATGATGTTATAATTTCTTGGGATATATACTTAAAACTGCTAGTCGGACACAGGATTATGTAAAATTAAAACAATGGAAACCCTCTCATTTATTTAAATTCCATACTATGTTTTTAGATGTTTGAGTCAAGTGTATCATAGTACAAATCCAATGAGCTGTTGAGGAGCAAACATTCTGTCTTCAGAACTCCAGTTCTGCTGGTGTTTTAGTGTCATAGCTTCTTAATAAACTGTACAAATCCCTATCTCTAGAGAGTTGAAATGATCTTAAAAACCACAGTTTTTGGTGTGGTGACTTGAGTAGTATCTTGGTACATTAAGATCAAGAAGACTAAATTTGCTAGCAAATATTTTAAAGACATTTTAGATAGTATACATTGGGGTATTGCAATATAGAATTCCTTTGCAGACCACCCTCTAACAAGGAGGACAAACCCTGAAATGTAGGAATGTGTTACTAATAAATCCCCATCTCTCTAAATCTGAGTGAGCACACCCAAGCCAGGGGCAGCACCTAGTTAATGGATCTGTGGTTAAGTGTCAGATATTTGTTGCTGTTCAGAGCAGAGGTCTTCATTCTGTAGCTGTTTTGTATTAATTTCTAAATGCAAGTGCCTATGGATTTCAGAGTATTTCTACACCAAGATACAGGGGACTTTTAATTCAGCAGTTGATACTCTATACTCTACTAAGGCCTAAAAATTGAGTATCCAAGAAGAAAGTTGCAAAATCATTGATAATTCGATGTACCTGGGTCACACAAGGGTCTGTGCTTTATATTCAGTATTTAATGGGTACTGCTATGCTGTGTAAGCTTGTTGAGTGATCTTGTAGTACCTGGCTGGTGGAGAGCTTACCTATTTCAATGGTTAGAACACAGAAGACTTGGGAGACGGAAGCTGGCTTGCCAAACCAGCGGTGGCTTTCTTAGTCTCATTTCTTATGAAGAATTCAGTGTTCTGCCAGTGTAGTTCAGACTGTTCAGCACGTGGAATACCATGAGGCAAGTCAGGTAATTATGCACTGGGCATGTGGTGGAAACCAGCTGGTGAGCAACTGGGCTCTGGGCCAGTGCTGCTATTAAAACATTTTTTTGGGGAAACTTGAAACTAGAGAAATGATCTGTAGAGTAGTTCAGGACACTTCCTTAGTGTTGTATCCTGTATGTCTGTGCGTGTCTCTCATCTCACAGGACAAGGTAAGTGAATCAAGCCCTGTGGATTATATAGGCTAGACGCATAGGATATCCAGTCTTGTTTCTCTATCTGCCAGTCTGTCTCACTTCTCCCGGTTCCTCATTCCTGTTGCATAAAGAAAAGTTCTTATCAATAGTTAACTGTTGAGTGATATAACCATTGTAGACAACCTTTTGAATTGACCACATGCAATATATCATTCTTTAATAGGGAAGCGTGGATTTTGTGTGAAAACTATGTTCTATCCTAGTTGATAATGTGTATTCGTGTGTTCATTGTCAGTATTGCACAATCAGTCTTCTTTGAGCAGAAGTCTGATTGCATTAAAAATCCTCAAGAAACAGCTCTAAAGCATACTCAGGATTTATATTGGCAGCTTAGGCTGTTGTATGCATTGACCAGGTAAGTAGTGTATTAAAGTTGGAACCGTTCCCGTATTTTTCTTGTCACTCGTACTGCTTATATTTTCATCTATGAGCAGGGGAAGTAGAGGCTGTGATGCAGTCATTGTTTAGGCTGGAAGGAATACACTTCTTTCCAGACACAATGGGGAAACTGCACAGCTGTGTATTCTGGTAGGGTTGCAGAAATCTGTGTCCTATTAAACATAATATCTGGTATTAATTTCTGATTTATTGATTGGTAGTCTCTCCATAACTACTTCACATGATGGCTGTGGACAAATATCTAAATTTGCTACTTGCTTCTCCCATCACTCACGCTAAATTATGAGGAATTACAAGGTAAAAGCTTCTGTAAGATGTGCTCATCTCTGTCATGTCATTTTAATCAAGGTGTCTTTATAAAGGCTTCATCTTCAGTTTTGTTGGACTATATTTAGTGTGTTATCTTTGTAAAGGTGGTTGTGATATGTGTCAGTTTGAGATGGCAGAATTAAAATACTAGGGTTCTTAAATTGGCTGGAGAATATTGAGAAAGATTAGTATTTTAGGGTATGCTTGTTAGTGCTGCTCTTGCCTAGAAATAAGTATTTTAATTTTTAGTAGTCTGCAAGTGGTTGATCCACTCCTAGATCTTACACCATTTGAAGTATGTGGAGTTACTCAAATGCATTTCTTTTAATAGGACAAACTACAGCCTTGTCCTGAAATGCTTCAGTTTGCTTTCTGTATCTGGGTAACAAGACATGAACACTATAAAGCTGTTGGGAGCCATAACCGTTATTGATCATTGAATTTGTCCAGACTCAAATTCTTTAACCTGTTTTCCTCCCACAAGACTTAACGGTAGGTTTCCCAAAACTTTGTTTTAGCAACATTTCCATCAGCTGTGCTCCTCTGACACAGAAATACTGCAGATAGTAGAGCAGAAGGTGTAGCTTCTTGGCAGTAGTTCAGCATTACTGCAATTCCTTGCCATCTTGCTGTCTCGGGTAAAACAAGATGCTTATTGTGTGAAAGCAATGGCAGCAAAGTAGTTTATGCCATCTTATGTAGCAGAACGGAGAGTCTAACAAGTTCTACAGATAAACACCAACAAAACTTGATTATCTGTAAAGAACTAATAATGTATAAATATCAAGACAGACTGTATATAAATCAGCCTGAAATAGTTAATAAACCACTTTTCAGGTAACAATATGTGTAGACCTTTACCATGCTTAAATTATATTCTGTGACAGTAATTTTATGACTTCAAAACATGCATGAGAAATCTGAACCAGATCTGCTGGCCTGGCAACACATAAATGAGTGTCCTGAGCATCATGAGGGAATGCTTGCTGATCTAGTGAAGATATTTGTAATGACTCAAGGTTGCAATTGATCTGTTTTGCTACTTCCATGCATTATTAACATTTTATAGGCCAGCCCTTTAGGAAAAATCGTACTTCTGCTGAAAACGAACATTTAAGTCCTTCCCATTCATCATGTTGAGAATATTTTTATCTTTGGTATCTCAAGGCAAGCATCAGATGTGTGTGTGTTCTTTGTGTTGTGTGTGTGTTCTTGTGATTTCTTTTTCCAAAACAGTGCTTGCTCTACCACAGTTACTATTATCTTTGCAGGACTCAACTAGGTGTTGAGCCAGTATCTAAGGAAATATGCAGTCTTGGAGCCACAAAGATTGCAATGGCTTGTAATTCTGTAACAGGTCAGCACTTCTGATCAGGGAAGGCAATGACAGTTAACTAGAGCTAAGCAGAGTATATCTGCCTGCTAATTAGTAAAAGTTTTAAGTAGAATTTAGATATCACTTTTATGGGAATCTTTGTTGCAAAACATTTATGATTGTCTCTTAAAAGTGTAATTGGATTTAAGGCTCTTAGTTAATCACTCTAAATCATTGTCTTTCAAATTTGTGTCTATGCATTAGTGTACTTCAGAGAAGAGCATCACTTTGTGATGTAACACTAATTTATTGGTAGTTTCTCATTAGTACAGGTGCCTTGGACATAATTTTAGTTGAGGCTATGGTTTTCAAATGTATTCCAGATCACTGACTATATAAACAGTACAGATACTTCAACCAGATTAGAACTGAGTTTTTCTTCTCCTTTAGATATCTGTGATTTTGAAGCTATTGAGGCCTAAAGTAATTACCAAGGACCAAAGTCTCTGCTAGTCCAGAAGTTACAAGTTAAGAGGTGCTTAGCAAGGAAACCAGTGTGATGTATTCATACCCAGCTAGGCTGTACCTAGGTCTGGAATGGACTTGGCTGAGCATATGTATATGTGCCTGTGTTTTAACAATGCACGCTTTGTATCTGCGTTCTGCACTGGAGAAGGCTCTCAGGCATGTGTGTGGTTATAGTGTTAGTAATGGGTAACTGTGACTGTGAACAAAGAAACAAAGTATTTCATATTATTTAACGTGGAAAAAAATCAGAGTCTACCTCTTCTCTTTTTTTTTCTTCTTTTTTAAAGGTACCATGAAACATGTATTTAAATGCCCTATTTAAAAGCCCTACTTAGGTGAAAGCTTTCTGTAAAAAAATAATTTCGAAGAGTATGCATTCAAGTTCAGGGTTTTGTACTGTTCTCCCTGCAAGGCTTTTTCAGATATATTCAGTCTTAAAGGTAAGGTGTAGTGGGTGTGAAAGCATTGCATTATGAAAAATCTGCTTTTATATCCAGTTTTGATGGTAGACTTCTTTTCCCCATTCTGTTTCAAGTTTTTTTCTATTTCCCAAGGCTCAGCCATGTGAGATCCACCAAAATTAGTATTGAGTTCAGGACAGAAAGATTAGAGGGGAGAAGAGGCTAGAGGGAGCTGTGGGTTTATTCTACCTGGGCCTTGCACTATGCAGTGTTGAGCTCTGTTTTATCTACACAGAGTCCTGGTAGTGGCATTACTCCATTCTATGAAGTAATGGAACTGTGTTTCAATACTGTATTGATTTTCTGGAACTGCATCACAATCATGCTTCTGGCAACAGACTGCACTCTGATATGCTTCTTTGGTGGCAAGTAGTGATGAATGCCAGTCATTGTTAAAAAATTAATCTAGGAAGATATTGTTTAAACATGCAATAGATGATGCTAGATTGCCAGATACAAGCATATATTGACATTTCCAGTAACTAGTCATGATTTTAGGGGTTTTTTTTAGTTATAGTTATGAAGTTAGCTAACTTAAGCAGACTGCATCACTCATTTTCTGTAATGGGAGGGGAGAACTTGAAATGCGTAGCTCCTCTCAGGTTTTTCTTCTTCCTCCACATAAATGCAAAGTGATTCACAGGCACTGTTTTGTTGATATTTGTGGTGTGCTCTTTGCCAACATCCTGATTGTTAGATTTTCACAGATCTTGCCACCAAATGGTGGGAACCACATAAGGCAAGCACTGCTTCTGCCACTTGTCTGCTACAGCACCAATGTTTGTGCAGTGGACTATGTCAGTACTGTAACCTAACTGACTGCAAATACAGGGGTGTGCACAAGGGAAGGGCCACTACAGGTGGGATAGACCTACCTTTCACTACAAGAGTGTCTATTTATTCTGGTGGGAAATGTTCAAAAAGATCTGAACTCAGACCTACCCCTGTTGAACTTTGCCCCTCAGTTTTGAAGCTCAGGTCTGAAAAGGTATTTGTGACTGTCCACTAGGTTGAATCTCATATTATTGAGAAATGGTATTTTTTTCTCTTTTCAAGTGTGTATTTTGTAGTAAAACAAAAGAACACCAAACCCAAACCAAAACAAACAATATCTCTGAGCCCAAACCATAATAGGTAATATTACTGGGTATAGAATTTGGGGTTTTAAAATGCTTTTAAATTACTTGTTCTGTAAATAGTATGCCGCAGTCTTGGATCCACAGTTAATCTTGAAGTTCTTCTTGTAATAGGATGTATGATGAGATCTTCCTTGAGTTTTCAAAACTGAAGAATGAGCTTTAAATGGTCAACACTTCACAGTGAAGTGTTGGTGAAATAAATCATCTTTGACATATATTCTCACAATTCCTACTTGGACCTATTCATTTCCAACAGACTGCTAGCCCTGGCTTGTCTGTACAAAATTCTAGAAGAATATACTGTGTGATATTGGAGAAAACACTGTTTTCTCCAGTATGACTTACTGTGGAGTACGCAGCCGTGGCAGGTATCTTAGGGTACTTTTCATGCTAACAAAAGTAAGTATATGCAATAATATGTGCTGTGTATCTCTGTTGTCCAAGGACTTTATGCAGTCAGCTAGGGTCCTAAGCAGATATTTGGATGATTGGCTTTAACCAGAACACCTGTGCTTTTGCACTACTTGGGTTTTTACTGACTGTGTGTGACTAAAAGAGTTAACCTGCAATTAGACAGTAACACTTCTGTTGGATTAACTTACTTTCAGCTTCTGGATACTGTTTTCCAAGTGCTTTTTCAATGTTTGAGTGTATGTCCCTTTTCTAGACGTGTGAAGGAACTGGCTTCTACCAGAAAACAATTAGCAGTTCTTGGGAATAGATGGTGTCCTGCTGATTTGAGTCCTAGGTATTAATGGTTCTCAGAAGCACTGCACAGCTCAGATAGCATGTCTGGCTACCCATGACAGTAAAACTCACAGGATCTTTGAGAAGTTTTTGTGAAAAAGACACAGGTGCTAAAGTACATGATTGAATAATGGTCCATTTTGGCTGAATTTTGTGAAATGAGCACTGAACACTAGATGCCCTAAGTTAATCTCACATCGGAATGTAAGTGCTGCCCATGTCTCTTACAATGGATCTTAATGGGCCACTCGACATCTGAAGTAGTTTTTACTGAGAATTATATATTTGGTGAGCTTAAATGTGACATAGAAATTTTCAAAAACCAACAAAACTTCCCCTTTTGTCCACATTAATTATAGTTTTTAAAATCAGACTTCAACAAAAGCTAGAATAGTTCTATTACTGGGATGGAATGATGAAGAGTATTATAGGGGCCTTTTCTATATGCCACTTTTGTTGTTAGCAGGATTGGAGAATTAATATTATTCTGGGGTGAAGTTCTTAGACAAAGAAAGACAATCTGCTTCTTCCCCTATTGTTCTTACAAAGAACAATTTTACTTGGCATTAAAATACATTCAAAGAGTCCTTCTCTTCTCCTCCTTAGTAACAGCAGTAAATCCAACATTTAAAGAATACTGCTGGTCTTGAGTGCTCAGAGGTGGACTCGGTACTCCTCAAATCACTTGCACTATGTCAGCCTTTACAGATAGAATCCACATCTAGATTGTGTAAAGGTTACCTTTTGCTCCACCATCTTGTTTGTCTTTTTGTCTTGGTACTTCTGCCACTGGCTAATGTTTTTGTAAAACCCAAGACGTTGCTTATTCAGGGAACCCTAGATAATTTTGTCTTATATCTATGCTATTCATCTTCCTGAAGAACTGTTACTCTTCATTTGCTTGTAACACTGGCAAAATTTGTGCAATTAACTATGGTACGAGTACTTCCTGCTCATGGAATTCTATTTACTGGATTAACCAGTCTGTTTGTTAACACAAAACCTGTTAGTGAGTGGGAAATGGCAGTTTCTGCTACATGGACTAGTATTTGATGCTTCAGTTAAGCCTCTTTTGGACATAAACATGTGAGCACCTAAGTGCTCCAGTTTGGGAAGACTATACCATGTTTAGCATACAGCTATAAAATGTTTTAAAATGCAGCTTTCTTTAAAACTGACTTTGCAATGCAAGCGTTCTGTAAGTAACTAATGAACCTGCTTGGTTTTGGCTGCTGTTTATTTCATGGATACAGGAACACTGGAGCTTGGTTTCTTACATTTAATATCTGTTCTGATATTTATGCAAAGGCGTGGGTGAGGGAGGCTTTTCTAGTTCTTGTTTTACACATAGGTTTTGAAGGCATTGAATCCTACCAGTTCATTCAGGTGCCATGTAAGGAAAATTGTTGATAAGAAAAAAGGTCACGCTGAAATAACTAACTCTTAACAAACACTGATTGCTGCTCTTTGATTATATGTTTCTTAACTGTAGAAGCATGCATTTACTGCTGAACGTTTTTATTGAGCTGTTAAATACAGGCCTCTAAAGTAGGCAATTTGAGCCAAAACTTCTGCACCAACTGTGTGGTATCCATTTTTTTGCTCAGTTTGTCAAAATGCTAAGCAGTGTTATGAGACCTGATTTTTAAAAATTATTTTCATCTGAGTAAAGCCCTGATACCTACCTGCTATCTTGGGGTTAGAACTGAGGTCATTGTAAGTGCCTTTCAGAAGTATAAGCTAAATTTTGAAGTGTTGTTTGCAAAGTGGTTGCTAATCTAGTTCCAGTAAAACTAACACACTATACTTTGTCTTTACCAGCCTCCACCAGCACAATCAAAGTAAGTGCATGAGCTGTCAGTGAAGAAATATTTCTTTACATTATTTCAATAGCAATACCTTCGGGTTGTACTGATGCTGTTGTTGTGTTTCCAGAACTGTCATCCTCACAGAATCACAGAATGGGTAAAAGAGGAAGGGACCACAGTGGGTTGTGTTGTCCAACCTCCCTGCTCAAGCAGGGTTGTCCCAGAGCACATTTCACAGGATTGTGTCTGGACGGTTCTTGAATATCTCCAGTGAGGGAGATTCCGCAAACTCTCTGGTCAAGCTGTTCCAGTGCACCGTTACTTGCATTGTAAAGTAGTAAAGAAGTTCTTCCTCATGTTCAGGTGGAACATCCTGTGCATCAGGTTCTGCCCATTCCCTCTTGTCCCATTGCTTGGCCCCACTGAGAAGATGGTCCACGACTGGTCCATTGTCTTGACACCCTTCCTTCCAATACTTGTATACACTGGTGAGGTCCTGTCTCAGTTGTTTCTTCTTGAGGTTGAACAGCCCCAGTTCCCTCAGCCTTTCGTTATAAGAGAGGTGCTCCAGGCCCTTCATCATTTTTGTAGCCTCTGCTGGACCCACTCCAGGAGCTCCATGTTTCTCTTGTCCTGAGGAGCCCAGAACTGGACACAGCACTCCAGGTGAAGCCTCACCAGGACTGAGTAGAGGGGCAGGATCACCTCCCTGACCTGCTGGCAATGCTCTTCCTAATGCACCCCAGGATACCACTGGCCTTCTTGGCCACCAGGACACTCTGCTGGCTCGTGGACAGCTTGTTGTCCACCAGGGCCCCCAGGTCCTTCTCCACAGAGCTGCTCCCCAGCAGGTCAGCCCCAGCCTGTGCTGGTGCCTGGGGTTGTTCCTCCCCAGGTGCAGGACCCTGCATTTGCCTTTGCTGAATTTCAGATGATTCTCTGCCTGTCTCTCCATCCTGTCAAGGTCCTTCTGAAGGGCTGCACAGCACTCAGGGTTGTCAGTCACTCCTCCCAGCATAGTGTCATAAGTGAATTTGCTGAGGAGAAATCTGCCCCTTTTTACAAGTCACAGATGAACAAGTTAAACAGTTCTGGGCCCAGTATTGAACCTTGGGGGACACCACTAGGGACAGGCCTCCCACTTTGCCACTGATTTTGACCCTCTGGGATCTGCCCTTCAGCCAGTTCTCAATCAACCCCACTGTCCGCTCATTCAGTCCACGCCACCTGAATTTGTCTGTGAGGATGTTGTGAGTGACTATTACAAAAGCCTTGCTGAAGTCAGGTAGACAATATGGACTGCTCTTCCCTCGTATGGGCTGCTTATGAGTGGAATGAACAGCCTAGTCTAGGTGTGGCTGCTCTTCTCTGCCTGTTGGGGTTCATCCCCATGGCGCAGCACTTGGCACAATTCCTTGACTGATGCTTACTATGCAGACCTGTCTAACTTTTCTCTTGTCAGCCACTGTAGTGGGCTGTGAAGAGCACTCTTTGCTCCATGTGCGGTGTGTGTTCATACTAATATATTTAAAAATGGATTGTGCCCTTTTTCATTGTTTTGCATCTCAGTACAGTGGGAAGTTGCCTGACAGTGCAAGGCATATCATTGGGAGAGACAGGATTTGGAGCCATCTTAGGAATGCCTTCAGTGATCCAATGAACAAGCTGTATTGGAAACTGTCAGGAATGGTATTTTGCGTGACTCAGAATGTTTGGTGTAAGTGTGCTGTGAACAATCAGAGAAACAGACCTGGGACTCCCAGTTACAGGTCAATATAGGTTCAACCACTGCATCCAAAATTCAATAGTGTTTACTAGGCTGTAAGTTACCAGAAGGGAGGGTCTTGGTGGCATGGTAATAATATGCTCGAAGTGAATTAAAGAGTCTTTATAGTTCCTGCAGTGCTCAATGGGTGATTCAAATTGATTTATTATTTATGAACAGAAAACTAATTTGTTTACCTTTCTAGGAGTCTAATGCAGTTCCTTGATACAAATGAAATGATCCAATTCTCATCTTTTGATGTGGACCAGTGATTTTTTTTTTTCCTTTGGAACTTAGCATGCAGCTGTAGCACTCTGGTTGGAATTGCAAATTGTTTGAAGATCAGGTGCTGGTGATGAAATGCATGTCTGTTCAGCCCCCCCTTATGTAAGTTCTGATGCTTCCACTGGTGCTGGTGGAAGCATGAGTTCAGCTTTGAGGTGTCTGCAGTGAACATGTGGTTGTGCTAGTGGTTTATTTTAGGGTATTTATTTTTGAGGGTTAAGTGCAAAAGCTCTTAAAACTGACTGTTAATTGACAAATTTTTAATGTCAGATATGTTGTTTGTGGGTTTTAAGCTGGAAATGAAAGGCAGGACAAGTGCCAGTCCCACTAAAAGAAAAAGCTTTTTCACATGGAGAAGGCATGTCAAAATTAATAACTTGGAGATGTGGAAAAAGATGGAGTGGATGTGGTTGATTGGGTGAGAAGTGGTAAGGAGGTGTGACTGTTTCTGTATGAAGCTCTACAGGTAAGCAAAATGGAAGTTTAGAGCCAATAAGAAGATGAATTAAAGCTATTAAGAGGCAAAGCAAAGTTGCTAAAGACTGTGGTGCCAAATGAGGAAACCTTATTTTACTACAGACATATATCTGACATAAATGCCAAATGTGGAGTAATAAACAAGGGAGATATGTATTCCTTGTTTTTTTTCTTGTTAACAAATTGCCAAGACATCTAGTCTGTAAAATAACAAAATTATGACTAGTATTATTTTAGCGTTGTCTCTCAAAGTCAAAGATGATTGGAAAAACAGCAGTTAGACTAATTTTTAAATAGTATCACTGTTTACCATATAATTGCTCTTTATCTCAGTGGAAACACATGATGACTTGATTCTATGATTTTGTATTTCTTCTATTACTTTCTAGGTTCCAGAATTCTCATCAGTCTACTGTCAAAAGTCCTAGCTTTGTCACTTTGCTCCATAGCTGTGAAATACAGCCATAAGAACAGAAATTCTTGTCATAGGCAATGATAAGACTTGATGGAGCATGCAAAATCCCCTTGAATGTCAAATCAGAGAATACTGTGTTTACATTGTTTATTGAACTCTGCCATATTTTATGGAACCTAAGATGATGTGGGATTGCCACACTTATTATTTCAGTGCTCTTCACAGCTTCATCTCCTAATGCCAACCCTCTGTTGTCACTTCCTTCATACTGCACTACCTGTGCATGGTGACACTTGTCAGTGCTGATGAAGGATTTTATTACGGCCACTAAATTGATCTAACCAAACTTTAGAACAGAGGGTGTTGATTTACAGGCAGTCTTATGCTTTTGTGTCAAGACAAAGTGAGGAGTTGCAGTCTGTCAATTTTTTGAATCTGCTGCTCTGGGTGGCACTTCTACCACTGTTGTCTTAAGACCCTTAAATCCCACCAACCACTATGATTAACATAAAAGACTCTTTACATGCTTGCAAGGGGCTGTTTCTACCTATCCGTGCCTCAGCAAGAGCACCTAAGTGGCCCCATGCAATTTGGCTTAATTCTCACCTTGTTCAGTCAGCATCAATTGGTCTAATTAGTTATTTGTGAGTGGCATAAACAGTCCTTATCACAAGCTGAAAATTGTTTTGCAAAGGAAACTACTGAACTTTAGATCTTAAAGAATACATAAATTAATTTGAGGGTGTTTGTGAAACGTGAAAAGGAAAGCGTGCAGGTCATGAATAGGCTTGCATTCTGGAGGTTGCAGAGATTGAAAATTATGTCCCATCTGGAGCCTTCCTCCTCATTTTCCTTATCCTTCTCCATGCCCCTGGAAAGGAGAGTGCTGCTGGGCCTGCTTGTAAAGCAGTACACGAACTCCTGCCTCATTAGCAGTGTCTCTGGATCCCAAAGCAACTTTGTGCTCTTGCTTTCTCTCTCTGCTTCTATTATTTAGAGAGCTGTGCTTGTGCTGCTGGTGTAAGAGGTTTCTTTATTTTTTTCTCTTCTGTTTTTCCCCCCCTTAAAACTGTAGCTTTTGTAATGGTTCTGAAGGCTATAGATATTGTCCCTGAGGACCACATCTAGAAAATACCTGTTCATTTAAACTCAAGAAGACTGGTGGTGCAGGAAAACAGGGAACTATAACTTAATTGTCACATGACTTTGTATTAAAGTGCTGTGTGAAATAACAGTAGAAATCCAAGCTAAGCAGTTAAACTACTTAATATTCTCCCTGAAAATATTTGCATGAGTTCTGTAAGAGTAGTCTGACTGTCAGAACCCCACTGCAGAGAGATTTTAGATAAAGATTGTGAAGGAAGAATTGTCTCTATACAGAGAGTATCAAGGACCTAGGGGAGCTAACATGGAAACCTGGTTATGGATTGGTTTTGGGCCTTTCTAAACTTACTTTACTAACAAGCATGAACAACAGTATATCTTCCTTTGTTACACTGTGCTATATAGGCTTCATTCCTCTCTTTTCTGCTTTTGTTGCTAGCCAAGGTGTAGAATGCAGAGAAACGAATATTTTTAGACCATTGCGTTCTTATTTCTTATTCCAGATGCAGCATAGTTTAACTTACTGCTTGTAAGGGCTGTTGCAGGAATGTTAATATCTAGACTTCTTTCAGAAATGTCTCATTACACTGTCATTTCAGGGTTCTTTGTTCATAGACTAGAACCTGACTATTTTTTGTTTGCTTCTGATAAATACTTTTAGTGACTAGATGTGGAAAATAGCTGTACATCTTAAAATTAATTGTCTAGTTCTAAAGACAGAAGAACTCCTCTGTTGACTTCCTGACAAGAAGTTTCAAACAGAGCAAAATTCAGGAAAAAATTACAAGTTTTTACTATCATGATTTCTTAGTATTTTCACTATGGATAAATATCTATTCTAAAATTCAACGTAACATAGTTTAGCTGCTCTTAAGTTGTTAAAAGCTAATGGTTAGTTCTCTCCAATTTTGTAATTAAAACAAATTTAAGGTAAACATTTGTTCAGAGATACTGTCATTCACTTACTTGCAGAATTTAGAGGAATAATCACTTAGGTACCTAGAAAAATTCTGAAGATACCTTTATCCCTGGAATAAGTTACTAAACTGAAGTGAGAGGCATGAAGATAAAGCTGAGTACTTGATAATACACTTTTTGTTACCTCATTTGATTCCCAAGACTCTTTCTTGATTCCTGCTATGAAAATGAGCTTTCCAAGGTTGTGTGGAAGGACAAAAAAGGAAAACCTTAGAGAGATGGACCATCATTCAGCTATTAGAGTAACTTTCACAGTCAGTGGTAAATTATTGCTGTGAATGTTTCCTGCAACACTTCAGCTGGTTGCCTACCTGCTGAACTTGAGCAGCATATGATAGCAGCTAATGGGGGCGTTGGAGAACAGGCATTTAAAACAAACCCAGAGAATTGCAAGAAGTGAAAGCAAATCCAGTGTTGATTTTTCTTCCTTTAAAAAAAAATCAGTCTAACACTGCCCTATACGTAAACTACCGGTAGCTTTATTAATCTTTAGTATAAACAGCTCCATGTTCACTGTCATCATACCAAAAATTTAAGAGTTTTGTTGGGATTTTTCTTTAATTTTAAGTACTGGGCATTGATTTGTCCTCAACTTTGCAACTTTGCCAGCTTCCATACTGTTTATGTTAATAAATTTGTGAAACTGTAATATCTGTGCTGTCCTACAGCTAAATTTAACTCTGTGCTGTGGAAAAAGCTCTTTACTTGTCTGAAGTTTACTAAGATCCTTCATGAGTCCCTTATGAATGAGAAGCTCAGATAGAAGAGGAATGAGGTAGGGTAAACGTTCTCATTGCTCTTCATGTTTGTTCAGTAGCCAGCGCTTTATTTCCCAAGGTATGGTAATCCTAACTCTTGTGATTTCATGGGATGACAGTACATTTTAAGTGCTGTCAGTGATTGTCTTACAGTGCCTGTTTGTATGAAACTCCCCTACCTCTTTTCTTTCCCTTCCTTCTCTGTAAGGTACCATGTATGGGCTTCCGGATAATTTGGTTAAAAATTATTTTCTACTGACTTCCTGTACCTTATGTCTCTTTGAGTACTGTGCAATATCCTTCTTCAAGCTGAAACAAATTGGTTAAAACTTCGGGTCCTTGCAAATGTAACGGACAGTATATAATTATATTTCTGGCTAAGGTAAATGTATTTTTTACTTAACCTTACAGGTTTAACGAAAGTTTCTAGATAATTTTTCTCCCCTCAAATCCTGAAAATGGGAGGTTATTCTTGTGATGGTATGCTAACTACTAAGTGTTTAAAAATCTAACACTAAAAGCTGATTCTTAAATGGAAACGAAACAGCCTAGAAAAAAGCTAGAGCACTGCTTGTGCAGTGTTACATAGCTACAGAGCATAGTCTGTAAAGCTTATATTTTGAACTTTATAGGTAAACAGACAGGTATGTGTATTAACTGATGACTGTATATAGAAAACAAGCTTTTTTGTAGCAACTTCCTAAACATTTGCTGACCTCAAATAAACCTGACTCAGACCCAAAATGTAACAGCAAAAACAGGTCTAAGAATGTAGGTGTAGAACTAGATAAACCATTGGTGGTATGGGAGAGATTTTGATTTGGTTACTTGATTGTAACTTCCACTTTTTTACTATATCAAAGCTTGTTTTGATATATGAAAGTTGTTATTGTATATCAACATTTTATATGAAAGTTGTGTGTAAGACAAAAAGCAAAATCTGAAGCTGTAGTCATTACACAAGTCCACTGAGTGTGTTTGTTCAACTTTATAATTTTAACTTCAAGATGGTATTGTCAGTTTCTTCCTGTTCAGAAAAAGATTATATTTCAGGACAGTTTCCATACAATGGAAGCCAGTGTTATGCAATACTTTCCCCCAAATGTATACAATTTTTGTCAGACCTCAAAGCATTTTTATGAATATGGAAAATTCTGTGGTTTCCTGTTGCTTTGGACTGTTTCCAGAGCTTGTTGACTCGGACTCCTTAAACAACACTGACCGTGCTTGGATGCTGTAGTTTATGAATTAGTTTTGACTAGAGCTGCACTTTTAATCACTCTCGTCATTTCTTTTCAGGGATCTCTTCTCAAGCTGCTTAGAGTAACAAAAACTTGCTACAGCTTCAGAAACAAGCTAGGGGAGAATATTTTTAAGACTAGCAGGATGCTGGGAGGAAGCTATAGGATTAGTATGGTGACATTTGGAAAAAGCAAAAAGGTCTTTGTCCTATCCTAAATCTGAGGATAATCAGCAAATGCCTGAAATACCATGTGCAATGTCCATGTTGTCTGACCTGGGGAGAAATTTTCTCGGATGACAGCTATTATAGAGGCTCAGAATTCACTGTATGCAAAGTGACCACCTGCAAAACATGTGTGATGCCTACTGTGGGGGTTTGCAGTCCTCAGGACTGCCAGAGACTGTGTGCTGAGCACGCAGTCTGTCATGTGGCAGGGTCTGCTGTGCCCGGGGCTGTAATGGCATGAGGACAGCACACTTTTTGTCCAGTCTCCACCACTCCAAACATCTTGGAGTGTGGTTGCGCTCCCATTTTGAGCATAGGGATATTGTCCTGTTTTTGGATGCGTGTGGCATCATCTTCCTCTGAAATTCTTTGTATGAAACCTGATGGATGAAATCTTGCTCTGTTTGCAACAAGAAAAAATCTCCAAGGCACATTTTGTTGGACTTATTTTGGAAACGGTCTTGTATGTGGACTACATGTGCATCAAAGCCAGGAAGTCTGGATAATGCACTCGAGTTTGTAAGATCCATATTGGAGAAATAGACATTGACATGAATCTAATGGAATTTTCACTATGAAAACTGAGCTGGGTGAGAGCACCCCATCACACATGCTTATTCATTCCCTTTTTGTCTTACTGCTTGGGGAAAATACTTCTGCTGAGAAATATAAAACTTCCAGGTGGCAGGCAGTGCCCGTGGTGGTTCCTTTTTTTTTGAAGCTGAGTTCCTCCATGGGCCACAGTCCACTCAGTGTTAGCCTATTTCTGTGTCTGCTTCTGCCTGGGCAGCTCTTTGCTCCAGCCCTTGCTTGAGAGTCATTGCCCATGTCTCTTCTTTCTTCATCCACAATCCTGGCCTGGTCTTGTGTCCATACAGGGAAGTTCCTTACCTCAGCCTACATAGTGCAGCAACTTCTCTTCCGGAACACTGTCCATTTAGCCCAGTATGGAGGAGGAAGGGAGGGTTCATTCTAATTTTTAATATGTTTTTAGCATCATTAACACTCCATAAGGGGAAGCAAGTAGGACATCAAGTAATGTTGTAGAAGTTCATACTTTCTTTTCAGTGGCCTTATTGTTTTCAGAGTAACTAAGACAATGGAATCCCAGCCTTGAGAAATTGTAGGTTTTATGGCATTCAAGACAGTTTTGGAGTTATGGTAAACAATAGTGTGAGGGAAGAAATAAGCAAAAAGAGGTCTTCACCACTAGTGCTGTAGAAGTACCCGAATTAAAGAATAAATATTTCTTTTTAAAACTAAGCATATATTAATTATGGATTAGCAAGGAAAGTCCTTTCTAACCTTCTATACTAACTTAAGCTTCTTTCATGCAAGCTTTGATTAGTGTAACATGTTTCCTATATTGAGCAGTCTGCATTTTTTTTTTTTTGTAAAGGCTGTATTAAGATGTCCAAATGGAAGGAGTGGTTGGAAACTATTCATTCAGCTGCTAGTAAACAGGTTTATCTCCTAGGCTTACTGATCACGTATCAATGAATAAATTTCTATACTGATTATGAAAAAGCCTGTTGTAACTCCGCCTGCTAAAGTGATACTTCTTATGCTTCTTTACTCATCCCATTGCTTCTCGGGTCCAGGAGGGCTTGGCTCTTACTTCTTGTTAGTCTTTGACCACTGTAATGTTGCAGCCTAAGGCAATTAAGAACAGCAGTATATGAGCCTTAATGTTTTTGCTATGCCTGAGCAGACATTTCTAATAGTCACACTGTGTTACTATGGCATTTTTGTTAGTTTGTTCTCTTTTTGTTCAGCATCAGTATATTTCTGGAAAAACAAATTGCTTTTCTTTGGAATTAGTGAGGAGTTCTTGTTTTAGTTCCTATTAATGTCTTTAATGAGTACTGAATGCCTTCTGATAATGAAAGAACAAGAAGAGAAAGCTGAAAGGGGAAGAGAAGAGAGGGAAGAGTAAGAAACTGGTAGGGTGGTTTGTGTTTTTTCGCAGGATTGATTTTTCTTCTTTAAAGCTGTTCTTCCTTTCTCAACTCCATATGGGCAAAAATAGGGGGGTGGTGCTATGCAGGGCCAGCAGTTGGACTCAATGATCCTTGAGGATCCCTTCCAACTCAGCTTATTCTGTGATCCTGTGAAAAATAGGGGACTTATTTTTTATGCATAGAAAAATATATTATAATTTTAAAAAAAAACATATTAATTGTTTGACCACCTAGGAAGACAAAGAGGAAGCTATCCTCCTATTTAACTAATATTCCCATAATATTAGTTCAGCTGATATTATTTCAGCTGAATTGGTTGAAACTTCTAGACTGGGATGGCATCGTGTCCTCGTGTGGATAATGGAAGAGCAAAATTTTTATGTAAAGGTGAATTGGCTGAAGTTACAAATATTTTTAAATGTTTTATATATTACCTGTTGCTTGTTCACAGGTGTTTTAGGAAATCTAAAATTTAAATAGCTTTATATAATATGTTGCTACAGAAAAGTACAGATGATGTAATTGTACAGCAGCTTTGAAAGACTTCAGTGGTGCATCAGTGACTGATGCTATAACACATTTTATCCTGTAGACATATAGTGCATAACTTCCATTAGTTTGCAGAAATAATCTTTATAAATGTTCATTGTCAAGCATCAAAACAATGGTCTAATTCTAGAGTCATCTGAAGGTTAGTGTCTTTGTCAGAAAAAAATCCTAATTACCCCAGTAATCTGGCAAAATCATGATTTATCCAACTCTGTTAACAAAAGGAGCTATGCTTTTTCCACAGAGTGAAGACAGCCGTGTCATTCAGTAAAGCTGTGCTTAAAACATGGAAAGAAAAGACTGTAACTCTAGTATCTACACCAGACCCACACTCTGCCCTGCAAAGTGCTCTGGTTTGTCTTGAGCAGTACTGCTGAGCAATCAGCAGGACCATGCAGGCCACTTAATCAAATTGAGGATATTTAGGTGGAGCTGTGGAAGATTTTTGTGATGACGGTGCTGGAGAGCAGCATCTCAGGGCTGAATAATTGACCTTTACTGACACTCGCTTTAGTCATATAGAACTCCCCTACCTTTTACATATTAAAATCCTAACCTGTGGTGTGTTCAAAGTCCCAGTTATGTGGTATACTGTACTGGGAGTGAACTGAGCATCAGTGTTGGTCAAATGTATATGCATTAACCACGCACCTACGTCTTGGATTCAATTCTTCTTTGGTGTTTCATTAACATGGTCAGAGCCTTTATAGTTTCCTTTCAATGTCAATATTCATCAAAAAAATTGTTGGGCTTCTAAGATTGTTTCCATATTTTTTTGACGGGCTCTTTAATTTTCCAGGGTTAAAGAGCTGGTGCATTATGTTAATATACATCCCTTGATATTGGCATATGCTTAACTGGGAGGTAAATTAAAAAATAGATCTAATATTGAAGACAACTAAAGTTCAAGTATGATTGAAGAAGTAATTGTAGATATTCAAAAGAGCAGAAAGCATTAGTTTGTTCAGTTAAACCAAAGGTCTATAAAAGCCAGTCACCTTTGCATAACATTTGTGTGCAAGAGATTTGGATCAGGAAAACAGCTATGCAGCCTCCTATAACTTGGTGATTTACAAGGACAAGATGAGCTGGTGCTGAGGGTATATTTCTGTGGAGAACAAGCACGTGTATTGATCCCCTCGGCCTCCCTTCCTTCTTCTTCATCTTTCACTGAAACTCTGTTTTGCTGTCTCTGATCTGTTCTGCGTACTTTCTGTCATTTCATCCAACACCCAACATAGGAGAACACCGCGACTGTTATCTGGTGAACTTCATGGAATCTTGACTCCCAGCTGAATAATACAATTCTACTACTGGAAGCTGCTCTTCCTGCCAAGCAATAGAGATGTTTCAGAAAGTTCACATGTACCCCTTTGTAGTGAGGCCAAATTAAACCCCTTTGACTACAAGTACCCAAAATTCTGTGGGTTTTTTTACACTTTCTTTTATTTTGGGAAAAAAATGTTTTAGAAACATACCTTTGAAAAGAAAATGCGGGCAGGTCAAAGGGTATGCTTTTGCACACCCTGAAAATGGGAGTCAAAATACCTAAAAAGTTAAATTCAACCTAAAGTCCTGGTACTTAGTATCTTTGGAATTTGATGGCATCATTCTTTAAAGAATACAGCAATCAATTTGTCATTAAAATGTAGCTAAATTTAAACTGACAGCTACCATATCATAGAATAGTTTGAATTGGAAGAGACATTAAAGATAATCTAATTCCAACTTCCCTACATGGGCAGGGACAACTTCTGCTAGACCAGGTTGCTCAATGCCCAATCCAGCCTGGCCTGAACACTTGCAGGGATGGAACAGCCACATCTTCTCCAGGCAACCTGTTCCTGTGTCTCACCAACCTCATGGTGAAGAATTTCCTCCTAATGTCTTATGTAAACCTTCCCTCTTGCAGTCTGAAGCCATCACCCCTTGTCCTATCACTGCATGCCCTGGTAATGTCCCATGTCCCTCTATCAGCTCTCTTGTAGCCCTCCTTTAGATACTGAGAGGCTGCTATAAGATCTCCCCAGACCCTTCTCTTCTTCAGGCTGAACAATTCCAAATTTCTCAGCCTTTCCTGATAGGAGAGGTGCTCCATCCGTCTGATCATCTTGGTGGCCTCCCCTGGACTCACTCCAGCAGCTCCATGTCCTCCCTGTGCTGGGACCCCAGAGCTGATGCAGCACTGCAGGTGGGGTCTCAGCAGAGCAGAGCAGAGGGGCAGAATCCCCTCCCTGGCCTTGCTGCCCACGCTGCTCTGGATGCAGCCCAGGACACGTTTGGCTCTCTGGGCTGGGAGTGCCCATGGCTGGGTCATGTCCAGCCTCTCACCCCCCAGCGCCCCCAAGTCCTTCTGGGCAGGGCTGCTCTGGTCTGTCCATTCCCCAGCCTGTGCTGGTACCAGGGCTGCTCTGACCCAGGTGCAGCACCTTGCCTTGGACTTGTTAAACCTCATGAGATTCCCATGGGCCCACTTCTTGAGCTTGTCCAGGTCCCTCTGGATGGCATCCCATCCCTCAGATGCGTCAGCTGCGCCACTCAGCTTGGTGTCAAGTGCAAACTTGCTGAGGGTGCAATCGATCCCATTCTCTATGACATTGATGAACGTATCAAAACTGATGTCCACTGGGACTCTGAGACATTGATCACTGCCCTCTAGATGCGACTGTCCAACTGGTTCCTTATCCCCCAAACTGTCCATCCATTGAATGCATCTCTTCCAATTTAGAGAGAAGTATATTGTAGGGGACTGTGTCAAAGGCTTTTCAGAAGTGCAGATAACCAACATTCACAGCCCTTCACTTGTCCACTGATATAGTCAGTCTTTTGTAGAAGGCCATCTTATCACCATCTTCAGTAATATTAAAATGTTTTTAGATTTCTGTGCAGTGCTGTATGTCCTGGTAGTGGTCATGGGGAAAAAAAGTTGTACATTCTGAATTATAATATGTTGGGGTTTTTTGCCTCAAATAATTTTATTTGCTAAGCAATTTACAATTTAAAATGTATTTTATACATTATTTGATGTTGGTGTAAATACATATAGGTGTAAAGCTCCAAAGAACGAGGGATTCACAACACGTGTTCCTGGCCTTAATTAATGTTAGCTTTAGAGTAATTGCGTTGAATAAGCCAGTTGAGATCCATATTGTGGCATTAAATTGATGAGAATAATCAGACTATTAGAAGATTTTGGAGAAGAAGTGGACTTGAAGTTATGCACATTCTGCAGTGTGCAGTGTAATGAGATGAAGTTACACGTGTACTAATGCCATTTAGTTTAAAGGGATAGATGGGTAGTGAAGAGCTGGGGAAATGATGGGATGATGCTGAATCTATATTAGAGATTAGTCTGTGTTTGTCTGACTCCACAACTGAGGGCTGATTTTTGCCTTAGAAGACTTGCATTTTGCTTGCATGTGTGTATTAACAAACTTATCTGCTCTACGCAGCAACACATGCAGAAGTCATCAGGCAAGGTTTATCATGCAGAGTAGCTTGTGTACATCCAAATGGGCACAACTGGCCCATAGCTTGTGTGTGATGATAGCGCGTACAAATTAGATTCATGGCTTCTTCGCTCTGTCCTTCAGGGAACAACCCATCTTCAGCACCCGAGCTCATGTCTTCCAGATTGACCCAAACACTAAGAAGAACTGGGTTCCCACCAGCAAGCATGCTGTTACTGTGTCCTACTTCTATGACAGCACAAGAAATGTCTACAGGATAATCAGTTTGGATGGCTCAAAGGTAAATTTTATTTCAGAAAACCTAGCTATGTGAAACATTGTGGTTATTATTTTCTAGTCTGATGTTCTTAATGTTTCTTCTCAGATGTTTGTGTCATTATCTGACCAATAGCTTACTGACATTTTAAAATAGTAACGTTGCCTAATTATATGTTTTAAGTGTTTATTTGTAAATTCTGTTTTCCATGTAGTTGTATTGACTTCAATAACTATTGCTGAATTGAAGTGATGACCTGTTCCTTGGTTAATGCTATGAGAAGGCTAAAAAGACAAAAAATTGTACAAAAAGTACAAATAGGGTCACAATAACATGTTTTCATTTCTGTACTCAGTCATTTATCAATATAATTAGCTTCAGCATTATGAAGGACATCTGTTCGGTGGCCATAATCACTTAGTAAATCCTTTGTTATGTAATCTTCCAATTTTTGCTGTAGCGAATGCGAGGATTGCCTCCTAATAAAGCCTGCCTAATAAATGGTAAGCTTTTATCTAGACTCAGTTGGTTTGGTTTTGGTGGGTTTTTGTGGTTTTTTGTTTGTTGGTTTGGTTTGGTTTGGTTTTTTCTCTGTTTTAACTAGAAAGCATATTGCGCTGAGCTGTTGCTGTTGTAGAACATGTTGTCTAAGAAATTAATTTGATGTGCAGAAAATCCTTGGCTGTTTCTACCCCAGCAGCCATAATAACAGTAACTTTACAAACAGTGTAGCAGAAAACTCTGCACTAAGGACATTAAAGATATACAGACTGTAATCAAAAGTTGTGATCCCTTCCAGAGACTTTCATCTTAAGCTTTTGGAAATGCATCAGTTTACAATGATTGGAACTGGAATACTCTGTTAAAAGCATGGTCATATTCACAGAGATTTTATGACTACTTATTGAAAGCTGAAAATTATTGCCCTGCAATTCTTTAAATATCCAGAGTATTGCTATTTTATATGTAAAAGGAGAATTTCTATCACAAAGAAGTATACAGAAATTGATCTCATAGTAAAAAATCTCTGCTTCAAGTGGCTGAGAGTGGTTTCAGAGCCTACCAGATTTTTTCCAGCTTTAAGTCTTGTTTTTTTCCTTCTCAGCCATCCTTCAAGTGATCCTATTAGTTCTGTCAAAAAAATTAAAATACCTTTTGAGTCTGTATTTATGAATAAAGACACTGGGACTGGAACTAGATGATGTATGAAATCAAGACTACCAGTTATAAAATGTAGTGCTTTAACTGATGTGGAGAGTATACAAAATCCTTATTCTGATATCCACTGGGTTCCTCTGCCTTCATCCTGATGCTGCAACTCCTGCTGAGTGCCTGCTGAATTAAATTGTCAAGTAGTTGTTAATCTGTTTAGTTGTTTGTCTACTGCAGCATTCCCTTTACATCCAGTACTATTAGCAAGGTATATTGATAATGCAGTTTCTCACTTTTATTTACTCAGTGAGTGCTGCAATCCTAATAAAGTTTTCATCTAAGTCTTAGATGAATATCTAGATTCTCAGTCATGGTTACGAGAGTCTCATTCTTCCAGGCATTCACAACACTGCTCTGAAGCATACTCAGGTGAACAGCAGAGGGGCACACGAAAGAATTTTAAGTGGATTTCCAGCATAATTCCCAGAGAGTTCTTTTATTTTTACTTAAAACCCCATCTTTTTTTAGCATGTCCGTTTATATACAATATGGTATTCACAGAGAGTCGAATGTAAATACAGAGGATTTTTAAGTTTGAGTGCACTGGGAGAGTGTCTGCTGTATGGCGTGTAGCTGGGTGTCAGTAACTGCTGACAATGCACACTGCCAGTGGCCAAAACCACTTGTCAAACCCTACTGGTTTTGAAGCTGTCATGCGCCTCCCTCAGAGGGAATAGATCTAGCCAGATTTTATTGTATACCTGGGTGCTGATGGGGTTTACAGCACCCTTTGGGTTTGTATGGTGGAGAGAATGTGCATGCAGCTGCTCAGTTCTCAGGTGCTGAGTAGTAAGTCACTAAGTAAAGGCAGCTGACATGTATATTTACCTAGGCTGTAGTAAGGAATGTTGGAGAGAGGTATACCTTAGATTTGAGTGGTAATCCTATTTCTGTCCCACACCCTTCTCTCTCTTTAGGTTAGTGGGTTTTGGAAGTATTCCTTTACTTCTGTAAAAAAATTTAACTTCTGTAGTGATTGTCTGAGAGTCATTAAATCTTTCTTTTTGAAAACAAAAGGATATTTAAAGATATGATCTTCACTCCCCTATTGTGCATTGCAATTTTCAACCTGAATTTGCTTATAGGGTCTTTGGTTAATTTTGTAATAGAGGGGTTTTTTCCTTATTTGAGCTCGATTTAGCCAAGACAGATCCTAAAGACACAACTTTTAATGCATTTTGTGTAATGTTTTCTGAAGCTACAGTCTCCTCTTGAAATATCATATACCAGATATGATGCATGTCCCTCTGTCTTTACTACAAAAAATGTTCTGGGAACATAAGGTGTTCAGTGTACAGGCTATATATTTTGTAGTCATGCACAGTATTTGGAGCCCTTATTGCCCATGGCAGAGAAACCTTGATGCAAGTAATCTGATAGAACTTGAATCTGGTTTCTCTGACCTCTTGAGTAAATATCTTTTGTGCGGCCTTTTTCTCCTACCAGTCACAGAATCAATAGAAAGCCTGAAAAATAAGATTTCTTATGTAGTATGGCATGACAACATTGAGCAGTTGTTGCTAAGGCTTTCAGTTCTCATTAATTATATACTTATTTCAGAGTTCCTTGGAAGAGTGTGTTTTAGTACTTCTTTCTCCTGGGTGATGGAACAATGCTTCCATTATCTCTCCAGTAACAGTGCAGGCAGACATTAGGCTTATTCTGAGTCCCACTGTCTTTTCCATTTAATCTCTGGCCATGTCTGAGAAAAGGAAGGAGATCAAGTATAGTGTGGTTCTTGCCATACAACTCTCTGATAATTTTTTTTCATAGATACAAGGTCGAAAAACAAGCTTAACATTTTATATTCATCCAGAACAAGAGAAGACTCTGGAAAAGAGTGGTTTTCCAGTCTGCAAGTTCCATGGACCTTGTATATATTATTACTCAGTCAAGTCTCCTATCGGTGTTACTGCAGTAGATGATCTTTTTATTTTAATCACTGTCTCACTTTGAAGTGACAATCTTCTAAATGCTTAATAAACGTTTTAAGTAAGGCCTGTAAGCAGAAGTGTTCAGTAATTTTCCTTCAAGGAAGTTAAAAAGTTCTGTGTCTTAAATTATTATTGCCACTAATTTTAGCACAAGATAAAATCGTATTTGACCACTACTATATATCTTGCAGCTGTTGGGTTTGCAGTCGGTAAAATGAACAGCTCAGACACATGCCCTGTTTTCTCATAGCAAAAGTAATATGAAAGGAAAACATGAAAGCTATTTTATAATTCCAAAAATGCCTGAAGATAACTAAAACAGTTTTCTTCAAAAACTAAATGTCTTCCTGTCAGATTGACTGTGTTCTGTTTTTAAGATCTTCTTGTTCATTTATGGAAACAACATTCTTAAAAGCTGATGGAATATTTGACACTTGTCATGCTGATAACTCTGCAGTGAAATCTGGATTAGAGGAGGGCAGTTAAAGCAGTACCCATTTGAATGGACAAGACAGGCTTAATTATACATTTTGATTTAAAAAATAATTTTTTAAGCTAACGATACGAAGATTTGGTATCTAGTTCTTTCCAGAGGTAGCTGACACTGACTGTATTTGTAGGATGCTCTAGCATCACACTTTTAAAAGCATAGTTTTGCATGTGAGAGATCTAGCATACCAAGGCTTTTAATACAGAGAAGATGGAAAGCCTTGATTTCCTTGTAAAATTGGTAAATTCAATGAAAGTGATTTTCTTTTTGGTTTTTTTTTGGTTTGTTTGTTGGTTTGGTTTTTGTTGTGTTTTTGTTTGTTTGGTTTTTTGTTTGTTTTTGTTTTGTTTTGTTTTAATCGCTGGGATCTGAATGTAGTCTTCCCAGTCTTTGGACTAATGCTGTCTACTGAAGTGAAGCCTCTTTATTTTTCTCTCTTGGAAAATACAGGGAAGAATCACAGCCAACTCTTTCTCAACACAATTATTTTTAAAAAGTTTCCATCCTACCTTTCTCTCTTGCAAGAAAGCAATTTGACAGTCATCATAACCCAGCCTAGATGCAGACTGCTGTCAAAAAAGCTATCCCATTCTGTACCAGGCACCCTGTTCAGGTTTTCTGTGCTGCAGCCCATCATGTGGCCAGCAGAAGCATTTCTCCCAGGTTTTTCACGGAGTTAAGCTGCAACCAGCTGTGCTGCTGTCACTGCAGGAAATGGCAGCTGCAAAGGTTTTAAACCTATGTTTTGTTTGGAGGTCTTGGCTCTCTGGCATTGGAGTTTTCTTCTGAATTGAGGATGTTCATGACATAATACTCACACTCCAAATATGTGATGCAAGTTCCAATTAATCAAGCAATGGATGGGCCTGGGCTTAAGCAGACTGGACAACGTAGCTAGAGCTCAATTTGGGGGGACGAATCTGTTCTATACAGTCCCCAGGATATTTAATTTGAAGTTGACAGCTTCCACAGGAAGTGAGATTGGGCATTAAATGAACGTGCACAGCTCTGTTCTGGGCTTCCACCTGGTTATTTCAAAAGTGGGCTTCCAGCCACTAACAGTGCAAAAGAAGACAAGAAACATACAACTGAAAAAAGAGTTCCAGAGCACCTCCTTTCTGAGAAGTCCTCACATTATCTCTTTTGTCCTATGTGCTATAGACAGCTGTTTTCTAGGTGGTCAGCTGGAGGTGATAGTGCAAGTAGAAGTCTGCTGGCTTTATTTGAGCTCTAAAGCTTATGCATAAACAAAGGAGAATAATGTTTCATTTACCAGGGACTTCATTGAGCAGCTTCTATATGAAAATCTAAAGGGATTTTTTTTGGACAGTTAATGCTGGAGATGGTTCTCCATTTTCTGGTCGCACAGCGAATCCTGTCTTTGATCTGATGAGGCTTTTTGGCTCAAACCTAAGATTTCAGGCATTCCAGAATTTTCAAGGAGTTGTTCACAGTGGTGGGCAAAATTTGTCTTTAGAGGCAAAGATTATCAGAAATAATTGGCTGTGTCCAGATTTACTCATCTTAATTAATGTGAGTATAGTGAAGCTGCCAAAGTCACCAAGAAGGAGTTTTGTTAAATTTATCTGTGCTGCAGTATCTTTGCTTGTCTTTCTACATGTTGCAATACAATGTATTCTTTTGAACTTTTTTGCTATACTCCTCTCTACCACTTCATCTGAGAATCACCTTGTGAGCATGGGTGCTGTTTGTGAGCTCAGCTGGCCACTCAGCTTTAATTTTTTCAGGCTCGCCCTGTAGAATTCATAGAAAAATTTAATTTGGTGGTAGCTGTGCTCCAGTGGTACCCAAATCTCTCAGCAAAAGCAAAGGGTGCAAAGTAAACTCTATTAAATAACTACTTATTTCAATATCCATCCAGAAGTCCATATCACTCGAGTAGTATAGACTGGTTTTGACTTCTAGAGGATCTTGGTCTTAGGAGAGCAGTACTTGGTCTCTGTGGTGTTTAAGTTTCTCAGTCACCATCCTGCGAAAATAATGTTATGTTCTTCACACCTGTACAGTTTGTGCTTCACATCTGTACTCTTTAATGGATGATAGAAGTACTGTTGAAATCCACAGTGAAACTTCAGTTGCTTCTAGTAGAACCAGCATATCACCTAATAATTGTGTTTTGTGTTTTTATTATCAAAAGTTACAGACTGGAGGATGATGTTCTTGCATCCTGTAGATGCAAGAACAAGAACTAGAGAAGAAAAATTATAGCAAGAGTGGCTCCACTTCTGTAGTTGGTGTATTACCCTGCCATTGTTAGCCTTGCTTGTATGTATGTAAAGGAAATAGATTCTTGTAGAACAGAAATTTAGACAGAAAATGTGCTCTTTTGTTTTACTGAGTGTTTTTCAGTAAGAATTTCATCTGCAACAGGGGTGGGGGGAGAGCAGCAGTGGAGTTGACAGGCAACTTGAGAGCCACTGCCTTAGGGGGCAAAGAAATACAAGTGTGAGACAAAAAAGGACTTTGATAGTCCTTATATGTAGATGCTTTAAAGGACTGCTTGCAATTGCAAATTGATGCCTACTCCCTTCTCCAGCTCTTCCTCCTTTTACAGAATATATGCAAAATATGCCTTTGCAATTTTAGCTGGGATTGAATTAGAAAACTGTTTCGTAGTTCCCAATGTGTGTCTCATTCAGTGTATTCAGGTAATTGCCTACAATATTGGCATTTTCAATTATAAGTTGTCTTTAAAAAAACCCCAAAAAACCACTCAGCCCATTTTTTGCAATTATTACCTTTTTCAGGCAATAATAAACAGCACCATCACCCCCAACATGACATTTACTAAAACATCCCAGAAGTTTGGCCAGTGGGCAGACAGCAGGGCGAATACAGTCTATGGCTTGGGATTTTCATCTGAACATCACCTTTCAAAAGTAAGTATGACCACTGGGGACTATTCAGCTAGTGAAGCTACTCAAGTGTATTTTATTCCTGCTCACTGTATCTTGACTCAGTACTCATTACTGTTGTTACTTTAAAATAATTTACAAAAAAAATTCTGTGTCAATCCTTATAATGTAAACGCACATGACTAAGTGCGATATCTGCAAATTTTCTTTTAACTGATGAAGAAAAGGAGGGAGATTAAACACTTTACACTATAACACTTTACACTATTACACTTTATGTTGTTAATGCTTTCTGATTATTGATTAGTTAGGTTTTTCTTTTTAAAAAAAGGTTCTTCTATTACAGTTTTTCTTGATAGAATTTAAAGAAGTAAACAATTTGGTGTTTCTGGTGTATTTAGATCTCCTAGAAAAAAACTGCTGGTAGTCTTCAAATGCATTTTTGTCTTTTAGGCTACGTTCGCTTTCACTTTTCTACTATGTAGTGCATCAAATTACTGTTATTTCCAAGTTTGCAGCCTTAAAGTAAAGCTAGTGGGAAATATATTCACTGTAAAAGAAAAATACATTTTCTACTGGAATGCAAAAGTTGAAGTTTTTGCTAAAGCAGTATGTGCCATACATGAATTTCTTTTCTAGTCTACTGCAGGAAGGAAATAAGCCTCATTCCAAAGAAAGCAGTAGTGTTTCTCAAACTGATGGCATAGTTCCTCTGAGCATCCTTTCTACATTACTTGTTGTTTTTGCTACTGCCCTGGTAGATGAGTCCAGGAACATGTACAAGTGTGATTTTTCTTCAGATGAGGAATTTCAGTTCTGTTTAAGAACTTGTGTTTATATTAAGCAGAAAATTTTCATATTGGAAATAAAGAAAATATTTGGACACTCAAATGCAATAAGAGAAATACATTTCTGTAAGGAATAATGGTGGCTAACTGTTTGAAGGAAGAATAATAATAGCAGCCTTTTTGAGAAAGTACTTGCCATTATCCAAGGATAAACACGCCTGCCAGAAAACCATTAAAATGAGACCCAGTACAGCTACTTTATTTGGGCAACTGTCAAACTTGTAAGATTTCTTCCTTTCATAATCGGTTGGTTTTCCTTTCCACAAAAGCAACACAAACACAGGAAATTCTGAACGATTCTGATATTGCATGTGCATTTGTGCACCTATCGTTGCTTCAGTGAACTTGGAAACCTCATCAGTTAATTTGGTGCATATGTCCTAGAAGCACTTGCTTACCAACACGGTAATAACTTTTCTTAATGTTTCAATGGTTTTAGCACAAATGCTAATCTAGTTTACTGCTTTCATAGACTAGCTTGTTTTTCTTGTTCACAGATGATTCTTTGAAGGCAAAGCATCCTGCTGTAGTCATGCACACTCTGTTTGCCTGACTTTAAACATGAGGTTATCCTTGCCACTGAAAATATGCTGGGTTTTTTTTTAATCTGCTTTGTCCTCAACTCTTCTCTTGCCCTCCCTCTGTCATCTTCTTAATTACAGTTCTTTCAATCCCATTCTTTTCACTGCCCTCAAGCAGATGTCTAGGACTTTTAAATACCCCTTTGACATAAAGCTCTATATTGCTGTTGAAAAATTAATCTGAAAGGCTGCAGTAGAGATTTTTTCTTAATTTTTTTTTTTGCTGAGCAGTTATTCAGATTGCTGTATTATGGACAATAATCAAATTTATTAAGAAAAATACAGAATCACAGACCTTTTCTGAAGATTATGGTGAGTCTATGGGCCCTTTTCAGCACACTGTTCCTGTTGTATTATTATATCTTAATTATTAAGCTGATATTCATGTGAGTTGCAATTGCCAGTTATAACTACTAAAATTCCTAAAGATAAAACTTCTTGTGTTTTTAAAAAAATGATAAATATATTGATGGGGAAAGAAAACTTTTCTTTAGATTTGAAGCTGTTCAGCCACTGGAGCTGCTAGATATGTTTGGTTGGGAATCAGAAGAGCTGAATTAGATCTGCCTTGTAACTTTAGAGAAATCATGTCTATATTCTCTTTCTTGTTATGTCTTTCCCTCAGATTACTTACCCTCGCTTCTGTGCATCATAGCCAGGTTTACCAGAACACTCTGATACAGCTAGCACTTTAGGATTTTTTAGTGTTTTTAGTTCCAGGGAGCAAAAGGCAGCCTGCAACCACAAAAAAAAAGTTGGTCTAGTCTGTGACTGATTTCCACAGTTTAATGATGCAAATAATCAGAGCAGATAAAGTAAACTCTTTATTCTCACATCATTGTCTGTGTATCTTATAGTATGTTTGACTTTTGTATTATTTGTTTTTTGTTCACCTGCCCTTGTCCTTCTGAACTAATTGCTAGTTTAGAGTGCAACAATGGCAACCTCTTTTCTGTACAATTATTGTGAATAGAAATTAGTGGGGTGAGACTGTCTGATGGAAAAGTAATGGCACTCTGATCAACTTCACACACAAACAGTATACAGGAAAACTAATAAAAAATTTATGTCTCTTCACTAGGCCTTTTCTCAATATGTTAGACCACAAATTCATCTCAAGACAGTTCCATCACATGTTGGTGATACTTGGAAGATACCTGTGTTGGAGAATATTCACAGGACCATGATTTGTTAGCAGATTTCCTCTTGCTTCTGCTGTAGGAGAAACAGAATGTTCCTTCACGTTCAGGAAAAACTGAGACTACTTTCTCATTCAGAATATGTCTACACTTTTGATAGTATCCTGATGTGTGAGAAGAAATACTCCTTTAGGGTTTGCTGTCTTACCCTCTTGAGTTAGTTGACCTGATTTAATCCATAAAACTTAAAGAATATGCTAAATGGAAAGTACCACCATGGATATGGGCAGCAGCCTTGTGTAGTCTCCATGCACAATTTTTCATCTTTTCCTTAAAAATGTGATCTTCCAGAAAACTTCTCCTTTCATACCATGTTATTCAGGAATTTAATCAAGAGACAGCTATTATCCATCACCTGACTATCTCAAAGAATTCTAGAAAATTTGTGAAAATCTCAACCGAATTTGGCTTGTTGGCCCTTTCTTAGAATGCTGTCTATTGATCTGTCTATTATATATTTTTTTAAACATTTCTATGGCTGTGATACAGAAGATCATATTTACTGCCTTTGTCTTCAGCCATTTATTCCAAACCTCAGCATCATATTTGCCATTTAATAATTCTCTGGTCTTAAAGCTGATTTAAATAATAGGTAATCCATGAGATTTTGAGGTTTAGGCAGAAGTCTTAAAAAAGTATTGTCTGGTTCTGGTGATCTGTTGCCAATTTCATCAACTGTTCTGAGACTTTTTTGATGCTGGATTAAACTTTCAGGAAAAATAAGCTTTCAAATAACATGACAAGTGAAATACAGGGTACAAGTGGAGAGAAATTACATTTCCTCAGATACTAGTAGCCTACCAGAAGAAAGTAAGGTATTTTAGGCCTTGCATAGTAAATGAAGTTCTCATTGAAAATAATTGGTGAGGCTATGCCACACAAAAGGTAGCCTTTGTACCTTCCAAATACATTGAGTGCAGAACAATTTCTTCTTACGGTGCTGCCAAAGAGATTTAGAAGCTGCTGGAGAAACTTCTGATATTTTTGCAGAATCATTTCACTCTTAAGCTGATCATATTAAGGTAATGTTCTGTATAAAAGCAGTAGGAGTAGGACACAAAAACAAATGTGTGGCTACTCTAGCAATTAGTGTAGCGGAAAGATGAGAATTATGAAGCCAATTTTTTTTCTAGCCAGAGAAACCAGGCCGTATTCTTAACAAATTCATTTAATCTTTCAAGTTTAAGGGGATGTGTATTTCTAAACTGCTGCTTTAGCTGCTTTCTGGAAGAGGTACATGTAGCATAGAAATAAAGCCTCATATGGAAGTTCCATGTGCAATTTCATGATTTAGTGTTCAGTATAGGCAGTTCTAGTTCAATGAATTTGTTCTTTAACTTGATTGATGTCAATGAATGTTCTAGTGATGAACACAGTATTTCCACTGTTGCTTTTCTAATTAGCTATTGAAATTATAAATGCAGTTAAAATTTGGGAAGAAATCAGTATTGTTTCAGTCATGAAAGAACAAAGTACATTGGAAGCTCTCCAGGCTCATGGTGACTGCATTAGGCTTCAGAAACAGATTATTTGTTGCTTGAGGAGGGTAGAACCTGAATCTGAAAGCAGCTACACAAGGCAGTTTGTCCCTATTTTTAGCCATCTCTGAGGTGAGTTTCTTAAAACTACCAGCAACAGATCATGCTTCATTGCATTGTCGTTTTCCTGACATATGAAGAGTGTGTATTATGCCTGAAAGGTGTGTCACTGTGTAACTCATTTAAATGAGTATCTAATAAGGAGAAAAGTTTTAAAAATTACTGTCAGAATTTAACTTTGCGAAATGTGAAGTACAGCATTCTGTTCTGCATGTAATGTATTATTTCACGCCTACTCTTTCTCTCTTTTTTTTATTCTTTAAACACATGTACCTTCAGTTTGCTGAAAAATTTCAGGAATTCAAAGAAGCTGCACGAATAGCAAAGGAAAAATCCCATGAAAAGATGGAGCTAACAAGTACACCCTCTCAAGTGAGTCTTATTGCCTGATTCAAGCATCATACTTCTTATCTGTGCTACTTACTGTATTGTTTCTTACATACATATGTATTAAAAATTAACAGGGTATTTCTCAGTTACTGTGAATCCTCTGATCGGTCAACGAGAGTGTCAAAAAGTTTTAAAAAGACATTTAACATATACTGCAAATGAGTCAGAGGGACTTGCTTTAAAATAAAATTGGGTGCTTTTTTTATTCCTTTATTTCAGCTTTCCAAGAAAATGAATAAACATGGTTATGTGAATGAACTATACTAAACACTTTTTGTACTATTTCCTATTGTTTCCACAAAACTTCTGGCAGTGCACTGTAAATAACTTTTATAGAACAGTCATTGCACCAAAAGTAAAGCCTGAAACAGTAAACTATTTTTACATCTTTCCTACTGTGTAGTTTTCTCTTGTGAGATGTTGTGAAGGAAGGCAATAGATTCACAGGTTGGTTCTGGAGTTTTATTACAATTAGCCAGGGTGTACAGGAAGAGTTTGTAAAAGGTATCTCAAAATATGAACTGAGTTAATCTAGACCTAATTGGAGAATAAATTACTATATTCACATTTATATTAGTTACAGCTAAAATTAATTTGAATACTTTGAATTTGCTTTGAAAAAATAAATTCCTTGAGGCTTTTATGCCTCAATCTTTCCTGTATTCCCCCTGCCCAAGATTTTTGACTCAGTTAGCTATTTGCTTTGTTTTAAGCAGTAGTGAAGACAAAGGTCATTCCTTCTCGTGGAGAATGCAACAGCTTTAAAACTACAGCAGGGATTCCTGAGTTGAGTAGGCTTAATGTAGCTGAACCTTGTTTCTGGGGAGTCTTTTTGAATCAGTGTATCTTCAGTGCTTTTTACTGTAATAGGCTCCTGCTCTTTGATGGTGTGAGGATGGCAGGCAGTTTGCAGCATGCTGTACAAGTAGTTTTATTGCTACCAGAGAGCTGCATCTGGTGTCCTACCAAGAGAAGTCAGTGGAAATCAGAACACACACAATGAACAGGCCTCATGTTGTTTTCCCAGTAGGCATTTCGCCCAAACGCTAGGTTGGCTTTTGCTGTTAAAGGGAAACTGCTTGCTCCACTGAAATGGAAAAAAAAAATAAGGCAGGGGGTTTTATGAGTTTACTTGACTCTCTAAATTTCTGATAAATTCCACAGAGACAATGGAAGTATGTATTTCAATATTATACACTTGTCAATAGTTTACACTTGACTTTAGAAACAGTGAAGTGCTTCACCCAGGCCTCTAGTTACTTGACATTCTAGGAAAAAAAAATATTACGCTTCTCTTTTGACACTTTGATTAATATTTTGGACTCAGAAGTTAAATCTGACACTGTCAAATGGAGTGACTTACTACCTGGTTTAGACATAAATTTGAGCTATTCACTGAGAGACAACATGCTTTTATCTTAAAGCTCATCAGTATTAAAGCTTTTTCTTAAACTGTGTGAGCTATTAATATTGTTCATTTTCCTGTAGAGAGTCCTTTTAGACTTGAAACCTAATATTTTATACTGTAGGCAGTTACAGAAATGTTACTCTGAGTGATTCTAGAATGCCTGTTGAGGGCTGCAATTTCATTATGGCACACATAAGAATAATTTCCTATTCAGGCCTTACTTTTCTTCTCTTGGCTTTTCACTGTGTTGATAAGCTAGTGTATTATTCTGAGTAATACAGTTAGTGCAAGTGCTGACACATGAGCACAGTAGTCTTCACACAGTAGTTTCCTAGAGAGAAGAGAATCAAATCAAAAACTCCAGAGTTAAGAACAGATCAGAGGCGATGACATCATGGCAAACTCCAGCACTTCCATGGCACTGGGGTCATTCCGTCGGGTTTATGACTGGGAGGAGGGTGGGTGCTTGGTACTAGGGAGGAAATGTGGGGCCATAGAGACATTTAAAAGAGCACCTGCTCTCATTTTCATCGTCTGCCAAAAAGTGGCTGCAAGGCAAAAAATTCAGTTGTCTTTCTGAATCATTTTATAGCTCTTCTTTTCCTTTTGCATAGTGACCAATTGCAGAGGGGGAGAGCAAAAGAGGAAGGAGATATTTTTAGTGGTCAGTCAATGCTTTGCAGGAACCTGGCTTTTTTAATTGGAAGGACATTGGGAGGTATATGAACTCTGTAATTGTAACTCAGTTATCTGAAAGAATCAGTCCTTCTGCAGTCTTGGACTTGAAGATATCTTTCTGCATTAAATGAATAATAAGTAGGAAAATACTGCTTATCAAAACTGGAAAATATATGCATCAAACTTAAATAGAGTGTTTTATTTCTCTTGGTTCAGCTTTAAAACATGTCCTTATTATTTATCAGTTAATTCAAGCACTGGATATGGTACATTTCCCGCCCTCTCTACTACACAATTCTAAAAGAATAAAAGTACGTTTTTCTGCCTCAGTATGCCCTTACAGATTGAACCTTTATGAAGTATCTCTACAATTAATGTAACAAAACATTGCATAACACATTTGCTGTTCATGATCGTTTGATGAAAGCCTGAAAATACCTCTGGTACATGTGAGTTTCAATTCTGAATGCCATGCAAAAACTTGGGCAACTGCAGAGAAATAGCAATCAAGAGATAACAGCAAAAATATCTCAGAAATCAGGTATGTATTTGTAGTTCAAATATTTAGCAGATTCGAGCCGTGTTAAAACTTCAGAGCAATTTTGCCTAAAGTCTACTGAAGGTAGGTTGATTCTCTCAGGTGTCATGTGCTTTAGCAAAATGTTGCTCCTATAAAGTGCCTCAATGGCCAGGAAGTAGAAGTTGTGTGGGTTTTTTGCATATTTTGTTTCATCTGATAGAATATGTTCTTTGGATTTTTTTTGTGTGTGTGTGAAACACATGGTAGAAAGAAAACCATACATAGCCTAATTTGCAGTTACTTAATAGCAGGAGTTCCTTTTCCCCTAAGCAATGCTGCTGCTCATTTTAAACTCTTCATTCTCCCTGTTTCTTTAATACTGCCTGTTCTCCGCCTGTCTACCAGCAGGCTTTACTTTAATTTTCCAGAATATCAGATAATAGATAAAATCGCCTTCTACCTTAACTATGAAGAGAACTTAAGTTGTTCAGAGAAAGACAGTGGCCTGGTCCACCAAATTAGAAGAGAGATCCTGCTTTGTTATATGTAAGTCCCATTGAGTGCACTTTCTTGAGAGGAAGAGTAAAGCATTGTTTCTGTGTCAGAGAACCTGTACTTTAAACCCATCTGTATGAAGACAGATTCATATAATAGTACACAATTTATCTGTATCTGGTATGTCTGGAGGCTTTGGTCTAGAAAAAAGTTGTCTAATTTGGGACTTCTAAGACCACCTATGCACGTAGATATGCCATCTGGTGCCCATTTAACTGAGCCTTAGGTAATAAAAACTTGCAATCCTCTTACCATGTTTATATAAAACTAAAATGCTGGCTCCCCTGCTCTGCCACCTCCTATTTCCCAGATCCATCTTGTAACATAGGGAATTATTTTGCTCTTGTCATAAACTCATGGATCTTGCAGTGGCAAACCATCCATAGTCTGTTCTCAGTTACAAGCTTCCCTAAGCACTTACACTTACATCTGGAGTTCACTGAGCTGCATGAAGCAATAGCCTAACAATTGTGTCCACCTACCCCCAACCCTTTTTTTTGTTAAAAGATTTAAGTTTTGATCAGGTTTAAGTACAGAACAAAATAGAGCAGTTTGTACAGTTTGCAGTTGCACCCTGTCAGTCTTGAGAGGTTTCACTGCAATCAGTTGGCATCTGAACCTCAGTTCTTTTTTTCTAAGGATAACTGTATTCTGATAGGTTTTTTTGACCCTGGTCAATTCAGATTAAGACCTTTTTAAGTTTCTGAAATTGTGAGGTGAGTAATTTAGTCAAAATAGTCTTGTCTGTGATTCTGAGCCCCTCCTATGCAAACCATTAGGAATAGCTTAGGAATATTGCCTGAAAAGTTTTACAATCACATAATTTTTAGTGCAAGAAATGGGTTGGTTCTGGCAAAATGATCCTGGTTTATAATTTTTTGTCTTTTTCTTCGTAGAAGTACAAAATTTACTTAGAGCTTGTGAAAAAGGGCACTTTCTGGGATGTTACATGAACTTCTGCAACAAATACTGCAACAAATGTTTCGTATGTGTTGGGGTGGCAGTAGCTGGTAGACTTAGGCCATTGCCAGCCAGTACAGAGAAGCACTATGAAGAATAGCTGTGCCAGGGAAGTGTATGGAGCACTGACTGAGGAGACAGTCTAATACTTAATAACTAAACATGCTGGGCTTGTTTGTGTTTGTTCATGATTTTAGAACCACTGACTCCTCCTTTTTTTTCTGTTCCTTATTTAGTTATCACTAAAAGATGGTTTGATATGTGCTGTAGTGTCTACTTGTTTTACTTTAAGGACTCTTTTGTAAGTGCATGTGGGGTTTTTTTTTTAAGATTTTGAAATTTAAAATGTCTTTTGGTGAATACCCCACTGCTATGCTTAGTTTAAATGAAAAATACCACAATGTCATCACCAATTTTGTAAAATCTGGAGTGGATATGTGAAGTTATAATGGTATAGAATAAAAAACTTCATTACAGATGCACGTCTCACAAAATGTTTCTAAGACACTTTTAGTCCTCTAATTAATATAAAATGGGAACATATTATTTGTAAACATTCATGAAAAATCTTTTCAGTGTAAGTGCCTTTTTCTATTATATTTGGTGCTTTGTTCATAGTCAGCTCCATTAAAGTTGTCTGCAAATAAATTACTTACCAGGTAGGGGTAGTTGTGAATGTGTGAAAGCACTGATTAACCTGTACTTTTTGTGGAAGAGAGACACACTAGAAACTGATGTTTCTTTTGTTTGCGAATTTGCAGGCCATGGTCCTTTAGCTATTATGCAGACCATTTTTCTGCATTAATTTTTGTAACTTGAATTTCATTCATATTAGAAGTCTATGAAAGTATTTTACTGAAAAATAAGCCTAGATGGAACTCACTTTTTTTTTTCTTTCTATTGAAATAATTTTTGTGCATTCACATTTAAAACATTTTATAAGTAGGGTCTGATTTTACGTTTCCAGTAATAGTGTTGTAGGAATTTTATCTTAAAGATACAAGCTATCCAGATTTTTTTAGATTGTGGTATGTAATTTTTTAGAGTGCATAATGTAGTTTGGGAGGAAGAAAAAATAGAAGAAAAAATTTTAGATCCAGAAAGTTCTTTCACTTCTTGTCAATGGAAACTGTCTATTCTATTGGATGATGACAATAATAACAATAATAATAGTAGTAGTAGTAGTATTAGAAGACAAAACCATGCCATTTGTATAGAATAATTTATTTTCCTCTTTATTTTGTCAACTCTTGTTCTTTTTCATACTTAAATGTACATGCTCGTGTGATGAAGGGTAATGAAAACTACAGCAGTGCCTCTGCTGGGAGGCAACCATGAAGTTCTTCAGGTGTCCAACTGCATAGCCATAGCCAGGTGTACACCTGGGTATAGCTGCCCAGGTAATACCATGACCAGTAAGAGCTAGGCCAGGCTAGCATGCCTATGAAAATTTTTGCCTGTACCTTGCCAAACAAGCATTCTTTACGGATGGCTCATAGATAAAACTGGGAACACACCACAAATGGCCCTCCCACTGTTCACTTTGGTCGATAAACAGTACAAAAGCTAGATTTTGAAACAAACATCAGAATAGTTTGTTTCACTGCATTAGAATATAAAGTATGAGACAAGAATTCCAAGTGTCAAGAGTCACCCACCATATATCAGAATGAGGGTGGAATGTAATTCCAGGTAAGAGAGAGGTCTGTAATAAGTCGAAGGTTGGATCTTGCAAAGAATTCATAGGCCACTTGCGTTTTGTACAAGATTATGTGAATCTTTTGGTAATATACTTCTATATTAAATACCCATGATGAAATGTGACGAGGGATGTTGGAAATCTGAACATCATTTTAATACTACCTAAAATTTGTGTGTTGTTTAAGAATTGAATATTAGTGCTTTTAAGTACATAGCCTTTCTGTGCAGGTCAGTTTGCGATTTTAATGCGTTGTTTGTTTCATTTAAGGAATCAGCTGGAGGGGATATTCAGTCTCCCTTAACTCCGGAAAGTATTAACGGGACAGATGACGAGCGAGCGATGCCAGAAGTGACGCAGAACTCAGAACCAAGGGCTGAACCAACACAGAACGCATTGCCATTTACCCATAGGTACAGATTCCATTCCCACATCCTGATTAAGTGATACCTATCTCCTTCCTTGTTAAAGGGACCTTATCCCATGTTGTTCGGGGAAACAAAGCAAACCCACCTCTCACCCCAAAAATGGACTCACTTTTGGATTTGTAATATTTTTTTTAATTAAAAAAATAAGAAAATCTCTTGGAATAAGATTTGGGGGAATATTATAGTTTAATTAGCCCTTGAACACTGGTTAGTGTAGGTGTCCCTTTAACAGGAATCAATATTTCAATGTCTGAGCTCTTAGTAAAATTACCTGCTTCATAGAATATCCCAATTAAATGATTTTTGTACGTGTTCTTTAAATGGCTGATGGGACTGCATGTCAACCTTTCATTGACAAGTTCTTGGAAGAAAAGGGACTTTTACAGCATTTTTGGATTATGAAGTTTAAAGAAGGCTTTAACAGTTCTCTGACAGTTGTAAAATTTTTCAACTTTTTTTCAAAATATGAGATAAGTGTAGCTCTGCTTCGAACTGAATTCTAGTTTTTTGCTAGGAATGCTGTGCTCTGTTCTTTGAGAAAGGTAGGACTTTTTATTTAATTATACAAGTAATGAGTTACAATGGATATATTTTGCCTAATAGAAGTAATTGTAAAGGAGTCACTCTCAATAAAACACATAATTTATTGGGACCATGGAGAGTAAGTGAAACATTTGATGAAGTTAGAACAGAGCTAGAAATACTAGATTTATTTTTTTAAGCATTGTGTAACTCAGCCTAAGTAGAGTTTAAGAGCTCTTGATCAAAGTTTGGGGAATATTAACACTTCAGATATGTAATGCAATTCGAAGTGAGCACAAGTGAAACCAATATTGTGCACAACATCACAGTTTTTGTAAGAGAATA
This sequence comes from Melanocharis versteri, assembly GCA_013397845.1. Lineage (NCBI taxonomy): Eukaryota > Metazoa > Chordata > Aves > Passeriformes > Melanocharitidae > Melanocharis > Melanocharis versteri. The sequence goes on from VZTG01006544.1 coordinate 213,293, forward strand.
ATACTGTTAAGCATCTGGAAGGAAATAATATGCATTTTTCAAATGAGAAAAACACTCTTACGCTATTTTTTTTAACAGAGTGATTCTGTTTATTTTTATACTGTCACCAGTGCATGTATTATACATTTTGAAAGAAATGGTGCATTGTGAGAATGCTATGTGCATGGTGGAGGAGTATTACAAATGTTGCAGATCTACCTGTGTTCTGTAACAATGTCATTTAAACTGTTTGAGTATTGAAATTTTCTATCAATATTTTTGTGAAAAGGAGTTGTGATAAAGTCCACACATGGACAGTGTGGTTTGTTCTTTTCAAAAAATGCTAGTTTGAAGATCTCCTCTCTGGTTCTGCATATCTAAATATGTTTTCTGGTATGCCAATGTAGTAACTGAGTTTGCTCTCCATTGAGCATGACTGAAGACACTTTTGAAACTACCCTGTGGTCATTTTTAATGATATAGAATAGAGTTTACAAAACTTCTACATGCATTGCATTTTTCTATCTACTTAATGTCTGCAGTGTGAGTGCCTAGTTTTAGGATTTTGTCCTGTTAGATATCAGTAGCTAGAATTAATCTTCCAACAATAACTCTGCATTTTGAGGTTTACTTCTTGTTCATTCTCAAAAGACCGGTGTTTTGTCTTGCTAATGGTAGCTTCAAGTTAGCTTAGTGAACTGTTACTGAAGAAAACCCAAGTTTATAAACTTCTTTGAAATAAAGTAAATTTTGGAATAGGTAAGGATTTTATTATAAATAAATAAGTATTATTTATTTATTATAAATAAATAAAGATGCATGAAACACATGCACAAAGGAGATGGAAAGTGAAGCCTCCAGGACTGTGTTAATCCTGGTTAAATGGGCATGTTTTTGTAGAGGATTTTCATAATTATAAATTGGCAGCTAGGTAGACACACCTAGCTGCTTGTGCTGTCTGAAAGGGTCCTCTCTGCAGGCAGTGTGCTTGCCCTGACTTAAAAGGAAAAAAAAATTAAAACCTTACATCCCGATTGTTGGAGACTCCCTGGACTTCTCATGTGTCAGGAGTACAGAAAAGTACTGTGCTTCCCCTGGTTCCCTGCCTTTCTGATGATGTGGTGTTTATGTGGTACTCCATGTGTGATGGAGAAGAGTTGCTGAACTGAGCCCTTTCCTCGTGCACCCTTGTAACTTCTGCTGATCCCGAGCCTTTTACTTCTGCATCCTACGTTTCAGCAAAGGTAAAGTTTAGTCAGCTCTTCTGGGTGAGGAGAGTAATGCTGCAAAGGCATTTGAATGTTGTCTTGTTTGTGGCATTTCTTTTCACTTATTTGCCTTTAGTCCAGAAGCTGCTCATCAATCTCTAGGTGCTTTTCAGAAGAAAAGGCACTGTGGATTTCTCTGCAGTGAGTTTAGCTGTAGGGCATGTGAGAGTCACCCAGGCTGGTTTACACCGCACTGAAATAACACTACCATAGCAAGTTCATTTATCCAATAAATGGGAAAGCTCCATTCTGCTCTGGCATTAACACTAGATACTTACTGTATGAAGAATGAAGTGGTGTGGTCCTTGGTGTGGGTTGGAGCACATGGAAGCAGGTGTGGGGCAGCACAGAAGGAGCCCATGCAGCCATGGGGCAAATGTTGTAGCTTCATGTGCAGGAGGGGGTGAGCAGCTCTGTGTGGCAGTGGTGGCTGGCCAGGTGAGAGCTGTGGCTGCCAGTAGGGTTGTCAAGCACGGCAGAGGCAGGTGCCTCTGCGGCTGAGGAGAGGGAGGGGTAAAGGTTTGAAGGGGGCTGCTGTCAAAACAGTGATTTAGATAAGGGGTTTCATGTCCTTTCCTTGTATGAACTGGAAGGCTGACAGGAGTGGAAAAGGTCAGAAATCACAGGTGTGAAGGTCGTGCTTTAGTTTATATCCTACTGCTTGTCATTTGTAATCTGCACACCTGAAAAATGTTCATTTGGATTTTGTTATAACACGTCTTTGCTGGTCAGGCATGTTTTCTTCTGCCCTTTATGTCTTAGAGTAAGTAGCTGAGGTCTGTTATTTGAGCAGCGTAAGTGTAGACTACTTTTGTATTTACAGTTATTTTCTGACCCCAAAAATCAGCATTACCTGAGTCACCAGAGTTTTACTAGAACTCAAATGTTGTCTTATTTCAGTAAATAGTTGTAAGAATTGAAATTAACATTCTCCAGAATATGCCTAACATTCCATTAATATCCCTTGAGCTACACTGCTGAAGTCTAGTTGCTTCAATTTAATTCTCATCTGGAAAGTCCTAATGCTCTTCATAAGCAATGTAACTCAGATCAACTGCTTGACAGATAAGTGTACTGAACAGTTACAAGTCTTGCATCGAAAATAAACTCTTGTAATTAAATATCTTGCCTTTTTTTAAGCTATGTATGACGGTTAATGTTGAACAATGAAGTAATATTACTGTGAACTCCCACATCCTGTAATATAGTATAGACTGAGAATTGCTGTCATGGGTAAATGTTGCCAGAACAAATGGAAGTAAAATGTAGCCTAAGGCATAGCATTAGAATTTTTTTAAGTCTTGTCAGGGACCCTGATCAATCCTTTTCTGAACGATAGCTAGTCCAAGAAGACTTTTTTCTAGAAGAATCTAGGTAATAAAATCTAATATTTAAAATAATTAAGACTAAAAAAATGCATATTTTTATTCTATGTACATATTTCTGTTCTTAAGTAAAATTTAGTTTCCTCAGATAAATTTCCTGTTTAAAAAATATTTTCCACATTCTTCAAGTTGTGATTTTTTTGTGTTTTCTCCAGCTGAAAACTGTTGATTGTAAAGTGGGGTTTGGGGAGAAAAACATTGCTAAAAATTTTAACTACTACAGATGTGACTGACTTTTAAAGTTTTCACATGATCAGGAATTGTCTACTATGCACCATGAGGATTAAAACTTTTATTAAAACTATTCAGTTTTAACATTTGAATTCTATTCTAAAGCTGAATAGTGAATCTGATGTACTTATCAAGTGCTGCTTTTTGATAACTGTTGAACTTGCTCTTTCACTCTTGAAGAGAATATATTTGCTTATAACAAGCTTTATTCCATTTTTGGCACATTAAGAAGCTGATAAAACACATTTTCAGAAAGAAAATATAAGAGGATTCTTCTGGGACAAACTTTGAAAGTCTTCAATTTCCTGTCAACCATGACTTGTACCTGTTACCTCATTTTATTTTGTAATACATAAACTTGGAATTTCTACTGCATAATGTTTTGATCAGATGATATATACGTGTGTGTTTGTTGCTTGTTAGTTAAAACTCCTGCTTTTGTATTCAAGCCAGTTTTTAATAGGGAATTTTGACTCATTGCCTTAGTGAAAATGGACTTAATTTGAATGATGCTTATATCTTAGATATGTTATTGTCTAGATAGTCTACTATTTAATAATGCTGCATGTAAATCCAATGCTGTACAACAAAGAAAAACCAAAAAGTCTTGCTGCTAGGCCATGCTCTTTCTCTGAGTTTTCATTAAAAGTTGTATATAGAAATCTCTTCAGTAGATTTTTTTCACTGTGTGTATTAAAACTACTCACTTCTACAAGCTTAAATATTGTAGTTGTGTTATAGTACAGGTACTATGTGAATCAGGCAAAACTGTTAACTTGGCTTTAAGGAAAATCTTTGAGTTAATAATTATTGGGGTGTTTTGTAATTTGAATTTAAACTCAAATCCTAGTATTTGGATGTTTATTATAGAGTTATGCTTCCTTATCAGGTAGTCCTGGGGTGTGTATTGCTTTTTAAAAAATTCTTGGGTTTGAATGTTATTTAACCTGATCAGAGGATAAATTACTGTTGTGAGGAAGCTCACAGGCTCTCCAATCAAAGCTCCTGCTCAAAGAACAGCTATGAGATGACATCAAGAGATGCTCTAAACTTTATCCACTTAGCTTTTGAAAGCTTTCTAGAGTGGAAAAGGATAAAGTCAGGCATTTTTTGAAAGGTTTCTGTATAGCATAAAAGGCAGCAACTTCTTCACATTGCACAGTGCTATAGTGAACTGTGACATTTTAGGGCACACTAGAGGAATTCTGCAAAATTCAATTGCTCTGTTGAGCAAGATTATTATTTCTTGTGTCACATTCAGAGAAGAAACTCAGAGGTGATATGGTTCCTGCTGTCAGTGTAAGCAAAGAACTGGTTAATATAGAAACTTAGACCTAGATCTGACTTGCCCTCAACCAACATTTTTTGATGTTGTGAAGGCCAGCTGTACTGTCCTTCCGGCCTCTTGTGCTCCACTGGCATGAGCCTGGTGCTCTCCCCTCCTTCCCTGACCCAATTCCTGCTGCTTCCCAAACTCCTGCACTTTTGCCTAAGCTGCTGGAATCTAGCTCAAGTAGGGTTTCCTTCAAAATAAAAGTTCCTGCTAGGAAATTAGTAATTTGAATGGCAGATCTTACATTGTGTTTGTGTAATAATTCTTTTATGTCTGACTTCCCTGATTTGGGCAATTTATGATGATTCTTTAAGATATCTTTGGAATACATAGTAAACCATTTTCATAGAGATATCTCTAATAATAGAAGGGGAGGTAGAGAGGAAGAATGTCCATGTTGTATGTGTTGCTTAACTCTTCAAAATTAAGGAACTCTGGAACTAATAGAGCTAATTTTAATAGCTGGGGAAATGGGTGAAAGCAAAAAACTAAAAATAATCCAACACTTAAGAGAGTAATTTCACCATCTCCCTTGTGCACCTAGGCATGTTCTTATTTAGGGTATGTGGATTGCTTACTTCCTGAGGTTTATTTAGTGAGAACTCCAAGAGAGTGATGTAAATTATGTGAGCTAGGTGTCTGAAATTAGATGATATAAATACTGTCCTCAGGGACAAGAAAGTGCTCTTGAAACATACCTGTCAAGCACATTCTTAGAAGAGCAATATAATCCTTGCGCAATTTATATTTTAAAAAAACCAAAACAGCAAAACAAGCCAAAACCATACTACTTCTACTATGTGATTTTCTCCCCTTTAATCACATATATAAGAAAAAAAAAAGCCCAGTTAAAACCAAAAGAAAATGATCTTGCTTAAGGAATGAAATTCTGTTTTTTGAAGTAAATCCATTGGGTCCAACCTATTCAGAGTATGGATGACATTAAAGATTGTTAGTACTTCATCAACTGTAAACATTGGCTCTGTGAATTGAGATATGTGATACTTAACACTAAATCTGGTTCTGTAGGGCGAGTGGCTCAGGTTGGATTTTTTTGTTGTACCCATTATTTAACAATCATTACTTTTATTAATATTCTCAAGAATACAATTTTTGAACTTCATTAATTCATTTTAGGAGTCTAAGCATGAAGTCATGTGTTTTTGTCATTTTTAGGCAATAGTGGAGGAGCTACTCTCTTTATGCTAGATTTTCGTAGTAATTTATTTGAATAACAAACTTTTTCTATTGTGCATTTTGATACCAGTGTGAATAGTTGTTTAAATTTGTGAGCAGTGTCTGTGAGGTTTGTACGTGATATGATTTATACATATATTATTTAAAATCTGATGGTTTTTGAGTTGTAAGCTTAAGCATGCAATCATCTTTTCAAAAAGCATTATTAAAACAATAGTTTTAGAAGATCTTATGTAGACAGTTGATACCTCATGCCTTCTTTACTCCTACTTCTGTCAGTGTTTTTGATATGGTTTAGTGTCATTATAGGAAACCTCTCAGCCAGTAAGAAGGGATTAGGTATAAGGATTAGGATTAAGGGGACTGGAGCACCTTCTCTATGAAGACAGACTGAGAAAGTTGTGGCTGTTGAACCTGGAGAAGAGCAGGTTGTGTGGGGCCCTCGTAGCAACCTTCCAGTATCTGAAGTGACCTACAGGGAAGACAGAGAGGGGCTCTTCATCAGGAACTGCAGTGATAGGACAAGAAATAATGGGTACAAATTGAAAGGTGGTAAATTACAATAGATATAAGGAAAAAGTTATTTCCTGTGAGCCTGGTGAGGTACTGGAGCTCAGGTTGCCCAGGGGGGTTGATGTCCCAACCCTGGTTGCGTTCAAAGCCAGGTTGGACAAGGCCTTAAGCGACCTGGTCTAAGGGGAGATGTCCCTGCCCATGGCATGGGGGGTTGGGACTAGATGATCTTTAAGATTCCCTCCAACTCTTAGCATTCTGTGATTTTATGATTCTATAAACTGCAAACTGAAGTTTCCTGAGGCATCATGAAGTAGACCAAGGTCTTGTCCATAATATATCAGAGATCTCTTTGGGGTGTCTTTTAAATTTTTTTTTTCAAAACTGAAAAGTGTTGTTAATATCAAAGAGAACAGACACACCAAAGAAATTCTGCAGATCTCAACACACTATTCTCCAGGAAAACAAACAAACAAACAAACTTTGAGAGGAAATAGTCACTTTGTAGAATTGCTTTGCATTTTAAACTCATCTGTGGAAAGACTGAGCACTTTGAAACTACAAATGTCATGTTTTCTTTGCATTGGAAACTTCACTGCATACTTACAATTTTTCAGCCTCCTCTCTTTTGTTAAAGAAACAAAACCAGAAAGCCAATAATACCTGAAGTTGCCAGGGAAGAAGAAGCCAAAACAACCACATACCTGTTGATCTCCTGGGTCTCAATGGATTTTCCAACAGTCTTGACCTTGAGAAGAGAAACCTTTTTTAAAAAGAAAGACAGAGGGGATATTTTGCAGGACAAACACATTTTTCACCAAGTCTGATCACTCAAACATCACAGTCTCCTCCTCGTTGGCTAGGAAAGGAGATACATGAAAGTATTTCAATACCAGCGTTACATGAACCACCCATGCCTGTAAATTCAGCCTAGGATTAATTCTTGATAAGAAAGCTGGGGGCTTTCTTCAGAACCTGAAATTGGGACTATTTGTAATGAGACTTTCTTATGGCAGTCTGTTCTGCACGTAAGAGTATCACACAGTTTGCACCTGTCTGCACATGCATATGCTTTGCCTCACCAAAGAGACCTCTTTAGTGCCCTGTCTTATGCCCCAGCAGCCATTCAGAAGTGTATGTTAGAAAATAAAGACTCCTAGTAGCTGGTGTGTAGCTGCTTTGTTTCAAGTGCAAGACTTAGTACCCTTGCCTTTGCCAATGCAAAATACAATGCTTATGCAACCATCTACATGGGTAGGCAAATGCTAAAGAAAGGTTTCCAGACTTCTTCATTTACTGTTTTCTGTCTCTAAATTGACTCTGTCATTATGACGTGTTTCTGTGAAATACAAGAATAGTCTGGTCTTGGGTCTCAGGGTATGTATTCCCATCCACATAGAATTTCTTGATAAGGTTATACAGTTTTAGAGAGAAAAAAATAAAGATAATTAAAGATCTGTGCAGAACAATCTCCATCACTATCATATTTCAATTCTTGTGTATTTTACTCATCCCAAGGTTCACTTCATGTTAACTTCGTTTTTTTTTAGTAAAACCAGATGCACTTGCACAACTTATAGTCAGTAGTCATGGAAGAATGCCTCTGTCATATGCCTTAGTAAAGGAAATTCAAGTGTAGCTAAAGAGTTTTGAGTTCAAGGTCCACAAACTCAAAACATCTTTAAAAAAACCTAAGCAAGAGAAAACTTGCCTTTTTGTCAATTTTGTTATATTAAAATATGTTACAACTCATAGCAACAATGTAGTCCCAAAATACAGCTTTAGTCCTTTAAAGTCTACATCAACCTGCTCCAACCCCAAGCCATACTTTCTTGAATATTTGTGAAGAGAATGTTTTTAATGAGGAAACATCTCCAATTGCTCAGTTGCTTGAGTACTAAAATATCTTCACCCAGATGAATGGGAATCCGGTTTTACAATGAGGCACTGGAACAGGTTGCCCAGAGAAGTCATGGATGCCCCATTCCTGAAAGTGTTCAAGGCCGGGTTGGATGAGGCTCTGAGCGACTTGGTCTAGTGGAAGATGTCCCTGCCTATGGCAGGCAGGTTGGAGCTGGGTGATTATTAAGGTCCCTTCCAACCCAAACCATTCTGTGACTCTATGATAAAATAAATAAAACAAGCCTGAATCTTTCAGTTAGAGGCTCTTTTCAACTGTAGGGTCTTTATGTTTCCAAATCACTTGGCCCTTCTACCCTGCACCAGGTATTGTGTCTGTTTTGCCTGCTCCCATGTTCTTACGAAACTTCTCTGTGTTGCTGTTCCTCATCTGCCTGATTGATTCTAAGAGAAAGGATGTATGTTACACCTTTTAGGCAGTGGGGTCAAACCTAGTAGAATACTTGAAGGAAGTATTTTTTAAAAGAGAGAAGGGATAAGAAAAAAGCCTGTAGCGGAATACACTTTTTAGTAAAAGTGAAGCTCCATTGGATGCGTATATCAGTTCAGATCTTTTTTACTGATACCAACAAGTTACTCTGCCTCCTGTGTTGTTTGAGGTGTAGTGGTGGATCATGAGATAGGTACATGTCTCGTATGAGAAGCTGCACGTATAGATAGATATCTGCTTCTGAAGTCTTATGTATACTGTGTGATTATGGTTTCACTGCCATCCGGTAGGCCTGATGATAAACAAACAACTATAATGACAATGTTAGAGACTAATCAATTACTATTCTTGAAACAGTGTAGAACTCATTTTTCTCAGACTTCCAAGCAGAAAATAAATAAATGGAACTTCATCCTTTAACATCTCATGTTAAAGATGGAGTGACCAATTTAGTCAATGGATTTTTATATTCCTTTTAGAATTTGCTGTATCACTCCCTTCCTATCTGCCCTCTCTCCTTGGAGAAGAGATACATTCTGAAAACAGAAAGGGGATGGGTAGCACCATCTTCTGCAAGTATTTAAGCTTAAGAGCCAGTCTTTCATTTTATTCCTGATGCCATTTATAAGAATACTATTAGATATATGATAGGGCAATTTACATTACATCTGACCTGAGTTACAAGATGCCAAGCATCTTCAGTCATGATACATTTCCACTTTAAGTCTTGGTGAAATGTTAACTGTGGATTCCCCTGAAACACATGGCATGGATTCTTTCATCCATGGGCTTTGCCATTTATAAAGTGCTTAGACGGTGTTTAATGAAGCCCATATGGACTTCAAATGAGCTAATTTTAGTCAATTAGACACCTTAATACTAGAGGGTTAGCATGAAAGTCAAAAGCAATCAGAGCTGGCAAGGGTTGTTTAAGTTATGAATTTATTCTTCTGGAAGATATGAGGTAAAAGTGCTGCTATACCAAATTCTGCTTGGGTTAAGAGGAGGCAGAAATGGTGTGTGAATTCAGGAGGTGCGAATGCAGCTCCTGTTTGTTTGCTACATTTCTGATGCCAGAGTAAATCTTCAGAATTGAGAACTGTACCTTGAGCTGGTACAGGTTCCTCCAGCAGTTACACAGAATGGAGGATGGGATAGAGTTGCAAGAACATTTCTGTCCCTGGAATATTTTTTGTTCACAGGCACATATGTCTTAGGAGCTAACTTTGTTGTGCCTTTTGACTTCACCAGTTCAGAGCCAACATACAGTTTTCTGCGTGGTGCAAAGAGATCATGTTGATGAAGCCACTTGCTGGTTTTAGATATTTATTGATAGGATTCAGTCAAATGTATTACCTCTGCCCACTTCTTGAAGGAATGCATATATAAAAGCTAAAGTTTAACAAAGAAGAGAAAAGCAGTTTCGAACTTTCTATATTAAAGGAGTACTAACATAGTGTATTTTTTAAAGGAATATTTCATGTTTAAATTAATCACTTATACAAAAAATAGCTTTCATCAAAGTTATTTTTTCTAAAATTTATCTGGAATTCATAAAATCTTTACGTGTGTGTGTGTGTATGTTTGTATGCATGTATATAAGATGTAAATACTCTTTGAGGGATCATTTTGCATCCCTGCAAGACCAGTGGACCAAGGACCAGAAGCTCTTAATTTTTACATGATGTTAAAAGCTTAGTTTCAAGTCCAAGGCAAAAGATCCATGCTGTTTTACTTATATGATACTTTATAAGTATCTTTTGTTTTGTCAGATGAATGAAGGTTGCTAAAGATTTTTCCCTTCTTTAGTGGTAAGGTTAAGGTAGTAATTCTCTTGGAGGATGTTGTGGCCTGGGTTCTCTGGTAGAGAACCAGCAAATTCTGCCACATCCATGTGACAATGAGGTAAAAAAATAACACCTGAGGGCTTCCACAGTGCCTGATGCTTTTCCTCCTAGATAGGCACCTAAGACTGGGTGGATGAAGTGCCATATTGGGATACTTAACCTCTCTTAGCTTTTAAACATCTAAACCTGCTGAAGATAGGTCTCATCCACTAAACCCTCTTTCCCAGGTACAGCCTTTATTTGTACCTTCTGGCAGTGTTGCAGTCCACAGTTTTGCTTTCTGTTTTCTATGAAGGCAACACAGCGTGATGTTCCCGGGGGTTGCGGTCACCCTAGCGTGGCTCCCTGATGGACTGTTTCAGTTACTCTCCCTGCTCTCCAGGTCAGGGTTCCTGTCCAGATAGTATAAGACTCAAGAAGACTAGAGTGAAAGCTCATTGATCAAGTAAACATCCAAAGCTGCTTTCTTCTAAGCCATTTCAGGATGTGTCTGAATGTGCAAACAGTATTCAGTCTGCACCTGAACAAGTCGTTTGATTAAACATAATTGTGTTATGTTGATTTTCTGTCACATTGTAGTAGGCAGACCCCTTGAAGTGGGACGTCAATAGTGTCAGCCTTGTTGTGGCAGACATGGGTAGAGGTTAGGGGCAGGCACACATAAACATGACTATTTTGTCTGTCAAAAATGTGTACTTAATATATTCTCTTTTTGAGGATAAGAGTATTTCACAGTGACACCAACAGCCATCAAGTTTTGTCTGTAATGAATTGAGTTGGCACAAATCGGCAATAAACTAGAATATAAGAGAGTTTTTTAATCAGCTCTTAAGCCATTTGGCAAATGAAGCTAGAGCTGTGTGAACATGCCGAAATAAAATGTCTGGAATGTCCAGAACTCTGGTTTCTCAAGTACACAATAATAAAGCATTATGAGTGGTCCACATCTCGTGATCAGCTTTGATTGTACAGTTGTTGCCTTTGCAGATTTTCCTCCATGGCACTGTGATGTAATGATGTTCTGTCTTTCTGATATGAAATGCAGAAGGTTTGGTTTCTAAATTAAAGTTAGAGTAGTGGAAACCATTCTTCTGTGAGACTGCAATCCCACAGGTAATTAAGAAGTAATTTTCTTCAAATAACATTGTTCAGACAAAAAAAAACAAACCCAACCAAAACCCTGAAAATGAATTCACTGAATTCTACTAAGTTATTAAACTCTAGTAGTTTGCCAAAGGAGGAAAAATAAAAGGGATTTTCCACTTCACTATAATGCAAATAGATAGAAAAACAGAAGCCAAATGCATGTAGGCAATACATTCAGATTAATTTGGCCTGAATTTTAAGAAAATAGCCAACATAGTTTCCTATGTGCATGCAGTGTGTTCTAACTGATCACTGTGTATGACTGCAAGTTACCTCTTCACTTTATTTAGGAAATACTTTGAAATGTAACACTAATGTAATTACGTGACAACACCAATCCTGTAGTACCTTCCTTTTATACTCTCCAGAGGTTATGGTATTTTGGTTTAATTATTCTTTGACACTTTAGGAATTATTTGTGCTGGGTTTATGATCAGCATAGTGGGAGGCTGAAGAAAGCTAGCTTTTAAACATCTTCACATCATTGTGTTTGCCCTACCCTTTCCCTAGTCTAGAGGCCTTATCAGGGAAAGTGAAATAGAGCTTTTAATACTAGAAAACAAATATGCTGAAATGTGGCACATAGGCACAGCCTCATGAAAGGATGAAAGTTCAGTCTCTGCTCTGCTGTCTGTGAATTCACAACTAGCAAAACTCATGTGCAACTTCATTCTTTCCCTGTTGGGTTGGGATGAGTTAAGTAAGATGGGATGAGGAGAGAAGAGGGGAGGCAAGTTTATATGCTTCTTTGAAACTGTTACATCAATTAAGTGTTGAATTGGAATGAACAGATCTATGAATTATTATATTTTAACTTCCAGCTGAATTCTTGAGCCTAATCATCTGCATTATTCCAAAAAGAAGATGAAGGAAATCTAAAATCACTTAGTCTAGACTGAGTAAATAAGAACTATTAACTACTAGTTAGTTAAGGAAGGTGCCATGTTTGTTTTTTTCTTTAGAGATGGGATTTTTTACATTTAGGGAGACAGACTTACATAGGGACTACTTTCTCTGAGTATTAATCTGTAGTTAATGGGAAAAGTATCAGTACCAGAGACTTCCCATGTATTAAACTGAATCTTTTGATTCATCAATTTAATTCAGTTTTAGTAAATTTGGCTCAGGATCAACATAGTGCAAGCAATTTAGTCTCTTCCTGGATTCAGATTTGGTTTAAACAACTCAAATGTAATACTTCCATTCTCTTAAAGAACTGGAATGGAAAAAATTTGGCTTGCAGTATCCACATGTGTTACAACTCACTTGTGAATTGTTTTCTTCAAACATATGCAGTCAATAAATATTTTATGGTGATCATATCATGCGACTTACTGCTTGTTCTTCAAAGTACTTCTGAGAGTTCCATAGATGGTTTAGTTTGGACTTTATATATAGGCTACTGACTCTTAAGTAATTGGATGGCTACCACAGGAGATAAATGAAACTTAATTAAATTTTCTATGCTTCCATGTAGCTTTAGTTCCCTTAATGGAATAAGCTTATTTAGCTGTCAGCATGTGAACTGACAGTTCATCTCTGGCACTACCTGTGCGATTAATGCATGTCCTTGCATTTACTGGGATAAGCAACCTGGCAACTGTGATGCAGAAGTGAATTGCACCACTAGTTATTATTTGATATGGTGAGATAACCTAATGTACTATCTGGGTGGAGGCCCAGTAGTCATAAATCAGAATCTTTATGCAGCTGCCCAATGACATAGAACTATTTCTGTGGGTCATTCTATAAAAATGCCTTTCTATTGCTGGTATTGGAGTTGTGATGCCCTGCAGCTGTTTTGAGTCTTCTGCTGAGGTCAGTGTTTGCTATGAAAGTAAGATGGGAACCAGCATTAAAGGGTCTTAGAGGCTGAGCTGTCCTGTTGTGTCAATAACAGAAGATTCAGCTAAGAACTACAACAGGCATTTGTAAATCTTTCACATTGAACCACTTGCAACAGCTGCTCCATCTTCAGCAGAGGCACGACACACTCCAGTTATAGCTGTGACAGCACCAATAAATACAGGCAGAGGCTTGTGCTGAGGATCTCCACTACTCATGTGAGGTTTATGTCAGACTTACAGGGTTGGGATAAGTCTCTTTAGCCAGCTCACTGCTCTGCATGTGGCTGCAGTTGCCCAGAGAGTAGCTCTTATTGTCTTCACTCTGTTGTTTCAGAGCTGAAAATCTGTGCTGAGCCCTATAGAATCAACCTGTTGCTGCCAAAGCCTTGTGAGCCACATCTAGACAGCTAAATAAAATGTGCCTTGGCACTGAGGTCTGTGGACTGAATTGTTTCCTCGTGTTTCCTCTTCTGTGCCCATTCAGTGTCCTTGTGGCTGTAGGACACAGTTATTGCATTTTGTATGGCATTTTTTTCCAGTCCAACAAACCTGCAATGATCAGAGGGCTTCCTTGCCACCCACTTGAGTGGTATTCTCCTTGCACAAAAACACAGACCAGCACTGCATGCCCAGGAGGGTTTCAGATGGGAATGGAAGGGTTACAGATCCTGTAAGGCTTCAGAAGACAGTGAAGATGGAAGGGTGCTAAACCTGACTATGGACAAACTGTGCTTAGAATCTCCTTGGCTAGGTACCACTGAGCAGGGCAGTTTGCAGAGAGTGCAAACTCCCCAGTCCATACAACCTTTGGAAGCTCAGGGCTCCTGACCCTGTTTTAGTAAGTGGAGGAGGTGGTCACTGTGGAAGAAGATTTCCTTGTCCTTACTACCACAGCATTTTTGTGACGAAGCTAGGGAAGTTTTTCCAACTCACTGAGGTGCAATTGAGAGCACAGTTCAGTGAAACTGTTAAAATTTGAATAGCACTCAATAAAAGACAACGCAGGTAAGAGGCGTGTAGGGAAGTCAGATACTCTATTCTGTTACGTTGCTGATAGATTGCAAATTGATTCACTGCACACCCAAATTGTTGTTATTAGTAGGATTTTTGAAAGAAACTTGGGGTTTTGCCTAGCCAGGGGCCAAGCAGAATTAATCCATACTAATTCAGAGTGTGAATTTGCTGTTAAACTGCTTTAAATTCTTGTGTGTACAGATGGGTTCCACAGTGAAAGTGTCCATAATTCAGATAATTTTAGTGTCAGGGTTACTGTGTCCTGGTATCTGACTTGCTGATAGCCACATTGTGTAATTGATTTCTTAAAGTGATTAAGTGCCATAAATGCCAGAGTCAATTTTACTTTCTTTGCAGTCAAATACCTAGTCATTTCAGAAAATAGGATGTAAGTTCCTAAATAATTTTGGTTGCTTTTAAAAATGTAGTTTTGTTAGAATATTTGAAGTATTCAGCATCATAGCAACAGCAAGGAATTATGCCTAATGTTCAGTGCACTAAAAAAAACTTATTGGGTATTAGTTATACACTACAGATCTGAGAGCAAACTACTTCCAACTGTACCAATATGCTATTTCAATAAGGGAACAAAGACAATTTCTTTTTTCACTCTTTCAGAATATGTGATAGTTGTTAGGTCAATGTGGTTTTAATGATTACTGCAAAAAAGCTAGAAATTAATTAGCCATGCTTGTGCTTTCAAATGGCTAAAAGTTATAAGAAAGAGTTACTGTTCTTTGTTTATACTCTGTGGCCTTCATGAAAAGATAACAAATTATGTTTACTTTATAAAATTTAATGACTAAGATAAAAATGAGGTCTTTTTAAAAGTATAAAATGAGAAGCTGAGCCTCTTCAGAGAGATCAGGGACTTTGTTCAGGTTAAATACAGGGTTTTTGCTTTGTGATACAGTATACAAAATCATGCTTAAAACTGTGCTTAACAGTGTAACTTAAATAAGAAACAGAGTTTAAATGTTACATGTGTAAACACATCCAGAGTGCATTAGCGTGCAGTACAAGAAACTCAGTAATGTCGTTGTTTTGTGTGAAGAAGATTGACTCTTCACT
Source organism: Melanocharis versteri (assembly GCA_013397845.1). Classification (NCBI taxonomy): domain Eukaryota; kingdom Metazoa; phylum Chordata; class Aves; order Passeriformes; family Melanocharitidae; genus Melanocharis; species Melanocharis versteri. The sequence continues at coordinate 228,474 of VZTG01006544.1, forward strand.
TTGTCCCTCCCTTTAACTTGGGTCAGGAGTGGGACCTAAGTCCCACATAGATAGAGATCATTGCTGAAGCATTAATTTTGTGTTAATATCCAATCTTCTGCATCCCATGAAGTGTCTTTCAAGAGCTCCTCTCTTCCATTGACTCTTAGTGTTTCAATAAGCAGTGAACACATACTTAGCCATTTTTAACTCCGGCTTTGTTGCCTTTTCCAGGGATACGATACTGGGTTACTGGAGGTAGCATTTATGTGAAAATTCCCATTCTTAAAAAGAATTTCATATCCAGGCTATTCCTCAATGATGAGTCCCATAATGAAAGCAGTCTGTTTTATGGTGGTTTCTATAGCCCTGTGATGAATAAAGGCTGTATATACATACAGCAACATACAGAGCATGACTTTAAGTGGTGGATCGAAATAGGCTATGGCCACCCATTTTCATTGCATAGTGGTCTGCTCTGTAGTGGAAAGAGTCTGTATCAGTACTCAACTTCTTTTGTCATTTTCATCCATTAAGTCCACAAAGATATTGATCCTTGCCCAGTGAGCTGATAAGGCACAGTAGGAGAGCTGCCTGAGAGCAGTACTGCCTGTAACAGAACTGGAAAGGCAAGTCTGTCCGTGGGCTGCATGGGTGCTCTGGGTGATTGAGGGTCCAGCCAAGAGGTTGGTCAAGCTGATAGGCTAAATGAAAGTTAAAGCTCATATGTGAAACACCTTGAGGGAGAAATCTGTTTTATCTTCCTATATTGTAGCTGCGCAAATTTGCAGAAAAAGCTTCTACATTTATCTTCTACATTGAAATAGAAATTGGGAGTTCAAGCACACTGTAGCTCCAAGTCGAGCAAAGGTGCATGCAAAACAAAATAACAGGTCCTGGAGTGGGATAAACCTTCAATATTTTTAGAGAACGATAGACTCCCAGACACATAATTCTCTCACCTGCTGATTGCTCATTTCATCCATTCAGCTGCCTTTCTTGCTTTCCAGCAGGGTGGCTTTGATATTAGGCACCTCACTTAGAGTACAATGTGCTTCAAGGGCCTCCTTCATCTCTTTTGCTATGAGCTGATTCACAACCATATTTCTCTGGTTTTGTGCTGATGTAACTCCACTGAGATCATGTAGATATTCCTTATCCCAAAGGGGAGAACAGATCTTTCATGCTCTGTTAATGTTCCACCTTCTCTCCCCAGGGGACTTATCCTCCTTTGCTAAAAATTCTTTTGAATAATCTAATTAAGGGTAAGGATCTCTTTGAATATTAATTAGTTTTTCATTGGCCTCACTCAAAATATTTAACTCAAAGCAATTTCCTGGTAATTATCTCTAGATTATACTTTTGAGAAGATTTACTCTTTTTTAATAAATTCCAGTTTATCAAGTAAGGCTTCCTTTTGTATGTGTCCAGTTAATCAAAACTACACACAAGACAGTGAGCTGCGGCTATGAAGAGGCAATTGTTTTGTGTCTTAAGTTTTCTTCTTACAAAATCTGTTGTTCTCACTGTAGCTTTACCTCTTCTGCCGTTCTTTAATTATTTAACTGGGTAACTCTGTCCCACATGTATGTAAATTCAGAGTTGGACCCCTACAAGCAGACAGCTCTGTAGGAAGACAAAAATGGCAGAACAACTCAAACCCTTTCTTTCTTTCCTCTTCCTGGAGTGGTGAGATAGAACCTGGTCCACTCCATGTCTCCTTCTTCAACTTCTGGCTCATTATAGGGCTCCTCCTTCTCCATAATTTAATAGAAGACAAAACTCCCTGTTGCTTTGAATATTTGAGAGAGAGAGAGATTTCCATGTTATTCCAGGACTTATGGTGCTTTGGACTAGCAAGAGCACAAACTCCCAAAACCCATCATGTTTAAATCCTTTCCATTATGAAGTTGTTTTACACATTTAATAGATGGCCCCAGAAGATGCTTTTTGAAATCTCCAAAAAGGTGTGTAATTCCCAAATAGCTTGTTTAAAATTTCTTTTACATCAGGACATAAGCTGAGGAGCTTGAGTCTCACTTTCAGCATGAATGAGAGGAGGTTTCTTGTGAGCTTTTAGGAATGCCTTGAGGGATGCTGCAATCCCTCACTGTACTGGGAAGCAACATCTCCATCAAATCAGGCAGTCACCTCATTTCAATGTAGGCAATAGCAAGCACAGCCTGCTGCAGAGACCTCGCCCTTCCAGCCTTCACCATTAACTGAACCTTATTTGATATGGGGGATTTCATAAGGACCTTTTGCAGGATTCCTTTCCAAATGCACCAGGGAATTTTACATAAACCCAAACACTTGCCTTACACTTCCAAGGAGAAGAAGCGATGCTTTGTTTTTTCGCTGGATCTCTTGGATATTAATGCAGCAGACCCAAATGGATCGCAATGCCCCTGTGCTTTGTTGAGCATGAAGAGCTGCTCTGTAAGGCTCACCAGCCTGGCTGTCAGAAGGGGTCACTCCTTGCTGCCAGCACAGGCAGCTTGTTACCAGCTGGCTGGCATGCCACTCCCTCTGCTTGGTAATGCTCACTCCACCAGACTCTTGGGCTGCTTCCAACACATGCCGCTATTTATGATCTGGGCAGCTGCTACCAGGACTCTGCTCTGTTCATGTTTGTCAAGTCTTATAGATTTAGTTACTATAACAGAATCCACATTTTATGTTGAAAGTACTCCATTCTTACTTGGCTAAATTCCTCTTCACATCTGCTGTCCCAACACGTGGCTGCTCACCACACACCTGCAGTGCAGATCGCAGTGACACCTGAAGAAAATAATTTACCTGCTCTTAGTAACAGTAGTTTCTTGAAACCCTGACTGTGCTATAGAATAAATTTTAAACTAATTAATTTTATGCAATGAAGGCAATATTAAACTCCCTAAATATTAATAAAATGGAATTCTTTGCACATTTCATAGCTATAAATTTGAAGCAAACCTTAAACCACGTTTCACAGTGTTGGTACTGCATTCAACTAAGCAAACTGTGAATAAGCAATAATTATTCAAAAAGCAGAAACATAATTTGAAGTGCTTTTGTTTCTTTGTTTCATGAAAGAATTTCTCAGAATAACTTCATTCTGAATGGAACTCATCAATGTGTGCTTATCCCCCCTTCCCTTTGCAAGCATTCTCCAACTGGCTAAATGTGGTGACTGGAGCTTTTCGGATTAATTTTCCTTAAGTGACCTACTTTGCAGGGAAAGATAATCATGCATTTATAGCCTCTGGCACACTATTCAGGTCACAGATGGACAGATACCAAAGCTATTCCTCAGTGACTTACTGGACTTGTAACTAATCCTCAGTGAGAAAGGAGATTGGCCTGATGTTAATTGTTCAGAATGCCTAAATGTATGGAAGGAAGATCATTGGCTCATACCTCAATTTTCAGAGGGTATCACAGTTAGGCTGAGTGGTACCAGCCAGCAGTTTTTCTAGGAGTGTTTTGTGAAAGTGATTGAAGTACTGGATGTCACAGATGTTAAAATACCTGATTTTGAATCCTTTGCCTTGACAGTGGGGCACCATGTGATGTTCTGACTGTGGACATGTCTGATGTTTCACGTATACCAGATACTGTGGCCAAAATCAAGGATAGGAGACTCAGGAGAATTTTGACCTTTTGCTCACTAAAGGGTGCTTGAAGTCCCATGAAGAGTTGTCATTGTCAGACCCAAACCTCTGCTATGAAAGCTTTTTTTTTTTTCCCCTCATATTAACATGATAGTTGAGCAAATAAAACGCACATTTTGCTATTGTCCTTTAGAGGATCCCTTTCACACTCTTGTATTTGGCACCATTGGGATGTGTGCAAAACAGCTTGTCCTTGTGTTTTCAGATGTTCTGAAGTTTCACAAGGGAAATGACCAAGCTTTATTCTCTGTTAGAGTATTTTTAAAACTTTGGTGTAGCTTTTCATGCTAAAAAACAGGCAACAAGCCAGAGTGTTAAGAATGTTTCTTTTTTTGAAGGACTGTCTTGAAACTTTGGTCTTGTCAGGCAGTCAGTGATGTTAATTCTGACAGGTTTCAAGAAATAACTGTTAAAATTGTGACACTGCCAGCAAAGAGATGGATGGCTTTTAGAAGAAAACAAAACATGTATGCAGGTTGAATTCCTGCACCACAGGGCTGCAAGTGTGTCCCCCAGTGTGTGTCCCCCACTGTCTGTATACAGTTTTGCACCACAGTGCAGAGCTGGAAAATGCTCTGGTAGAAATTACACTGTTTGGATCAGTGTGATCGCTGAGTAAGTGTACATATTTCAAGTGCTTTGTGGAGCACATAGTCTCAGAACACATGAGGGATGATTCAGATTAGGTTTAGATATTTACGACTGTTAAGACAACCTGTCAGGGCTGTGTATGTATTTTCTATTACAGAATCTAATGCAGTGAGGGCAAAATCATTCCTTTTAGCAGCAAACCTTTCAGACAGGAATTAAGTAAAAGGTTTTAGAGAGAAAGAGTATGTGCAGCTCTCCTGTACCTATCCCAAGGGACTGTAGTGCACCTGTTCCACCATCAAAATTCTGGCTATGTGCTTTAGCAGTTTTTGGGACTCCTTTGGACTTTTCACGTGTCCATCATCTTCTTGATCTGTATGTTCCCTTTCACAGGGGTTAGCCTCAGCATCTCCTCCTCCAATGGACAATTTCATTGTGTCTGAATCATATATTTCCCAGTGTTTCCTCAGGAAGGGCTGGTAAATTTGAACCAATGTAGCTCTACAGATACAGGCTTCAATGCAGATACTCTCAGTCTAACCTAAGAACAGCCTGCTGTAAGTGTGCTTTTATCTGGTTCTAAAGTAATTAATCTAAATCCAGTTTTAACCAAACTAATCCACAGAACATAATTTAATTATCTACTTTGGTTTTATTTTCCTTTTCTTTTTTAATCTCAAGAAAGTATTTGATAAAAGAAAGTCAGAACAGCCAGGACTGGTTATGGGCTATTTTAATCAAATTATGATTTTATGAAACAAAAAATCCACACCTTTGGGACTGTGTTTCCCAGTATGAAGAGTACTTCTCTTATCCTTCTTCTTATCCATTAAGAAGAAACAGGATAAGTGTAAAGAGTTAGGAAGTCATTGTATATTACCAGATACAAAACTAGACTAATTGAAGTAATATGTTTCCATTTTATGGCACTGTAATAGAATCTGTAGAAGATACAGTAACAATTATTCATAGCAAAAAACCCAGTATATGCTACAAACAAGTCACACCTGTATTACAACAGGAACGTTCCTCCTGACTATGTAAATCTCTTAGGGAAAAAGAATAGAGTTGAGAAATAATATGGATGCATTCCAATTGAGAATAACCAATTGAAAAATAACCAGATCCAAAGAAACCTTACAGCTTTTGAACTAGGGTAGCCATAGCAGTAATAGAAAATACATGCTTCATATTTCATACTGACATTCCATTATACAAGGAATAACTTAAAAGCTCCTGGCTATTTGCTCGAGAGGCACTGTAGTAGGGCCACCAGGCAAAGGTAAAAGTGATGCACACCACAAATCACCCTCACATTATTATTCATCACTTACCTGAGAGTCTGACTTCTGGGTTCTTCATGGATTAGAAGGGTTTAATTGTGGATTTACGCATTATTAGATTAAAAAAAAATCCTTTCACTTCTTTAGGATAATGAATGATCAAACAATTCTTGGCCATTGACTGTCTCAGATACAGCTGTGTTACATCAGTTTGTGTGCATATGTCTTCTGAGGGCAAAGATGAGTAGTAAGGCACATTTTGTAAGCGAGTATCAGTGTCTCATATAAGCAATTTGCTAGTAGCAAGTAGTTGCCAGGAGTCCTGCAGGACTGCTAAATGGAACTCACTTGCGTGAAACTACTGGATTGGATTTTTTTCATCAGATCAGAACATCAGGAAGGAAGCATGAATGTACTAACTAACTAGATATTTTAAGCATTCTTTTAATTCAATTCTTTTATCTCCTGGGCTACTGTAAGTGAAACTTCACTCTGATTAGAGGAACAACAGAAAGTAGACATGGTTACAGAAATCCGTGCTTATCTTCTTGAATATATGAGTCTGTGTTCCCTGATGAGGTAGGATCATCATTATTTTAGTTTAGTCCTTTAAGATCTAAAATTTCCAGTGGTGAACTTGAAATTAGTTGTATCAATAAATGCTAGAGCATATTCCTCTTCTGGAGGAACTTGTATTCCTGTTCAAGGGTACAAAGTACTATTTGGAATGAAATGCTGAACCACAGAAGAATCAGATGTAATACTTTAGTGAAACAGTACATATAGTCTGAATAGGTAATGAATGTTCCCTGGTTTCTGGTTAACTTTGAACACCTAAGGAGCATTTATAGGAGTCATAATGCTTTTGAAATATGTTTGATGGGATGGACTTTGTATGTGCAGGAAGTGGAAGAAAGAATCTAAATGGACAAATTGATGGCAGAATATTTCATTATACATGTGTACAAAGTTCAAATAAATCTATGAACTTACATTCAAAATAGTAATGAATTATAATTAATAATATTAACATATATTTAAAATACATAATTACATTATAATAATTCTTCATACAATATAATTTTGGTCAGAGTTACAGATTTTTGGTTTTCATTGATGCTTTTAATAGTGAGCTAATTAAACAAAATGTATTATTTTCTCTGCGTGTTGTCCACGTAGGTGTGCACCTCACATGCTGTTAGATTACACAAATACACATTAATGAGCTATTTGCATATAATGCATGTAACGCATTCACCTGATGTGTCTGAGATACTTTTCCCTTGCATGCTGAGTGTAAAGATATGGTCTGCAGATGATGGCAAACTAATTACCTGTGAAAATTAAAGCCCTGTGTTTGCTACGAGAACAACTAAATTGCAAGCAGGATTTTTCCTCTATAGGCTACTTCGGTAAACCTCAACATCAGTTTCCGCTTTGCAATAAAGCAGTAGTGTATCCGTCCTACTTGAGCTCTACTCTCTTTGCTGATATTAGTGAGGAAAAACATATTAATAGAATTATGAAATTTGAGATCTTTGAATTTGCAAGTACAAATTAAATATGGCGTTTAATAAAGAAAGTATATTTCAGGAATGGAAGACTTACATTAAGACAACAAAGCTGCACTTCCAAAGCACTCGATTAGCTCTCTTTAATCAAGTCAATAACAAATATTTTCCTACAACACATTTAATAAAGTAGTGGATTAAAAATGCACTTCCATTCAATGTGCATATATTAAAAGAGTGACTAGTTATATACATATTCTCGAATTGCATGCTGTTGCTTTTGGGAAGCTGATGTGGATTTCATAATCTTTAACATTTTATTTATAAATAGACCCTGTTGAACTGGGAAGGTATATGTTGTTTTCCAATAATGCTATACCTATAGTTTCCTAATTTATAGTTTTGATGATTTGAGCATTTGGATTCTCATTTGATTATTCTATTCAGTATATTAGTTATATATCAAATAGCTATCATATTTGGTTATTATTAGTTATATAATTTCTGGCATAATTCTATTTTTTCTGGATATTTTAAAAAAATTATATAAGACATTTAAAAAGCATAAAGGAAGAGATTTGGGGGTTCTGACCATTCTCATTCTGTCTGTGCAGTTCGACAATCAGCAAGCATTGGGAGGCAGAACTGGCCACGCTCAAGGGTAATAACGCTAAGCTCACAGCAGCCCTGCTGGAGTCCACTGCCAATGTGAAACAATGGAAACAGCAACTTGCTGCATATCAGGAGGAAGCAGAACGTCTTCATAAGCGGGTAAGTCAAGGCAAATGGCCAGGATCCTTGAGGTAGAAGTACTAGTGACTGTATTCACTCATTTTCAACTAAAACAAGTTTACTGTTGCAGTTTCAGGTTAATCTTTGAGACAGAAATTGAGGACAAGGGGGAATCATTTCCTCCAGTTGGAAATTATTTGCTTTGTAGGAATTGTTTTTCTGCAGAGGTTGTTGTTGCAAGAAGTTACCAAACCTTGTGACATGTTTGGCAGCTTTCACTCTTCATTTGATGCCATCACATCTGTTTCATGACATTCTCCATAGCATTGAAGTCCAGTCCCTTTTGCATTTAAGCCCTCAGAAACTTGACATCAAATCTGTAAGTTCAAGAAACCTTATTGTAATGCCCTCATACAACAAAGATGAACAGCTTACTCTCCTCCTTGCACAGGAAGGACTATGAACAACACAAACACAACTGAAACCAAGGTCACTCTATGCAAGTAGAGATCTGCACCTATTTTCATACAGAAGGGACTGGATCCTGTTCCCTTCATGGCAAATTTTGCAGAGGTCACTTGGCAAACCAGAAGTTAGTTCACGGTGGGGAAAGGAAGGAAGGACAATGTTTGAGGAGGGAATAAAAAATGCAAGGTTGAAGTCTAAGTTATGAAAACTAGTATTCAGTATCTAATTTCTCTCCTCTTTTCACATGTAACTCTCTATATTGTATAATCTTCGACCTTTATCCATATGAATTTTTCACAGCTGAGGGCACATTTCTCTGCAAAGCGAAGGCATGAGTAACGTGTATGAAGGAAAGATGTCTTTGGTGAAGCCTTATCACTTTTGTTAATAAAGATTAGCTTAGAAAAAATCAAGGAGGTGTCCTTAAGGCTGGAGTGGTACAATTTACAAGGGCATGTAGTGATAGGACAAGGGGGAATGGCTTCAAACTGAAAGGTGGTAGATTTAGATTAGATATTAGGAAGAAATTCTTTACTGTGAGGGTGGTGAGGCACAGGAACAGGTTGTCCTGAGAAGTTGTGGATGGCCCTGGAAGTGTCGAAGACCGGGTGGGATGGGGCTTTGAACAACCTGATCTAGTGGAAGGTGGACCTGCCCACGGCAGGGGAGGTTGGAACGAGTTAATCTTTTCCAACCCAGGCAAGTTTATGATTCTGCAATACTTATTCAAGAAAAGAAAAATGCAGAAAACCAAAGCTAAACTGTTGCAATTTTATGCATGAAAACAGGTTTCATGAATATGTTGAGAAAGAAGGGTAAATATTGCAGATGTCTCAATTTGGTTGTATATCCTCTACTGACCTATAGGAAATAAGGTATGGCAATTACAGCTAGCCAAATCCTGCAAAATCCATCTTTCAGGCCTGTGCTGGACTTGTTTAACTGGAGGCTGTTTGGGTAGTCCCAAGAATAATCCTGTATTCATCTGAGGTGTGAGAAATTCAGTGGACTACACTTAACCTGCATATGTGGAAGAGAAACAAGAATACCCTGAAGCTTAAGAAACCTAGGGAAATGGCAAGTTGTTGGGGCTGTCCTACACCTAGACTGACTTGCAGACAATGCTCCTGAAGTCCCAGGCAAAGGATACGATAGGAAAAAACAACTTCCAACGGACTGTAACTGCGTGTGCCATAGCTGACTGGACAAAGAGCATGAAATGTAATTAAGACTGGTGCTTTTTGCAAAGTGCTCGCAGTTCAAGAAATCGGCAGTTGCGGACAAAACGTTGCTTCAGAAATGTTCCAGTGAAGCAGAAGCTTGTCATGTGTTTTTGTACAGAGGGAGATTGTTGCTTTGTCTGTCATCTCATTTAAGCTTCCCATTTGGAAAAGTGGGAGTTGTAGCCTGTGCTCCAGGTTTGTGAATAGATTATAACAGCCACCCACTGTCGATAAAAATATTTAAATTACAGCCTTGTATTAAAGTTACAACAGTGCAAATGTTCAGGTGAATTTGAACACTAGATAGGCTTTACAGTGAAGACCTCATTGCTAAAATGTGGACATAATAAGGTAGCAGTCTTCCTAATAAAATGTACTAGCAGCTTGTGTTGCAAAGCTGAGACAATACAATCCTTACCTAAGAAAGAAAAGTAATGCACAACAACAGCAGCTGTGTTTGCCTTGGGAGGCTCAACTAGACAAGACAGGCAAAGATCTCTTTTTTTTTTTAATGTTACTCCCACTCTTGGTCAAATCTTATTTAAAATCTGTTACTGGGAAATAAAATGAATGAAAATAAAATTAATGAATATAGGAGTTCTTAGCATATCATTTTGCTTTTATATGATACTACATTTAACAGTAGTAATTGAATATTTGAGGCTACATTCATTAACGGCTGATGATTTTTCATAAGCTTTTCTCAGCAAATTTCCTGCAGTTACTTGTATTTCTGAGGAAACACAAAATCTATAGCAGGGTATCATCTACACTATGATCTTTCGATCATTTTTTAGATGTCTTTATTAACTGATTCTGTAATCTGTAATCTCAGGACTTGTTGATATCTCACAAAGAATATAGGAACGCTCTGTGCCTACCTCTCTCTGGGAATGCCAGTAAATTACAACAGGATAGTTCATTGGGAGTACTGCCCTCTGTTGGAATTGCTTTTAGAAAAATGTAGCCTTGGCTAACCCAGTGAATTGAATTGTCTAGGCAAAAAAATGCATATAGTGTTAAAAAAAGAATTCAGTCTCAATCTGTTACCATACAGTGCAGTGCAGTACAAAAACTCTTCTAAACTGAATGCTGGAGACTGATCTTTCAAATTGAATTAGTGCCTCACTTCAAAAAGAAACTGCAAGTCAGGTGCTTCTTTCTTGCACAAATGAAAAATGTGCTGCTGAAATGGCAGGTCTGGAGACTGTTGGTTACAGTACATGTGGTAGCAAGCAGTGTTCAGTCCCTGTCTTGTGCTGTCTTTCTTTGCAGTTTATCTGTTCAGGATAAGCATGTCGTTGCAGTTGATAGAAAAAATGTTGCCCAAACTGGAATTCATCTCACTTGAGATTATGTATAAGTTATGTATCAAGTCTATGTTATGTCCTGCCCTAGAAGGTGAGGGTCACCCAGCTTCTTGTTAATAAATCCCTTGGGGTGGATTAGAGTGGAATGAGACTGAATAGTCAGTGTCTGTAAACACATATATATATATATATACACATAGAATTTATTTTAGAAATCTGGTTGGAAAGAAAAACAGGTATGTAGCCATTTTAGTTGTTCTTATCTGTAGTAATATAGCAATATAAAAGTATAAAAATAGCACTTAAAAATGTGTAAGGAAAAGAAAGAAAAAAAAAGGACAAATATGGAGAAAGATTTATAGTCAGGCCCCCCTTGTTGGATCCAGAAATGAGACTTGGTACAGTTTTGATGTCTGTTGCTTGAAGTGAAAATATTGGTCCATCGGGGGTGGGGAAAGTCCACAAAACTCAAAAGATTTCATGAGTTTTATATGCTCAGGTTCAGGTGAGAATGCCCAGTACCTTCCCTGGGGCAGGGAGATTTACACTGGATGATGTAATACTGTGAGTCATGGGATATCTCAGGAGTCTTTGATGGTCTAAGTCCTTACAGCTGCCTATTACGCCAGTGCAGTTTAGTTCAGCATGGCCCATTATGGCCCCTCAGCAGCGATGAACCCCTTCAGGCACATGTGGGTGTCCCTGATACTTCCCCTGCACCTGGGTGGGCAGTTTGCACATCGGAAGATTGTCTCCTGAAGGTCTGAGACTTTAGCATTCCGGTCACTCTTGCAGTATTACTTGTGGATACATTCTTCTCTCCGGACCTGGGATGATTGGAAAATAGCACCCTATTTATCTTATCTCAGGTTCCAGTCACAGTCCAAATTCCAGTTAGCAGGTGTATTTGGGGAGGGGTGGGCTTTGGTGGTCATTGATGAACGTCTGCTTCTTTGCAGTTTGCTGTAGTGGGCAAAAGCCCTCCAGTGATTTTAGCAATGTTCACCCATTAACAAATTCAGTCTCTCACAGTCTAAGATAGTAATCTTTTTTTTCTAGTAGCTCTTGTAGAGACAAAAGCATGAAGAGTAAGTGTCCCATTCCTAAGAAAACTGTCTAAGGTTGCTTCTCTTAAGTGCTTGTCTTTACATATAGAGTAGATATATAGCCAGTCCTATAGACATACTTCTAGCCAGAGGAAATGAACTTCATCCTTGTTTCATAGAATCACAGAATAATTTAGCATGAAAGGGAACTTCGGAGTTATCTGATCCATCCTCCACTGAAATCAGGGCCTGCTGTGAAGCTGTGAATCCATCTCAAAATATGAAGTTCCCACAGCCAGTCTGGGCAGCCCATTCCAGCTGACCACTGCTGACCACCAACTGACCACCTTTGTCAAATTGCTTTTCCTAATATATGATTGAAATTTGCCATGATGCAACTCATATATGTTGCCAGTTCAGAAGAAGAATGGGATTTGATTAAAAAAACCTGACTGGTACAAGACTGGTACTGCCAATATTAGCCAGTATATTTAGCTCAATTTAATAATATATGATAATGTTGTGGTTTATACATAATGTAATTGTGGTATTCACTGCCTACATGCTTAAGGTTTATCTACAGGTTTTGGTGCCTTAGTCATCTGTCTGCAAGGTACAGCAAACTCTATCCTCTGTCAAATTAGGGTTGTGTGGGAATGTAATGGATATTGATTAGCAAACTTTGCATTACTATTTCCATTTTTAGTTTCTTCTTTCTAAAAATTGCCATATAATTAGTGTTATTTACATAAATAGTTTCCTCTTTATATTGAAAAAGAATTATTGTGAATACTGTCTCACTAGTTGACTTCTTATAATACTTCTTCCACAGTATGAAATTCATCATGTTTTATTTATAATCATCCCTTGATTTTACATTATATCTCATTCATTTATTTTCTATTTTTTTCATTCATTGTGGTAAACAGTCTTTTGTCTAGTGCAGTATTTGTTGTAATCTTTGATTTTGAAGTACTTTTAAGTTAATTTAAACCAACACTTTTTATTCTGTAATTGTTTTCAAATTTGACCAGAGCGGTTTTTTTCTGTGTATCACATTGTTTGCATGATCAAGATACAGAAGCAAAGCTAAAATGCTCCTTTCTTTGATTTTGATTGCATTTTTAAAATTATTTTCACTTATTTTTTGCCATCTCTGAGTAAGCATAAGGTTTACTCATCTATCAGTTCAGGTTTTTGTGTTAACCTACATTTGTTTGCTTTCTCTGAGGCCTTTATCTTCCTTCTTCCATTTGTTCTCTGCCTTAATAATGCCTAGAGCTGAGATAAAACAGAATACAGATTCACTGTGTCTGAGCGAAACATTCTCAGTAAATTGAAGTTTTGTGCTTTCTCCTGATATTTTGTAAGCTTAATTCAGAAACACTGTATTTTGATATTTTGTCAGACAGTGTATTTTTCAGAAGTTTGCTAAATGAGTGTATGGATTTTTCCCTCTCAAATACAAAAAGTTAATTCTAGGAAAATATAATGCCCAGTCACGAGCTTAACTTGGAGCTCTCAGCCTTCTCTAATCTGCTCAGAAATGACAAAAAATTTCCCTTAAATGGGGCTGGTGAGCACTCCTACACACCTTGCATAGCTTTTTGACATCAAAAGGGATTCACGAGTTTAGAACAGCTCAGTAACAGAAAGAAAAACCCTGAAGTAAGCTATTTCAGACAAATAGAATAGCATTGGCCCTCACATTAATCCTGATACCACAAAGAGGAAAGGATTGAATGATGATATAAATTATGGAAAGTAACCCAGAGTTCTGGCTTTGTCATGTTAGAAATGAAAATGATTAATTTTTTTCATGCACACTATCTGCTAAAGTAAATCATCCTATGACACTGGGTAATAGCACAAAGTAATAACACCAGTGCATAATAATAAGAGCTGCAGTCCCTGAAGATCATTCATCTTCAGGAAAAGAAACCTAAGATAAAAAGAGATGAAGGGAAGTGATCAAGCTTCTGGGTATTCATGAAAGAACAGAGAGGTAAATTCTTGAATTCTAGCTTGTTATTTTACAAGAATTTCCCAGAAAATAAGATAAAATTAGGCTATTGTGTTCTGTTTCTTTCATTCAATGAATGAAATAAGTGTGAGATATCTTATGTAGTTATTAAAACCACCCGACAAATAATGGACCTGATTTTCCTACTCTAAAAAGAAATTTTAAAATTAATATTAAAAAATTGCATGAGCATACCAAAATAAAACCATGGTCATTTTACTGGACTGTTTCTGTCTCACTTAAAGAAAACAGAAGTCTGTAAAAGCAGTTGTGAAAGTTCACAAGAAGTATGGAGTGCTGTATAAACCATCTGTTCAGATTATCTATGGAAAGTCTTTGCAGACCCTTTAGAAGTCACCTCCACATTTCCATCAGCTGCATTAATACTTGAATAGCCAAAACTAAATTTTGAACATGCAAATGTGATGTGATGAAGTTGTCTGCTGAATTGGAGCCCATATCATGGACTTCATATTTACTGAGAAGTCTTGTTAGCAGCCCTGTGACTACTGTGGAGAACTGTTTGGTTTTATATGCCCAAGGAAGAACATTATCTAAGAGTGGAAAATGAAGGAAGGTGATAGAAAGCATGGTAACAAGAAATTTATGAATGGAATTCTGATCCAAAGAATTATTGGTAATTCACCTTCTTTATGTGCTATCTTTTGTCATTCTCCCTTTAAGACTGTGTCCCTCCTACTGAACAATTCAAATTTAGCTTTGAATAAATTTTGAATAAATTAGGTTTGATTGATTAAAGAAAAAAAGTTAACCAAGTATAATCTTCTTCTTAAGATACAGGTAATTAGCATGTGGTTAGATAGCAGCTTTGTACTTCATGTTTACAATGAAAATAGATGACCGCTTTTCTGCGTGGCATTACGGGATGATGAAGAAAAGGAAAAAAATACAAGCATTTTATTTTAGACAATATGTTGTGGGTTTTTTCTCAGATGTACATTTTAGCCCCTAGAATATCCATTTCAGCTATCGTAAGTGCTGTATTATTTTTGAAACAGTATGTGTTGACTGTCTTTAGACTATCAGAGCATTTCTTAGGAGAAGAATACTGAAACCCAGCACATATTTTAATCTCCTTTTGGGCACATGATTCCTAATACAGATAATCCACCTGGCATTACAAAGATTCAACCCTTGGTTGATAATTACGTTTTACTAAAAAAGATGGTCTCTTTTCAGACAGAACAGCTGCATCAGGTTATGTTCCTTGAATCAAAATGTGAATTTGCCTTTTTTTTTTTAATCTGTGGTGGATTGAAGTCTTTTTGGTCTTCTTCCGTTTGCCTTAATTTGTTTTTAGGGCCGATTTGCATTTAGGACCCAACACTGTTTTGTTAGGTTGTTTTTTTGGTTTTTTTCTGGAAATTCACTTTCACTGAATGTGTCATATACTAGGTAATAATTTGGAAAAGAAAGCCCAACAAACCACCAACCAAGCTACTTTGACTCTGGCTAATAAAAAAACCATTTTTCACTGAAATGCTCTCTCATCCCCCATCTTCTTACTTCTAAAAAATCCCAAGGAAAGTGTTAAGATACATTTATCTGCAAGTTATAAAACACATGCTTTGTGGAGGCATGCAACAAGATGTTTACAAAGTTAAAGCTTGCAGAATGAAGTACATCCTATAATTCCAAAACTCTGCAGGAGATGAGAAAATGACTGCATTTAGATCCTGAGGATTGAAGGATGATATCTGTACAGTGTTTGTCATTGCATGCATTTCATGAACTGGCCAGGTAACTGGAAAAAGTATTTGCTAATTAGATTGTAGGGAAAGGGATGTGCTTTGAATTAATATTACCTTATCAATTGCAAATAGTACTGCATGGCTGAAGGTCAAATCATCAATTCTGGTAAACTTGTTATATTTTCAAAGATTCCTACTACAGTTGCATTACTTTCTTCACAAAAATCAAGCAGATGATAGGTTATTCCTCTTTCATCTGTATAGAAATGAGTGTCTGTGGAAAACATTTTGGTATTTCCATGGCTTAAGGCATCACTGCCCACAGAGAGAAATGTGTCCTTTTCAGCAAAATCTTCTAACTGTTCTCTCTGTTGAAAAAAGTAATAAATTGCTGGTAGTGCACAACACTCACCCCCAGGTTATCATTTTATCTATGGGTAAATCTTGGAAAACTACAATAATTAATTTCCTGTCAGAAGTGATTTATATGAATAATACCATTGTGTGCTTTTTGTTCCTTCAGAATCAGTGTTGAAAAGCAATTTTCCTTGTTTTCTGCATTTTCACATTTCTTAACACCGAAAATATTTCCGGAAATTTTTATTCTTGAAAGCTACACTAGAATAATTTTTATGATTAGCTTGTTGCATGCTGTTGTGCTTCTTAGTACTGTCTACCATTAAGAACTGAGAAGTATTCTCTGCATAAATTATGTGAAACTTTATGCAGTTATCCACAGTTTTGCTGACCCATGAAATAGTGTTTCTCTTCTCATGGAAAACAAGGGGCTCTTTTTTCTTTGTGGGAAATTCATCTTCAATTATTGATGGAACAATACTGTCACAGTCATAGTTACAATCCAGTTAGGGATGTAACTTAATCAGTTAAAAATACATAATTAATACTTAAACTTAGTCTCACGTATAAGCACTCTGTGTGTTCTGCACTGTAGCTTGGGCTAGTAAATCTTGGATATTGCATCTACAGTAAATAAAAGGGAGAAAAATACATTATAGAAACAAGAAGTTAGTAGTGTCAGGTATAGAAAATAGGCTACAGCCACACTGAATATATGTTGCTAATATGGGTAAAAAACTGTCTGGATGGCTGGGCCCAGAGTGGTGGTGAGTGGAGTTACATCCAGCTGGTGTTCAGTCAGCAGTGCTGTTCCCCAGGGCTCANCTCATTTTGGGGCTGGAGGGAGTCCAGAGAAGGGCAATGAAGCTGGGAAAGGGTCTGGAGCGCAAGTCCAATGAGGAGCATCTGAGGGAGCTGAGGGTGTTTAGCCTGGAGAAAAGGAGACTCAGAGGGGACCTTACCACTCTCTACAACTGCCTGAAAGGAGGGTGTAGGTGGGGCGTTGGTCTCATCTCCCGAGTAACAAGCAAGAGGACCAGAGGAAATGGCCTTGAGTTGTGCCAGTTTTAGTTTAGTTAGTAGGAAAAATTTCTTCCCAGTATTGAGCTGGGTTGTTGAGCATTTGGACAGGCTGTCCACTGGGGTAACTGTTGGACTCACCTTGGAGGTATTTGAGAGACATATAGATGTGATACTTGGAGATGTGGCTTAGTGGTGGAGTTGGCAGTGCTGGGGTAACTGTTGGACTCAATGATCTTAAGGGTCTTCTCCAACCTAAATTGTTCTACAGTTGTGTAATGGATTCTGTGTTCTAGATGGAATTTGTGTTCTAATCTGTCTTGCTTTGCCTTTCTGTAGAAGTTGGAATAATTTCTGTATGTAGTTAAAAAGGAATTTCATGATCTGTTGTTGAAAAAATTAACCCAGCTGGAGCAACCACAGCACAGAATCATTCAGCCAATAGTTGCTTGGGGCAGGTCACCACTCAAAGTATTTGTGTCATTCCCACTTCTTTGCTTCTGTCTACCTGAAGTCTTCACTTGTGAAGTAATTTTCTGTGGTCAGGATTTTCTCGAGAGTCTTTTCAGTTTTCTGAAGCTTTGGGCAATCACTGTCTTGAGCTCACACCAAGGCTGTTGCTCCTTGTTGTGTTATGTGGCCTGAAGGCTCACTATTCCAGTCTTCCCAGCAGCCCAGTGTGCTAGCTCTCTGCTGCAATGAAAACCTCTGCCTGGAATCCTCCTGCATTTATAGGTTGTTTGACCTAGACTAAAATTTCCAGGAAACTCTAGAATGGCCTCTGCTAGGCTCTACCAGAAGTAGCTGCCTTGCTAACCTACTTCAGCTGATATATTTCTCACTGGAGTAGGCAGTTAAGTATAATGCCATCCACATGCTAGATGAGTTTGCACACTAAATAGTCACTAAAAAGCCTTTTCAGAATATTTTCCTTACATGCAGTCCTTACCTGGATGATAAATGCAAAATAAAGAAACAGAGGCTAAGAACAGTACCTTTTTTCTTTTTTAGTCTCAAATATGAAGCAAGAGTTATTGACGTTTTCAGATATGCAAGTCAGTGCAGTCTTATGATAGCACAATAGCAGAACTTTGTTTAGTCAGTTACTGTTCAAAGACTGTTCTTTCAGTACTGAATTCTGTACTCAAAATGAGGTGTAATCACAGGTACATTGCTCAATACTGCTCTGCAAGGGTTTGAAGGATTGATTGAGCCTTACTTTTGAACCTGAAACACTGATCAAGGAGGTGTCCCTGATTACAGCCTGTGGGAGGGTCAGGCTAAAGCACTTTAACTTCCTTTCATGCCCTCTTCTGTGCATAATGCATAAACAGTTACTTGTAATGATTTTTGGACCACTGGTCATGAGAAAATTAGGTGCAATTTGAAACAAGAAACAGAACAAGTAAATGCTATCCAGATTTTTGCCTTGAGCTTTATCTTTTGTTACTTCTGTTTTCAATTGCATATTCTTTATATCACATCATTTTCCAGCCCATCTTACTCTACAGATCTTTTTGAAAGAGTCACAATATGTTTTTCTTCTTTATAGGTACATTCAAGAAGATAAAAACATGAAGATATTTGACATCTTTTCAGATCTCTGTAGGAATGGGCATTTCAATAAGACTGATTAAAGTAACCCAGCTTTTGAATTGAGTTTGTTCTTTTTCTTCCCAACTTACTGATTTTTCAATCAACAGTAAACAAAACAGTTGAACATAATTTTCTTGCGTAATCAGTAAGAGATGGATGTTTGCCCAGAGAAAAGATGGGCTAGAGTAAGACATCACAGCCCTTTTAGTTCTGGTAATTAACTGTCCTCCTGAAGGCAGTTGCCTCTGTTGGCAAGAGGGTTTGTGGGAGCACAGCCTGTTCTGCTTGAGAATAATCATCTGTATTTGCTTAAGCAATTTCAGTAAGTGTGTTGAGTTAGTGTGGACCAGAATGTACTTGGGAGTATTCACGTGAGCTGTGCACCTGGCAGGGCTGCTGCAGGAGGTGTTTTTAACCAGCAATAACAGATGCAACCTAGAACAGTAACATTTCATCCAACAGCTCAGTTCATCAGCCCCTTGGATTCCAAGCTTGCACCAATCATACATCTTCTCTATGTGTACCAGCCAAGAGGAAACCATGTGGACGACAGTGGGAGCCCAAGTGATGCCTTAGTCACAGGATGAGGGACCTCTGCAGGCTTGTTCCAAGGCATGAGGTTCCAGGACAGAGGTAGTTTGGGGACTGGGCTTACTTTTTTCTCTCCAGTTGAGGTTTTGTGTAAGTGAGCATTCTGTGCTGGTGCTTGGTAAGGGCCAGTGGGGCTTGCTGAGTGCAACAGCTTTAAAAGAGAGATTGTCTTCTTGGAAGTTACCATTCAACATCTCAGCAGGAAAGCTTGGAAATGTTTAAGAAGTTAAACATCAGAAGTGCTGAAGGTGAAAGGGGTGAATGAGTTTGACAGTTTCAGCAAAACTTAGGAAGGATCTAGAGCTCTTCATAAATCCTCAATGTCAGAATGGTCGCAGCTCTGCTTGATAGTGAAGGATTCTTGACTGGGCAAGACCCTGAGCAAGCAAATGTGACCTCAAAATTGGCCCTATTTTGAGTAGGAAGCCTTGACCAGATGACCACCAGTCCCTTTCCAGCCTAAATTACTCTGTGCCTTTCTGATTTTTGCTCTGTCTAGACGCTAGGTCAGACACTGTGCAGACATCGGTTTGTCCTCATCGATATGTTCTATTTCTTCTTGTTTGTGTAACTGCAGTGGTGAATATGGTAACAGTATTATAGGAATCTAAATACAGATATGTATGTGTAATCAAGAAAATTATCTAAGACTTGTAATGCTCAGTGGCATATAAAACTAAGCAAATTACTATTCCTTTTTGCCATGAGCACTGGTATTCCTTTTGAGACAATACCAGCAAATAAGAAAGTTCTTTGGGGTGGACGGGGCATGATGCGTTACCAAGCTGTATCCTACTCTCTTGTTCCCTTTACCCCCTGCCAAGAATTTGTTCTAATCTCAGTTCTCTCCATTATAAACCTCATGTGCAAAAATGTCTAACCAACAGCCTTCCAGCAGAAGAACCTAGATTCATCATGGCTATTGCAGAGGAGAGGTTTTTGGCCTGTGATTCAGAAAGGAGAAGTTGTTCTAATTTCCTTGCATTTCATCTTCACAATCCTTGACTTGATTCAGTAATCTACCTTTTGAGCCTACAAGCAGTTCAGAGTCTGAAATTACTGGTATCACAGTGGCTTTACTAGCTAGGGGACATTGGTGCTGGACAGCAGCACCCTTGATTCCCTAAGATATTATTTTACTTAAGAAATAAAATTGTATTGGAGAATGTCTGCCTTCTGTCTAATGGCTACCTCTCTAAGAATGTTAAATTGAGTATTAAAAATTTTTGTTGCAGAATTAGCTAGCACTTTGTTCAAAGGAGTTTCTGAGTCAGATTTGTAGGTACATAATGCAGCTCTTTTGAAAACTATATGTTAGGATTGACAGGCTCATAACTTCTGGGGAAAAATTCATTATTAGGTTTTAAACAGTTATTAAACAAAAATGTTTTAGTGCCCACATCCAGGCAGACATGTGGTGTGAGAGTTCTCTAATATTCTGACCTGTAATATGAGAGGTGCATGGACAGAGACTTTTCTGCATAGACTTTAGCTGCATGGATTTTGTTTCTTTGATGTAGAAGCTGTTTTTTGAAACTGTTTATCTATGAGTGGCAGAATATTAGCATCCTTTTGATTATAAAATGAGAAAAAAGTGAAACCACTGCCAGGTATCTTAACTTACCCAAGGGCAGATGGAGCATGCTTGCTGTCTGCTAATAAAAGGAGAACTGAGCAAATCCAAATTGTGACATTAGCTGTTGCCTTTGTGACTGAGAGATGAGCTCCATTACGAGGGAAAGTTAGAAGTTGGCAGCTGTACTTCAGTGCCTGAATGTCTGCTATTACAGTGTTGATGTCGAGTCAGAAAGTGACGCTGTGAAATGTTAATTGGCTTTCTAGGAAGTGTGTGAACATTGTGGCTTAGTAAGGTGGTAGAACATTAAAAAGTGTCAGATGGAGAGGTTAGTTAGATAGACAGATCTGTGTTTAGTCATCAAGCCATCACTGTGTTTGAAATGGTAATTTAGAACTTTCTTAAAACTTTCAATAATTAGTTTAAGTTTTAATTAATGTTCTTTCTAGCCTATAACAAATATTTTTTTTTATTTCCAGGAATTCATAGCAACCACATACATAACAATAGGTTAGGGAATGTTATGCTAACTGTAAGAACACCTTCACCATTTTAATCAACGTAAGTTATCCAGAAGTTAGGATGTATTTCAAAGGCAGCTATTGATGAAAATAAGTAATAGTACCTTGAATATGTTGAAATTAATTCTGTATGTGTTTCTTCTACTTATTTCAACAGGTGACTGAACTGGAGTGTGTGAGCAGTCAAGCCAATGCAGTCCACACACATAAAACAGAATTAAACCAGACAATACAGGAATTAGAGTCTACACTGAAGAAAAAAGAAGAGGTATCTGCTAACATTTATTTTTGGCTCTTCTATTACATCATTTCTAAAGCCTTTCAATATTAAGCTTGTGATGGCTGCTAGATACTGATTTATTTACTATAAATGTTACAAAGTAATTTTTTTCAGCTTTTTTGAAATTGTTAGTATTTTTCATTTATATAATTACATCAGTCCAATATAGACATGGGTATCTGGATAACAACAAAAAAGTATCATGTTTTCCTGTTTGCTTTTACCAAACATCTGTGTTTGCAAAAGTAAGTCATAAGTGGTTTCCACAGGGCAATCATCACACTGATGCAGTCCAGATTCCCTAAGAAAGGAAGCTTGTGTAGGCATGCTTTCTTTTTTTCTGGAGAATAGAGTTTGAAACAAGTAATAGATCAATGCCTTTGTGCAGCCAGTCTATTTTTCAGGCTCTGTTAATAGAGCTGACCTTTATGGTCCGTAAGATCAGCAGTTTCCTTAAACACATGCCAAGCCCCCAGCCTGAAACTTGGTATTTATTGTGCCATGTGCCTTGGCCTGGACCAGCAGCAAGAAATAAAAGGAATTGGAGTAACACCTGCATTGGCATAGGTCCTAGAGGAAAGCGTATCTGTGCCACAGAAGGATCAAGAATCACCCCTTTATGGATGGAAAAAGGAGGTGGAAGCAGCTGCATAGGAAGGATTATTTGCCCCGTGCAAGAGACCGTGGGCACTGGTGCGTGTGCCTCAAGGGGCAGTGTGTCTTGCAGGCCTTCCCTCAGTGCTGTGAGGAGTTTCCAAGGAGGATGCAGGAGAGGCACACAAAATATCCTTTCAAAATGGAACGAAGCCTTTTCCAAACTCCCTCATACTTAATAGATAAGGCTCAGGTTGGTAATGTTTCCGATTTTGTTGCCCATTCGCTTTTGGATTATGCCGAGCTGTTGACTGCAAAGAAATCTTGCCAAAAGGAGTTCTGGGAGGTGAATATGCCTGTCTGGACAGGAGTACTTAATAGTTTTAAGTTTGATACCTTTTAGTTTCATTTACTGTTTCTATTCTTGTATCCTGAAAGTAAGGTAAGAACAGGTTTCTCTTCTGTTCATTATTTGAGCTGTATTTCTTATTTTTATACCTTATTTCTTTCTAATTGCTAAATTAAAGATACCATTTCTTTTAGACTCTCTTTTTACAGATATCAGTGGTCAAAACAGGCAATTTTTTTGATGTCCAGCCCTGCTGCTGGTGACATAATAAACAGTTTACATTTGAAAATTGGATTTTTTCTTGAAAAAATGGAGAAGAATAGATTCTAATAGAATTTAAAGTATAAATTTGTCTTTCTAATTACAAGGGACCTTAATTTTCTGGGAAAAAATTATTTCGTATCTCTTGTGGAGGAAAAATTCTTATCTCTACTGTTGTTCATTCACAATGGAATTGCTGTGTTGAGATTGTGATTCAGAAGTGTTGGGAGCAGGGCTTACACTTCATGTTCTCTGATGGGTAGTAGCCAACTGCCAGTTTTGGTATTGTTGCGATGACTTGCTCAGAAGAAGCAGCAGCCAGATTACCAGCACCGAGGCCAAGCCAGGTAACACATTGCTAGCAAGGTTGTTTCTTCTCCCTTAGGAAATAGAAGGATTGAAACAAGAAATCGAAAATGCCAGAGAGCTCCAGGCACAGAGGGATTCTCTGACCCAGAAGTTACAGGTGAGCTATAGTGCATCATCTTAATTTAGAGAAAAGGGAAAAATTATCATCAAGTGAGCAGTTCACATGTGCAACTTGTGCTATATTCACTGAAGGTGCCAGATGAATGTGTAAATTAGACTGCCCTGAAACTGCTGGGTTGGGATTATCCTTAGGAATTTGCATCAAAATTTCTACCTGCTGTAATTGCTATTTTTATCTGAGGAAACAGATCCACATTTCTTTTACAAGTCCACAGAATACTTTCAGGTTAGCAAACATCCTTCACTGATACATGTCCTGGACAGTTCTGATCTCATTTTCACAGCAGTGTCTTCCCATAGTTTTTGCATGCCTCTGAAACTGTCTATGTATCATCAGGCTGGGATAAGTTTGTGTTCAGCTTTTAAACATGCCCTGAGAAAGTAAGGGTGAAAGCACTCTGTGTAGTACAGGCTTTAAAAACACACTTTCTACATCTTCTTGGAATTATTTAGAAACATTGTGCTGTTATTTCTTTTTAGCAGTTGTTTCTTACTGTGTGTAATGCCAGATACCTGAGACTGCTGGAATTGGTGTTCTCTCATTATATCCTCCCTTTCTCCATCTGAGCTCTTGCCTGTCTGTCGCTGCACTGACCAGCCAGCACATAGCCACATTCCTTGTCACACCTGCCTCTGGAATGAGGCTGACCAAAAGCTTAGGTGGATTACACTCTGGGTTCAGCCTTCAGACTTTTGAAAGAACTGGAAGCTCAGGCATTAAATAGCTCCAACCCTTAAGTGCTGCAAAGGAACCTTCTCTGTTCTGTGGCTTAGCATGCTGGAAGCAAGCCCCATCAGATCACAGACACAGCTTAAAAATCATTAGGCAGGTATTCTTTGAAATGCATGACATGAATTGGAACTTCCATGAATCAAATTTTAACCTACAGAATAAACTACTACAGATCAAAATGAGTTTATTAATTTTTCCCCATTCTTACATCAACTTGTTTGTACAAAGTATGTTATTACTTTGAACAGTGTTTAAAGAGTGTTTTGAGTACACCTGACCTTGCCTGTTCCAAAAATTGTTGCTGGCTTTAGGCTAAAAATATGAGTTTTCATCTGAAAAGGCATTTATGTGAGAGACTAAAAAGAGACATTTTAATTAGAGTTGGAAATTTTTCTAGCAAATGCAGTAATTTCATTGTAAGATCATATGAAAAGTAATAGTGAGCCAGGAATTAGCTGTACTTAGCAAGCAGAATTATGAGACTAGTAAGAGATGAAAGATTAGAAAATGGTAAGTTTTTATTAAAATTTTACCTTATAAAGTCAGTAGTTTCATTTTGGTATATTTATGTATAAGTGATTGAGAGCAGCCCTGCAGAGAAGGACTTGGGGGTGATGGTAGATGAAAAATTCAACACTAACCAGCAGCGTGCAGTCCCAGCCCAGAAAGCCAAACGTGTCCTGGGCTGCATCCAGAGCAGCGTGGGCAGCAGGGCCAGGGAGGGGATTCTGCCCCTCTGCTCTGCTCTGCTGAGACCCCACCTGCAGTGCTGCATCAGCTCTGGGGTCCCAGCACAGGAAGGACATGGAGCTGCTGGAGTGAGTCCAGGGGAGGCCGTGAAGCTGATAAGAGGACTGGAGCACCTCCCCTATGAAGACAGCTGAGAAAGCTGGGGCTGTTCAGCCTGGAGAAGGGAAGGTTGCATGGAGACCTCACAACAGTCTTCCAGTGTCTGCAAGTGGCCTACAGGGGAGCCAGAGAGAGGGACTGTTCATCAGGGACTGCAGTGATAGGACAAGGAGTAATGTCTTCAAACTGAAAGAATGTAGGTTCAGATTAGATACTAGGATGAAACTCTTTACTGTGAGGGTGGTGAGGCACTGCTTCAGGTTACCCGAAAAAGGTATGGATGCCTCATCCCTGGAAATATCCAAGGCTAGGTTGGATGGGGCTTTGAGCAACCTTATCTAGTGGAAAGTTCCTGCTCATGACAAAGGGTTGAAACCCTTTGTTGGGTTGTTTTAAGGTCCCTTCCAACCTAATCCATTTTACGATTCTGTGATTCTTTAATCACCAAATGGATGTATTTTGTATACATGTCCATATGTCACATTGTAAATGATCAGTTTCTGGAAATGGTCCTATATGGTTCTATTCAAGTAAATTTAAAGGATCACTTAGGATCTGAGTTAAAAGGTGCCTTTATTAAGCTTAAGCTTAATTACTGCCCTGATGCTGCCCAGGAAAAAGATCTTGAGTCTGTGGTTTGCTGTAGTTGTCCTGCTTTGATTATTCTGGTGTTCTCTGAGCCACTTCACCTTACATCTGTCACATCAGTCGGCTGTAGCTTCACACTGTCTCATATCTGTTCACTTACCTGACTCATCATTTATTTTCAGAGTGATTCTTTCCAGGGCTCATATCTGTTTCTCTCACTCTTTGTTCTTGTGCTTTATTTTTCCGTCTTGTGCTTTGCAAGTGGATTATGTAACTTTAAAATATTTTGGTAAAAACCCTCTATGAAAAATGCTATACAAAGAAATTAGTATTTCTAGGTGTATTGCATTTCTGATACACACATATCGGGAATTAATTAGATATCAATTATTGGCAAACTGTAGTGAAGAACAATATGTTATTACTGTGAAGGTTAAGTATCGGGGTCCTTCTTAATAATTTCATTTGTAATGTAGAGAAGTCATATCAATGAGTCATGATCAGTGTGACTCTCACAGTAGGTCAGAATATCTTTATTAATATGGCTGATTCCTAAATATAGCTGTTGTGTATGGTTTGAATATTTTATTCCAATCCTTGCACTGAATTCTGCAAAAGATTATTACAGTGTGAACAACAAATGTAACTAATAATAATTTATTTATTCTCTAAGAGAAAACAATATGAGAAATTATTACATCTGATGAAAGAAGAGCTCGAAAAAACCAAAGGTCAAAAAACCAATTGCAAAATATATTCTGCAAAGGGCCTGAACATATCAAAAAGTCAATTTATTGTTGGATGAGATCAGTGGCCAGTAAAGGGAAATGGCACAGACAGGGGAATAGATTACATTACATGGAGACCTCTCTACCTCTTCCAGTCAAGAAGCAAGTTTTGAGGCTGACTGATTTGAAACAGAAAACTGCACATGAGCTAGACATGAACTTACAATGCAATAACATTGCAGAAAGCATTAATACTAATTTAGGGTAAATATGCTTAAAGATCGAATGTGAATTTAAGAAGAAGCATTTTCCAGAAATTAAAAGCCACAGCTCCTGGCATATTTCATTAAAAATGTCTGAGAAGGACCTGAAAGGTGTTCTTCAGTGCTAGATACAGGCCAATAGAATGCTCTATTCAGGCCCAGATATCACAACGTAAAGCCTTAGAAATATCTATAGATTTGTCCCAAAGTGGTCCATTCATCACTGGCTTGCCTGCTTACAGAAATTAATTATCTCTGAGGTAAGAGCAGTGGCAAGGAGACTTTCTAGAGCACACAGATTTGGTGACTAGAAGGGAAGCAATTACAGGATGAGCAAATATTGAAAAACAGCAATTAGTTTTCTGTGAGCTAAAGAAAGGACTGTCAATCTGGGAAAGCTGAGAGGACCTTGGATTGCACTTTTACGTCCTATACTGTAATCACTTGGCCCTCAGAGGGTCCTGAGCCTGGTGCAATCACTATACCAGGTAGTACCTGTATGTACTTGGCCTGGCAGGCAGGAGTAGACCCAATGAAGGAGAGCCTTTCCTAGTATGACTGGGTTATAACCAGCTGTCTTCTTCATTTGTAGCAGCAGTGGGGTAGCTATTCACTACATAAGCATGTATGTATTTTATTTGTATAATTTCTACAAGTGCTTTATCCAGCTAGCTTCTTTTAGTGCTTTGGCAATTAAATTATTCAGTGCTAAACAAATTGATTCTCCTCTTGATCCTGGCAGCAAGGGGTAATTACTGCTCTCAGGTGTGCTGTTCAAGACCAGTGCCCAAAACTCCATAGTTTTTTACTTGCCCATGTGCAAACAAGAAGTAAGAGAGGCCTTCAGTTTGGCTGGGATGTAGCCCTTGGCTCCAGAAGCAGCCACAACTATGAGGCAGTGAATGTCCTGATGTTCTGTCTTCTCCACCTGCACCACTGCTGGGGGACCCAGAACTCCCCCCTGCTGCAGAGGCTGGGAGCTGAAACTGAGCACTGGCCACATCACCCCATCCCTCCCCTGGCCAGGATGCAGTGCCCAATTGATGCTGCCATCAGACCCCTCACAAGTGAATACCTTTATCAGGCCACGGACTTTGATGCAGGGCTGCCATTACATACCTGTTACTCTTGAATGACCAAATATATTTTCTGTATAGGTCTGGTTGTTTTCTATGGTTAGCTGAGATCTCTCCAGTGTAAACATGAACATATATCTCAGCCTTGAGGGAGACAGAAGAATCACACCAAAAACAATGAGAGAGTTGGAGGGCTGAAAGAGCAGTTGCTCATGCTGGGTTCATTGGCTGCTGCCTAATCTCCCTTTCTATTTGTAAAACTAGTTGTTGTAAAATCTCGGAGCAGGCTTGTTAAAGCCACTGTAAAGGGAGGAGGTGGTGTAAAACATGTTACCATACATAAATATGAATTCACTCTGCACTTTTCCAGAGATGGTACAGGGTGTATGGTGTACTAAACCCACTGTCCCTGTGCTGCCTTTGAAAGTGTTTTCTCTAACTGCAATTACAAAATTTAGCATTAACTTATGAGGCGTGCAATGAACGGAACAAAGAACAATATGCTATTCCAGACCCAGGTGCCTGTTTCATTTGTGATTTGATTGAAGAGGGGGCACCTGGCTTGCACAGGGCAGAGCAGTTGGCACCATCCCCCATCAGGGGCAAGCTGGAGCTGGGAGGAGTCCCAGGGCCTGATGCCGAGGGCTTCTGCTCCTGAGTGAGAACTGAGCGTGCTCAGGGTCAGAGCCCCTGGGCTGTGTCCGACATGCCACCCCTTCATCCTTCCCCTGCTGCGTGGCAATGGCATGTCCCTACGGCAGGGGCGGCTCTCCCATTGTCCCTGCTCCCACAGCTGGGTGCTGTGCAGTGAGGCATGATGTGCAGCTTGCACCTCCTGGTTTCCATTTGTCACCTTGACATCCGGCTCGGTCAGTTACGTTCCTGTCTTAATTTTTAGAGTGCAAAGCCCGTAATGCGGGACAGGAATAAGGCGGTGCTCCTCTGTCCCTAAAACAGTGTTCTGGATGGGTTTTTGCATGGCAACTTTTGATGGAGAACCATGTCCTTGAGAAATTCATGTAGTCTAAGTCAGGGCATACTTGAATATAAGTAAACTCTGAGAAGATGTTTTCATTAGGCAGTACATTTCCGAATGATAGAAGCAATAACATAGCTGAATAAGTGTATCATTTGTTCACTGACTAAAGTTTATCCCTCTCCAAAAGTTTCTGTCCTTCAGATAATTATGGAAAAATGGAGGAAGTGGCAGTACATATGGAACCATAGTAAAAATTCAGGTTCTGGTTTTGACTTAGTGAAAGCTGTAAAGGGTCGCAAATTATTTTAAAAAGCAGTTCACAAAAATAGCACAGGAATACCAACAGGACGTTAGACTGCTTTCTATTTGCAGACAACACATTAACATGTTATGTATTTTCTCTGAAGGAAGTAGAAATTCGAAACAAAGACCTGGAAGGACAGCTGTCTGATCTAGAGCAACGTCTGGAGAAAAGTCAGAATGAGCAAGAAGCTTTTCGCAATAACTTGAAGACACTTTTAGAAATTCTTGATGGAAAAATATTTGAACTAACAGAATTACGAGATAACTTGGCCAAGCTAATAGAGTGCAGTTAAAGAAAATGGGATTTCAGTGCCAATCAGCTTAAAGATGCACTGTCTCTCTTCATAGAACTGTGTTGGGCTCTGCATCAAAGTTGCACAAAATTAGAAAATGCTCCTCTGAGGGGGATTCTTTTAAATTTGACTTGTAATTCAATGTAAAATTTAGAATTCAGCTTGTAGCCAGTTGAAGAAAAAAATAACAAACAAAAAAACCCTTGAATTACAAATTAGCTCCTTTGACATTATTGGCCACAGATAACTTGAAAGATATTAACAATAATTGAATGCAATCCTTTTCTAATTAGCAGTGATGGAAGAATTAGCAGTGTCCCAGAACACATCCCATTTTGTGACAGATACAATATAGGTTATTGGCTGTTTTATTTAAGATATTTAAATGCTGTGTTTTGTGCAAGAACTTAGTGATGACAGCCCTGTATTTTGTTGTTCTTAATAATTTCTCAGGATATGGTGCACTGTGGAGAAGCAGTGCTGGAACCAATTCATTCTTGCCAGGAATGAGAGAGAGTTGCATCTTTAATTGAAACAAATTTACTATAACTGCTTGTATAAATTTCTTCCTTTTTGTTTTTTTGGGGTTGGTTGGCTGGTTGGTTTTTTGATTTTTTTTTTATAGCTATACATATATACTGGAAGATACCGTATTTCTTTATGGAGCTTACTTTGGTGTTCTACAATATTGTCCAATGTAAGGTTTAGTTTTTCATATGAATTCCATGTAATTACAGTGAGATAGTATCTTCCACTTTACTAAATTTTGAAGCCAGCCAGTGATGGAAGGTGAGTCCCATAGGAAAAAAAAAAGCCCAACCCCCCCTGAGAATTTTAAATGTAAATTTTAAATTTTAAATTTGACCTGCACAGATAACAAGGAATGGCCAGTTGTTGGTTTTCTGGCCTTGATACTTATATTGAATGTTCAATTTGCTGTTAACCTGTTCTGCAGGAGACTTTTCAAGAATGTCACATGAAACAGAGGTTCTGTGAATAATGGCTTGTGGGGAGCACTGTTTTGCTACAGATTAATTAAGGGCATAGAGCTACTGCAATTGTTCGTACACTGAACGTGTCTAGCCAAAAAGGC
This sequence comes from Melanocharis versteri, assembly GCA_013397845.1. NCBI lineage: Eukaryota > Metazoa > Chordata > Aves > Passeriformes > Melanocharitidae > Melanocharis > Melanocharis versteri. The sequence continues at coordinate 258,544 of VZTG01006544.1, forward strand.
TGTTTCTTGAAGTTTTGTTGTCAAAGCAAATTGAACTGAAGACATGTTTACTCTTTTATGGGTCTTCATATCACATCTTTATCAAAACTACACCAGGCAATATTCTGAACTGTTAACTGAGTGTTTAAAAACAGGAAATTTAATTCAATTATCCTCAATTAGCAGGTTTTAAAGTTGTTTCAATGTAATTTTAACAGACTTTTGGCAAACACACATTTCTTTATATAATAGATTTATTTAAGAAAACCCAACTCTTTGAAAGGTAAGCCAATTGTCATGTGTCTTGCATCACAGTGCATTCTTGCCATAAATTGCTTGTAATGCTGAAGAGGGCTTTTTTAAAATGTATGAATGAGTGTCAGACCTCAGAGTTGAAAGATGCACGAACCTTTGTTTGCTCCCCAAATTAATTTGAATGTTAAACATGAAATTTAGCTGCTTATTAAATTTGTACAACACGGTTTTCTTCACTTAGAGACTGATATTCAAAACTAGAAAAGATAAGTTTGTTTTCATGTATGTACTGTGTGTATATACCATATAATACACACGGGTTGTCATTTATATTGGAAAGACATGCTTTATTTCTAAAATACCTTTTTCTTTTCCCTTAATTGGTGATTTATCAGGTCTCCCCTGACTAGTCAGGGAAGTGGCTTAGGTTAAATGCTAAACTGTCATGTATTATATGGTATGTAATATACACAATGTTTACGCTTTCTCCATATTTTTTAGGGTATTTTCTCACATTTATTAAAGGGGTGGGGGGAGCTTGTTTCATTGTGCTACTGGTTGAAAACTTTGTGGTGAGCTACATGTTTATCATTCAGGGGATTTTAGATAGTGGTGTGTATATCTTCATCAGGTCCATATGAGCAGATACAGCCAGTTTTTAATTTTCCTGGGGATATTTGGGCCTGATTCTCCTGTCACTTGTGCTGCTGTAAACCAGATGTGTCCTTGATGTGATGTCAGCAACATTCCGTTGGCATAACATCCGTGGAAGTGCAAGGAGAATTTGGCCTGTTAATGCTCAGTGGACATAATAAAGATGAAGAAAGAATAAAAAAAACATAAAGTTAATGATGGAATAAATGTAATATTATTTTTAATGATATTATTATTGACATTTTTAAAGATATGATGTCATATGTGTGGGAAAAATAGTGGACAGAAATATTTCCACTTAAATTTTGTGAATATGTGTGGTACATGAGCATTTCTATGTATAAGTACACACACATATGTATATACAGAACATGGAAAAAATTTAGATGTGCACATTTTTAATATTTTCCTATTGAAATTAAATTTAAAATTGGAAATTGATATTTGAGAATTTTTTTTTCTCATAGAATAGATAAGCTTCATTTCTTTTTTTTTAATAATACAATTACTGAGGGCTGCACCTTTGAATTCCCAAATAGTTGCCAAACATAAATATGGGATGAGGTGGACATACGTGCACATATAAATAAAATCCTATGTCTAAGACTATTTTTAATGCTTATGTACTGTAGGCAAGTGTTTAGAAATTGTGATCTAAAGTTCATACTTAGGTGGCTATAACTACTCTAGCCTCTTCACTTCTGTTTTAGAAGAGATAGATTGTATCTATCTTTAATGAAACTATGGGAATATGTATACAAGAAAACAGCGTTTAGTACCATAGCCTGAAAACATGACCGTGAACTTGCACTGGAGGGAAAGGCAGTCACTTCCTGTATAATTTGTTACATGGCAACTACATTCCTAAAAAAAAACAAAAACAAAAATCCCAAAAGAATTACTATAAGCCTCACAGAAATACAGAAATAGGAAATAAAAAAAAAGGAGGGAGGAAAAAAAAGAAATCAAACCCACAGTTTTTTATTTTGAAATACACTTGCTATTCTCTGAAGAATGTACTACTCTTCTTTTTTTTTTCCTTAAATCTTTTTCAAGTATGTGCAAGTGATAGCAGCAGCTACCTTAATCTTTCAGGTGCTACTGGATTTTGCATTAGCGTGTTATGTTGTGAAATCCTGACTTTGACATAAAAGATTTTTGTAAGTATATCCCCGTCTGGATAGCTAGTTTTTGGAGTGTATTGTTCATAATCCATATGCCTCAATGATCCAGAAATTGCATTTTTCTATGTGGACAAAGTAAAACATGTGAATTAAACTGTCCGTTATAGACTGGGAGTTCCTTTTCCTGGCCAATATATCCAGGAAAGAGGAGAGCAAAATGAACTGATAATGCAGAAATGCTGTTATAAGGTCTCTAAGAAAATACATTTTCAGGTAAAATATAAATAAATAAATAAATAAAGGGCTATACCAGTTGTTACACAAATAAGTATCATTTAACGCTATCGGTGGCATTCCCAGGATAATTCCTTTAAAGAAAACCCTAGAATGAACAATGCATCAATTAAAGGTTAATATTTTGGGATGTGTCTTTTTAGTTGTCAGTTGTGAAAGGTTTCTGATTTTTACTCATTTTTCTACCAGTTGGGGATTAACTTCAGGTTTGCCTTCAATGAGAGGCTAAACCTCATTTCATTCTATCATCTTATATATTCTGTACTGAAGTGGCTGCTGAACAGCACTCTGTGAACACTGCATTCAAAAGTCTAAATCAAAGCCATTTTTCAGAAATACTGCATGGAGAGAGGAATGGAAAACTGTTGCAGACCTTAATTCTCTGCAGAGCTGTGGATATCAGTAAAAGCACTTAACTTGGTTAATTACAAAAATCTTAAGGCCAAAGATAGATCTAATTAGAGATTTAATTGTCAGAAGACAATTTTAAAAATATCATCAAGAAACTCCATTCCAATGTGCGTAGTTCAGTCTCAGTAACTGGACATGCCAGTTAAGTGCACACCTATACAATTGGGGTTTCTTTTTCAGAAAATCGACCTGACTCTGCTAAGCAATGTTCAAATTGTCTTGTTTACATTTTCTTAGTAATGCTGCATTTGTGCACTACCTCTGAACAGTGCTAAGCAGAGACCGTATCATGGAATAACACACATTATTTGAAATCTCTGGTTTTGCTTAGCAGCCTTAGTTCCTCGTTTTACTCCACTTACTTCAGACAAGTTGGATGAATTTTCCCCTTTATGTTAAACGTTTTGGAACAATGAGCAGAGTTTTGTGTTAGATCCCAGAGTCAGTTCAGCTCATGTCCACTCCTCTGGCCATGCCTAGCCAGAAAGCAGGTGTGAGTCTAAATGTCACAATACATCTAGATACTATAAACAAAATGGGTTTTCACACCACACAGGGTCTCATAGCTTGCCCGCCACAACCTCTCAGGGACCTGTAGTGGCCAGTATTGCTTCTGCACTGCTGGCAGCTCATCCTAGGACCAAAGAAACACAATATACCTACTTTCTCCCTCATTGCTGGGTCTTGCATAAGCGGAGCTCAGATGCAACAATATATCTGGCAATCCTTATCATTTTCAGATAAAGGCATTGGAAGGAGAGTAACTATCAAAGGTGTTTTAAATTTGGGCTGGGTGGGGGAAACACAGATTTCAAAAGATTCCCTAGTGTGGAACCCTTGTGTAGCTGTAAAATAGGCGAGAATGGTTTGCACAGGAAATGACAAACCACCTGAAAGGAACTCACTTTCCTCAGGTGCTCACATCATGCTGGCATTGAGCACACCTGGCTTGCCCCAAAACTCCACTCTTGATTGCTATAGGCTTCCCAAGGTCAGCACTGGGGGTGTGTTTCATGAACACAGCTGAAGTCCTGACAGTCTGCAAACCCCCCATGTCCTTTCAGTCTTTTACCTTCACAACTCTAGAGGCTTGGTACCAGTATTAGCCATCGGTGCTCCCTGTTTTCTGCTACCATCAGTTCCTATCACCTGTGATGTTTGTGTTGTGATGGAATTCTGAGCTGGATTTGGGGTTTTTTCTTTCTTTTAACTTGGAAGTAGTTTCCAACCTTGTCCCCTGCTTTGGGGATTCTCATCTGCTCTCATCCAAGCCTCATCTCACTGCATGGATCCAGCAGTGTGTCAGCTGCTTTTGCTTCCATTAGATTGAGAATAGCAACATAGACATTTTCTTGGAAGAGAACTTGCATTTCTGTGACTGTGGTAATTCTTGAAGAAGAAGGATTTTTTCCCAGTAGATCAAGAAGGAGGCAGAACTAAGGACCTTCACAAACAATACCATGCATCCAGGTGCTAAGGGGAGAGGAAGAGCTACACTGACAAGGTATGTGTAAATATAATCTGTGTGTATGGATTTCCTCCTGTTGAATTAAATATGGTCATGCAGATACTTGCAGAAAGGGAACAAGACCTTTGGAATTCTCTGAGTCTGGCTTGTATTTTGTTAAATGATCAGTGGAATTGTCTCTAAACAAAACAACAGAAATGTGAAGCAAAATGACTTTGTACTTGTTGCAGGAGAAAGATCATAGCCCTTACCTATGGATGGAAATTTAAAAATTAAATCTACTTTCTCCACATCTGAATATATGGTTATTTTTGTAATTCCAGCAGTTTTGTTTCTCAGGAATCTGCAGCAATGGGAACCAGAAATATATCAGTGTAAGGCACACCTCTCTTCAACTTTCACTTAGTGAGAGGATCCAGGGTAGAAGTATGTACTTCCACTGAGTGACTTGAGTAGTATTTCGTGTGAGCATCCTGCATCTAGTCCCTGCTGCACTGCCTCACTGCTACACCCTGCCAGCTGGACTTGCTCTCTGTCCCAGAAGCAACCCGGGAAGGCTTGCTGTTCTTTGTTCAGAAGCTGCTGCTTCAAAACTGTAGCCCCGTCATTACCAGTCTGGAGCCCTTTTGCTCCAGAGCATTTTGTGCACTTGGAGTTTTTCTTGCAGGGGGAGAAAAGGGGAAATTTCATTCTGCATATCTTAAAGAAGCAGAGTAATGTGTTGATTTGATAAAATTCCCCCACCCCTTTCAAAAGAAATTATGAAAGCTTTATTTGAGGTTGTTATTGTTACCATTTGAATCTACGAGTCAAAACTTCCATTATCCTCTAATTCTTGTATTTTTCCTTTTGTTCTGTGTTCTTTTCTCTTGTATAACATGGAGCAACCAAACATGTTTACAGTCAAAATAAGTCCTAAACTGCTTATGGAATGAGAAACATAAATATTCAGTGTCAAGCTCACCTGGCAGGGACATCAGCAACCCAAAAAACCCCAAACCCACCCACACAAAAGATACCTGTGGGTATGAGGTGCTGACTGTTGTGCATGAACATCTCAGCCTCAGTGAGGAAGCATCGGGGATCTTCTAAACAAGCATTACTGAGGCATGCCACGAGGAAGCACTTTGAATCAGAGCTGTCTAAAAGACAGCAATGCAAGTATTTTCAGAAGACATGAGTTTTCATGCTCTTCACCAGTGATAATGACTGTATTGCACAAATAGAAGGCACATGTAACTCCTATAAGGCACATGTAACTCCTCAAATCAAAATGCAAGAATGTGCTAGGATTGGCAGCAAAATTTCCCATCAACCTGGAGGATTTCTGTCATCAGCTAGGATAGGTGACAGGTCTTTTGCAAAGGAATTACAGCTACACTGGAAACCTCCATGAGAGAAGCAGTACAAATATGAGAGCAGTTCTCTGTGCCCGAGTCAGGCTGGGGAATCCAGCTACAGGACTTAGTCTGGACTAGCAGGTTGGGCAGGTAGCAAGCAGTGCTGTCGTTTCAGAGGAGTTTAAGGGAATTTTGACATTTGGGCCAAACTGCAGTGTTGACGCTGTGACAAGAACCTAGGTATCTAAAATCCAGAAGGGGATTAAGCCTCACAGAGCACAGCATTGGTCAGCTCTGTGACTGCCAAGCAACTGCACCAGGAACTGCTGGTGTGTTCAAACACGGAACAGCCTCTCTAAACCTGGCAATGAGGATGGTTCACGTACAGGATAAGAACAAACACATTCACCAGCCTCCAAGGCTGGTTTTACAGCTCAGCAATAGCTACCAGGTGGCTGTGGAATTTGCCGTAATATTTCAAGTCTCTCTCTTGAGGGGCTGCACCAGAAGAGGGGGCCACTACTAGAGGCAGTTGTAAGCTGACCTCCACGGCCCCCACAAGCACAGTGCTGGGTCTTATGCGGCATAAATGCTGGCATGCAGCTACTTGGAAAATAGTTAGCTGGTGTGTGGAAAGTCAAGGGATCAGGCCTTCATCAGCTAGAGGGTCTTGACAGATTTAAGTGAAGAAATTCTAATTTACAGTATTTCAGGGTAAGTTTTTTTTACTGCAACTTCACAGCTTGCTCTTGCAATGACATGTTGATGGGTTAACAGAAGACATTGTAGTGTTCTCTTGGGGAACAGTCAGGCTCCTTCCACTGAGAAGGGAGCAGAAGCTAAAATTTGCATTCAACCACTTAGCCAAGCTGGTACTACTCACAGTACCAAGTGCTTCCTTATTCAGAAACATCCCTGCAACCTTGAGCATCCACCAAGGACTGCAGCAAATTCATTCACTTGGGCCTCAAAAGGCAGGGAGTCTGTAGTTATCTCAGGCAGCTGATGGCTGGGAGCAGAACTCAGGTTTATCCCAGATGGCTTACAGTGCAGTCTCAACAAATGCTGTCCGGGACACAGAGTTTCTGTTCTAAGTTTCTTACTGCAAATAGAGATTAGAAGCTGAATACTTGAAGGGTTGGGGTTTTCTGCAAAATGGAACATAGCATTAACTTGGAAATGTAACTGCTTTTGAGCATTTAAATATAATACATGTTATTGTGTACAGAAATCTAAGCAAAGCATGCCCTAGTAGGCAGTGTGTGGCTCATGTTCTCCCTGAAAACATAGCCCAAGTAGACACTTCCCAGTTTGGTTTTTTGTTTTAAGAGTGACGAACCTGATCTCCTAAACAGAGATTTTGCTCTAACTAATGCAACCTTTGACTGAGGACAGTTTCTGCACTCCTCCAATCTTCTCCCACAATGGCTTAATGAGAGTAGGCACCCTCCAAGTATCACTTGGGGTTTTTTTGACCCTGTCTGCTGGCCACAGGCACTGGTGGAATGGCCCATGAACAGCCAGACCTTGCAAAAGCCAACAGCATGACTCACTAAGCACAGTTTTACTTACAGCTGAGTGACAGAGCAGGTATGGGTGTGTCAGGGGACATATAAAACACTGTTCCAAAGTGGGGGAAAGAAATTTGCTCATACAGTGGTGCTGGGCAGGAGGAGAAGTAGTAACGTTAAGTTTCAACTCTGCTATTAAGAGAAGCCTTTTCAATAGCAGAAATCTTTAGGAAACCATTACAGGAATGACAAAAAAATATGTATACGCCATCAACAAAAGTACAGGATGTGTGATTTTTTTCTTTTTAAATACTACCAGTATTATTTTATAATGCCAATTTTCTTTTTTTAGCATGTCATTAGAAACCAAGAGCAGTGTGCAGTGGTTTCTCTGTCAAATTGTTTTCACAGGACTCTATCCACTGCAACAGTCATTTTACTCACAGCAAGTGCATGTGGGGGGGAAAAGGCCATCCTTTTATGGTGCTTCGAAAGAAGTTGATTCATAAACGTCTGTTATGGTGTTTAAATTGTGCTTTTAACATGCATGGCAGTTTGAGCATGCACTGATGATTTTGTATGCTATGAACTCAGTTATACTCTTACTGAAATGGAATGGGATTAAAATAAAGTACTGAGGAAGAAAAAGTATAGTTAATTTAAGTGCTTTGTATGAATTGCATGATTCTTCAATCTTCCTTATTCCTGTGACTTTTAAACAGTAATGTACAGAGGGAATGTGATGCTAATTAGAAAAGTTGTTACAATGAAAGAATGAAGTAAACCGTGACTTTTGTTTGAAAGACTGTGAATGTGCTTAGTCTTATGTAAGCAATATGGGGTATAGTGAAACATCTAGGAGATGTCAAGAAGTCTGCTGCATTCCATGGTGAGGAAAGTGACAAGAAAGCAATACAGATGATTTGCCTGTGGCACAAGTATCTCCAACAAACATCCCACAGACAGCACACAACTACAGTAGGAATAAAGGGGTAAGACAGCAGATACAGTGTGAATATGAATATAACTTTTGTTTTGGTTTAGGTTCTTTTTTTCCCAAAGTTTTGGTTAGTGATGAATGAACCCCAGCAACAACACCACAGGCAGCTGCTTTAAGAGCACACAGAGTAATCTCTGCCTGTTTTTATCCACCAGCCCTTCCTGTGGAGGCAACAGTTCACGGGAGATGTGCTGTCTTTGAGATGATGAAAATCTGCACAGTGAGCATGACTGTGGTGAAGATTTGCATTAAGTTTAGAGAAAGTAATAGAGACTGAGAATCTTAGTACAAAGGGGGAAAGGGCAGAAAGGCATCTCCGTGGGATCAGTTCTGCAGGATGGAGAGCTGGACAGAGACTTGCAGCACTTCTTTGAGCAAGGTAGGTTATATGGTGATGATGCTGTAGCTTCCTGGTAACACCTCTGGGATGGTTTTCTGCCGAAGGGCAGTTTGTGTAAACAAAGTGATGCCTTTAACAGTTAAATGGCTGACATGGTACATCTAAGGTTTAAAGACACCATTTTATCAGTTTTTATGGAGATTATAACCTTCCTTTACCAAAGGTAAAAACACAGTGGCACAACTCTGTAACAGTAGACTTAGACAGTGACCTGTGACATGAGCATAAAGCTCTGGCTGTGGTGGTGGCAGTTACACACTGATGGTTTGCTGATCCAAAGATTCAGAGATACTGTGGCAGTCCAGGATTCCTCTAAGCTCCCTCCTATGGCAGGAAGAATGACACCTATAAAATGGGCTTCTCCCTATGAGTAAGAGCTGCTGAGATAAGGAACAGGTCATAGGTTTTGGAAAACAACGTCTGCCAAACACATCTTCCATTTTTACTTCTTTCCCTTGTACCTATTGCCTCTGTTGAGCATTAAGTGCTGGAACAGAAACAAACCCTGCATTGTATCAGTAGCTCCCCTGAGAAAGTGGTGTTTTATTTCAGAGGCACTGTGGCCCAGTGAATATTTATTTATGATGTACCTTTGACTTACATCTGACATGTAACAAACAAGAAAGAAAATAAATTATGCTTCTATGTATCTTTCATTTTCTGTGTTGTACAAACAAGAGGCCTTATTCTGCATGGCATACCACTGCCTTTCAAGTCTGCCTACAGATATATTCATCGGCAATCCTGATGCATACATTAAATTCACTTCCAACCTGTATGGATACTGTAGAGAGTTATAAAAAAACCATCTACTTATCTACCAAAGCTAATGCCAAGCAGAACGAGCTGATGGTGCATCAGTCTGTCCCACAGAGCAGAACCTGTGCAGGCACCCAGGGTGTCAAGGTCACACCATGCCAGAGCTTTAAGAACAGACCTCAGACACAAATGCAACTCTCTTCTCTCTTAAGTTGGCAACAATCAAAGAACTGCTTATTTCAAAACACATTTCCTACTTGTTCTACGTGTTCTGCCATAACCCAAAACTGAGAGTCATTATTACCTGGCATGAAAAACAACCCTGGGAAACCAAAGCCAGACAGGCCTTGCATTTTGTGTAAGACGTTGCAATGTAGATTTGCACTGCAAATACAAAGTTTGTTTCACGTTGCTCTTAGAAATGTCCTTTTATTTGTTTTCTCAGGATTGTAACGGCACAAAGAAGTTCCTGTTCCAGAAATACACTAGTTTTTGGTTTCCTCATATTAAGGAACCACCTAGAAATAGAACATACCTGCACTGCCCCAAAAACACAGAAGCAAAAGGGAAAAGAGATACAACATAAAAATACCTCTTTCACAAGATTTATGTCTACATAAATAATAACACAAAATGGCTAGAGGAATAAAAGGAAGAACTTACCCACAGACATCTAGGAACTCTCATCAGGGATGTGATAAGTGTAATAAGGGTGCTAAGCTCTTAATATTTCTGTGTTTAAATTTTACCCTTTTTCATAGAGTGTTTCTGTCTTCAGAACAAGAAATGGAAAGTGGATGTGATTTGTAATTAAGCACAACTACACTGCATCATTTAGGAGTAAGGTTCTTCTGTAACACCTTAATTGTTCATGTGGCTTCATTTACAAAGATGTTACCTAAATACAAGTATTGCACGCTCCAACGTAGCTCAGATGCAACCACCTACCATTAAACCATGACAGGCAATCTGAGGAGCTGTAAGAATAACAATGGGAACTGAAATGAATTAGATCTGAAATTCTTTTTGTGGGAACCAAACTGTACAAAAAAATATTTTTTGATGCTAGTAGATAATCAAAGTTAAAACCAAGCAGTGGTCAAATAAATATCCTTTAATAAAGAAAAGAGGAATAATTTTAAAGCACCAAAACTGTGAGTATGATGTTACATTGCATGTACAATAAGGTGAATGCAGTACTTTGCGTACAGGTTTTAATTTCTGAATCATGATAATAAAATCCCATGAAATACACAGCAATAAACTTGCATTGCAGAAAAGCTGCACTAAAGAAAAAAGACCAAGAAGCAGACAATTAAAACTTTTTTTTAGTTTCTAGGTATTGCTAGAAATGTTTGTTTAGTTCTTAACCTTTTTTTTAAAAAACATACTTGTGCTTAATACTTTATAACTTTGAGCATTTTCAGGCATAGTAAATTTGCGGAGTTGTTTACAATAAAATACGCATTTAATATGTCCTCTTGAATATAATGGAGTTAAAGAACTTTCTTAAAGCCAAGCACAATGTGCTAGTAGTGTCGAGTCTAATGATAATATTGCACAAAGCTAGTGAATGGAAAATTTGTTTTCATTATTTCTTATTTATTCAACAGCCTTAACAAAGAAGTTAGTTTCATTAAGCTTCACTGGCTTCATTCATGTAAGACAACTTGCAGCCATCTGTATTTCTTAAGCTTTCCTTTTATGATGATGCATTTGTATACACTTAAAATGAAGTTCAAAACATATAGCAACAGCAACAACACGCTGGAAGATGTTAAGTGAATATCCCCAATGCCCAACACCTATTTACCAATTCAGAAGTCAAAACTATGTTTATACTCTGAAAATCAAGCCAGTTTATGGCAAACTAATTCCTGGATAGGTGACAGTCTCTGCAATAAAGTCTCTGCAGAGTTTGGACTATATGCACCTAAAGAGTCTTCATTCTTTCTACTTGTTTCCAATGGACACACTATTGGTTAATGAGCTTTAGATAATGCTCTACACATTAATATTAAAAACTCAGCAGAATAAAATTCATTGCTTGGTCATTTTCCATATTAGAGGTACAGAGCATTCACATTTGAGAATGGAAAGATGACCTTTTCTGTCAAATTCTGAAGCTCTGAGCCACAGAGTATAGAAGACCTGAATCACAATAAAAATACATAAATGCCAGGTTCCAGATTCACCACAGCCAGAGCTGTGAGTTTTGGATTAACAGTCAAAATGAACGGGAAGTACAAAGATCCATATATGCAACAGCCCCTCCCACAAATATACTGGCATGCCCGCCTTCCCTCCCTTGACCCTTCTAAAAATTCTATTTATGTATTAGGCAGCAATTAAATATAAATTCACTCTGTAGGAAAACTTAAATTACAGTATATTTATAGGTTAAAAACAGCCATTGTGTTGATAGCATTGATAGCAGTATGTTGATGTGCTTATTACACCAAAGAGCAATTTGCAGTCAAGTTTAGGATGACCTACTGGTTGTCAGCTCCAAGAGCACTGAAATCATGCAACATGCTCTCCCAGTAAGGTGCTTCTGTTACTCCTTTTCTTTGCAAGAAGCTTTGCTTGTTCTTGATATTAATTCTGTAGTGCGAAACATCAACAACATATTGTCCATGCTTATGGAATCATTACCAGAAATACATCCAGGTAATTTAATTACATAAGCATTACAATTAAAATAAAATCTGATTACACGCATGAGCAAACTTGATTTACAAATTACACTCCTGAAATTCAGTGCAACAAATGGAATAAGGGTAACATTAACCAATAATGTTTCTGCCTCCTCTTCTCAATAAGTTGCATCTTCAATAATGCATCTATCATTACTTTATCATTAAACAGTACAGAATATAGTGCTTATACTCAAAATGATTCTTTACAAATAATGTAGTGAAGTATGTTGAGTTCTATCCCCAATTCAGTCACAAAAGAACACAATATATAATCATACTAATTTATTTTACAAGTGTCTGGTGTAGAATGCAGACTGTCAGATTAAAAAAAAAAAAACCAGGCAAAACTTAAAAGTGATGTTTGAGAAAAATAAAAAAGCCTTCATCTACCCTAGACAGATAACTAACATGAAAATACAGTAAAGTGAGTAAGACTATTGGTCATTTGTAAAGGATCTGGAACCTCCGTGAATGAGAACATGAAATTCTTGTTGATACAAATTCCATTTCTGAACAAAAGCCTATTGCTGTTTACCTTACATTTTGGTTATCTTAGTAGAAACTGAGTATTTAGTTTCTTGTTCCCACTCATAAAAGATTTTTCAGTCCTTACACAAGCATTTGTACAATAAACATTATGCATTCCAAATCTTTACCTCACTGGATCAGTTACACCATAGTAAAACTTTTAATTCGAAAAAAGAAAGAAGTTTCTAGAAATAGAAAAAGCCCAAAAGCTGACGAACTACTTAAGATAAATAACTAGCAACAGAACAACGCAGCCACAACAATAAAATGAAAAATATCAATAGGCAGGTCTTTTTATGGAGGCTCTCTTTCCTTGCGCATGTTTACGTGTTTCTCCTTAGTGATGCTTGCCAAGATTTCTCACAGACCAACACAATTATTACAGCTTTTCTCAGCCATGGAGGAACTGACCTCAACGCAGGACTGTCATAATTTTCCTAACTTTCTTGTAAATATACTAAACTTTCCCCGTTTTCTGCTGTAGCCATCCCACTGGAAAATTTCACATGACAGAGGATGGTACCTTTTATGCATTAGCCTGTGTACACTACATATGCACGATTTTTATATCAAAGTGAAAATTATGTGAAATTGTGACATCTAGTGACTCATGGAGATTTAAATTCAGGATTTTTTTTTTTTTTTTTTGAGCAGGCTGTGGAAAAAACCCCCATTCACTTTCCACACAGAAGACGGCAGTTTTGAACTGATATATACTGCTATGCTCAGCGTAACAACTACTTTTTGTGTGCCCATAAAATACATGCTCATATGAGAACTCCATTTCTATTTAGACTAAGCTACTACAGAAATCTAAGATTTCAGCTAAATATGAAACAGATTAAGGAGAGTAATTTTTATCAATCATGCACACACTTTTCAAGGCAAAGATGACAGATCACATGGCAAACATATCTGAAAACTGTAGTACAGTACAGCATGGAGCTATTTAGATAACAACACAGTGGTAAACTGCAGACAAACGCGTTGTGCAAGGGAACCACTGCACAAATACTTTAAAATTACACTATTTTTCCTCGGCTTGAAATTTTGCTAGTGTTCTGTATGCATACTCCAAGGAATAAAACTGCAGGCTGAAAAACAGGAAAAAATGGACATAAACGTTGCTTGTTCATCACTGTTAATTTAGCACTAAGTTTCAGATGAAATGTATAATGTGAATTACCATTCTACATCATAGTTCTGCTTTGTGCTACAGCCAAAAATTTATTTGATTACCTTGGTTTTAATGTGTGATGTGACTGAAAGTACAAACAAATGTAGAGCAAAACAGCTTATGGTATAGGCAGTGTCGAATGATTATGACGAACCTTGAAACTGCTGCTACTGCTGCATGAACACAGCATCAAACAGCTTGCAACCATACCATGTAACCCAGAATTCAGAGAATAAGTTTCAGAAAAAAGCATCATGTAGTTTTAGGCCTGTGGAAAGCCAGTATCAGGTGTTTCACACAGCTGAAAAATAGAGACCTGGCAACTAACACAGCAAAATCGACACAACTCTACAGTAACACTGCTCGCAGGTGCTTTGAAAATCAATGTTCACTAACTCTGTAAGTAAGGCAACATGGTTAAGAAAATCCTTTCAAGATGTTTGACAGAGCTTTAATTTTTGGACAGCCACAGCAAAACATCTTCAATAGACTGAAGGGTCCCAGAGCTGAGGTTCCTTTAGATTACACAGCCTATTGCTAAGGTAAGGTCTCCTGCTCCTCTCTCTGTAAGTAAACGGCAAGACGTGAAATCCCCTATTATAAATGTTAACACAGTACGTGTTCCATTACACGACAGCAGCAATGAGTAACTCCACTTAAAAGAACCCAGATCCCCATATAGTAGTTTATCTGTCAAAAGAGGAACAGTGAATGGACCACACAACACAAAGGACAGGGACTGTGTATTTCTCAAACACAGTGTATGTCACGCTAGTAAAAACAAAATGCTAGTGAAAATTCATCTTTCCTAGAAGTGTAATGGGCTAATTTTTAATACCACATGAGGTTTTTAGGTGGTACAAGGCTACTTGTATCTCCATATTGACATACCTCTTGGTACTGTGGTATTGTAAGAGTAGCTGCCTGCAGCCATTAGTCATGAGGTTTAGGACTACTCCTAAGTATTCACTGCAGAGGAAGTTGTAACTCTCCTTTAAAAATAAAACAGTCAGAATCAAAAGAAACTTTTTTCAGCCAGTAGGCTTTTGGGTATGAAATACAAATATTTTCGCAGCCACTAAAGGGAATAATGAAAACCAGCAAGAATAGCATGATTTTCACAACTGAATTATCAGTATGCTTAAGTGCTTTGATCTTTTTTAAAGAAGGCTGCTTAGACTAATCAAAAGCCATTTTAAACCAAAAGAGAAAAATATTTTTAAGTATGAAATTACAAAATATTGCTTCTTATAACAAATGATAAAAGTATAACTAACTTGGTTCAGCATAGCTAAATATTATTTTAAAAAAGCATGAAAATGTCTACTTTAAAAAGATGTCAGACTACAAATGACCTTCTAAAAAGGTGCTGCAGTATGTCTTGCTAAATGTATCATGATGGAAACAAACACATTCTTGAATATGTACTGAATTCAACTCTTAATTCTCATTGTGCTGTGGTCACTTGTTGCTTTTCATACTGACATATGCTTCTTCAGGCTAGGAAGAAAAAAAGTCTTAGTTGCATGTTACTGAATTTCAGCTACTGTAGTGCAACTAGGAATTCTCCTCTTTCTGGAATATCAGACTGCTACACAGCAAGCTTCTCTGCAGGGAGCCATTTAGTTGAATTTTCAAGCACATGAGATATTCAGTGCAGTGAAGGGGACATTTTACAGCTGGTTTGGAACCCCGAAGTTACTCTAACAGCAAGTAGTCTCCCAACTCAAAATGCCCCCCTCACTTAACTGGCCATACATTACTAACGCAAATATAAAAAGTGCTTAAGAATCGGGCATTCTTGATAGTACAAAATGCACATCTAAACAACTTAGCTTTCTGCCCAAACCAAAATTTGTTTGAAATAAAGAAAAAAATGACTTGAAATCAGCATTTCAGGCCATTTTTTTCCATGTACTGAGTAATTTGCCAAAGAAAGACTGTTTCTTTGCCAAAGAAAGCCTCCTGTGGAATTGATGGTCATAACTGCTGGCTCTGAATTCTCAGAAATGCCGAAGAAAAGTAATCTTCAACTGGGGTTTCTTTTCTCACGTTGGTGGCTGTCAAGCACCTGTTTGGGAAGAAAGAAAAAGGAACATCTGAAAAGCTAAATGGCTGTACAAATATTCTCTGATCAACATATTAGGCAATTCTAACATGCAATATACTGAGCAGCGTGTACTGAGCGAAGATTCTCTTTGCTCCGAGGGCAATGACACAGTAACTCTGGAGCCAGAACACACATATGACCAGGTCTCTCTTTTTTGTTTGCCTTCTGGTATTACTGGCAGTTAACACAGATTAGAGTTTGAAGAGGCCCAAGATACTGGATTAGGAGACTACAAAGAACAAAAGCTCCCTTCTTATCTGTTACTCTAGTCCACCACTGACAAGAACTCAGGTTCTGCATTATTTACAGTACTCTTAGTGCACTATTGTGATTTATGTGCACTAATATGTACACATATGCAGATATTCTCAGGATACTTTTGATAACCAGTAATCTCTTGGATTTTTCATACAGAAGCTACTACATATTTATAGTGCTTGCTCAGCTACTTCAATATATAGAATGCCTCAGTATCTTTTTACATGGTTCAGAGTGTCTGTCTGGAAAGAACTTCTCTTAAGAAGGTTAGTCATAACTTTATGTAGAAGTTAACTCACAGAGCAGGCAATACCAGAGATGACTGGATCTCCTGCAAGAATTAGTTACTACTAGTCTTGTCTTCAAATTTCAGTAATTACTGAAATTACTTCACTGAGCACTGCTAATACTCCCTTCACATATATCAAGGAACTTTCTGGCACTTGATAAATAACATCACTGCATCAGATCTAGCCTTCATTTTGTGAGGCAAATAATTGCATTACGTTTAGCCTATACAGATGTACTTATAATTACGCATAGTTCATATAAAATGTGTGCCAACACACTTTGGTAAACGTGTTTCCAACCTAAAATCTCTGTGCTACTGTTTTTGGCATGTGTAGAGCTTACAAGTTAAAAACCAGTAGGTCAATCTTAAAGCATGATATGAAGTGGATAACCTTATAGCAAAAAATACTAGCCTGCTATTTCTATAACAGATTTCCATTATTTTACTCTTGTATGATGAATGCTAACAAACCAGTCTTTATCTTCAAGCAAGTATGCTCATCTATATGGAAAGTATTTATTCAGCTGAGTTTTTCAAGAGCTTTGTCTCAATCTCTGTTCTCCCAAATTATTTCACATGCTTGGATAGCAAGGGCCTGCTTTTTTTTTTCTGAGCTGTTAGTACAGCTCTTTCTGAGCTATTTTCTGAGCTATTCTGTACAACCATTTTCAATCTAAACTCTTATGTAGTAAATAATCTCACCTAACCCTGAAAATAAGGCCGCTTTCATAATAAAACGCGACATTGACAAGAGAAAGCATGTCCCGGATACGGGAAGAACAAGGAGCACATACTCCTGACACTGAACTCTGACACTGAATCCTGCTTTTCGGTCCAAGTGATTTCACAGGACTTCAGCAGGATGTAGACTGAAAAAAAGAAGACAACAACCAGGGACTGTGCGGCAGTGATTTTCAGCCTGCATTCTGAACTGCTTTCATGGGGCTGCAAAAAGCAGACGAGAACATATATTTATATTGCGTGGCAATGACCACAGAAGATTTCTAAGATGCACGTCCAATGTAAAATGCTTAGGAGGTCAACCAATTTGATTTAAAAAAAAATTAAGTCAGTCTTGGAAAATTCCTTTTTATCTTGCCAAAAAAATGCAAACAAAATCCTAAACAGTTAAACAGATTTACTAAAATCAAAGTCAAATCATGAAGTTTAAATTTGATCTGTTATCTAGGAAATTAGAATAATTGCACTAAGAAAGCCAAGTTAGTTCCAAGACATGTCTTTTCTTATAGCTGTCACTTGATTTCTGAAGAACTGTGGTAGTGGGAGTTTTCATTATGCAAGGATAGAAAGAAGTTACATGAAAGCATAATTATTTTCACTTGGAGTTTCAGCAAGAGTTAAGCACATCTCCACTCCTGGAGTTTCAGCTCCAAAACTAGCAGTACATTTGGTATGGAATACAAGGAGCAAGCCATAATTAAACAGTGTGAAATCATTAGGGTGGCCAATGGCTAGTTCATCAGGAAATGAAGGCAACATTTCTTTTCCTTTTCAGAAATTTTAAGTATTATAATTTGAAAATACCATACCAATGGAACAGCTTGAGACAGTATTTCATAATCACAAGAACATTCAGCAGATGATATGCCAAGTCAGAATCTGTTTTTAAACAGCTGTAGCACTTTACCAACAGTCACTCTCCAGCTATCATAACAACTAACCAGGGTAAAAATGCTGGACTGTGAACCTTCAAAAAGGTTATCTTCTTTCTACTGCTAACTGTGTTGCAAGGATTACAAATATTTTTCTTCTGTTCTGTTGAAACAGCCTTTCTAAACAGATTTTTAATTTCTTTACAGATTGTCATACCTCTGGTTTCTTAAATTTTAGGTTTAGTGGCAACCTTCATTGATACTCAAGTTCATTCACGTCTCAGTTAACAGAAGAGAACCACCACAGAGAACTGCTCTATGCTGCTGCTGCAGTCATAAATATCTTGGTGCTACTCATGCAGCAATTATTCTGAAAACAGATCTCTTGCCAATTTTTGGTTTGTTCTGAAATCATTAACTTCATCTGCTGAAGTCTGAAAGATGTACTTTCAGGCACTGTAGCTTAGTATTAATGCAAGTTCATGGAATTCATATGAACAGTGGAAGTATAAACTGTATTTGCGTATTTACTGTTTACAGCCTGGAAATTCAATTAAGTCAGAGGTTTTAGAGACTGAAACCAAGCCATCAAGAAGTCAGCCACACACAAAGTAACCCATGAGATTTCAATGTGTTCAGCATTCAAATCTAACCATCCTTCACTTAAAAGTTATTCAGTCTGAAATGATAAGACATGCCCAATTTTTACAACGCTAGAAATAATTAGAAAGTAAGTATAAGGTGCATCCAAGAGTGATTGTACTGCTTTTCAAACTTTTTTGGTAAACTGGGAACTGTCCCTTCAAATTTGCTAAATAAAATAGAGCTTTTTTCAGGAGCAGTCCTGTCAATATTCAGAAGTACTGGCACAGCAGAAGGCTACCATACTGTCTAAAAAAAGTCTTCCTTATTATAAACCCTAAATTCTTTGAAAAGTCAGTGATACTCAATTCATGTGTGCATGTTTTACCACACTGGATGTCAGACAGTTTAGTCACATTCTTATTATGTCTCCTAGAATGCACAACCTGAGGCTTAGCTGCTACTGTTATAAAAAACCTGTTGCAGAAATATTTTCTTTAAATGTAGCATAATTACAGGTTAGTTTTCCCAGTCTGTGCAAGGCAAACTCTCCTCTTCATCCTCTGACTCTGGTGATGCTTCCTTAATCCTTCGCAATGCTTCATGGATGCTCCTTGTCAGAGGGTCAGTATCAGGCAGAATTGTAAAGGATTCTCTCAAAACATCTTTCTGTACTTTCTTCAGTTTCACCCCTTTCCTGATCTGTGCCAAGATGTTATTGCTATCATCTTCATCAGGAAAAGGAGGGAGACTTCTCTGCTCAACTTTTCTTAAGTGAAAGCTGCCACGTTTCAAGGAAGCCAGCACTTCATCCATCGGAGAACTCACTGCAGTAAATCAAAAGACCTTCAGTATTATTTTCACTAAATTTTATCAGTCTTAATTTTTCTTTCCTACAGACCTGCAAAATACTAAAGTGATAGCCCCACACTGCAAGTATAATGGTAGCTCTGACACTGGTTCAGCCTCTAAATAATCTTCCTTATTACCAGGTCAAAACTTCTTTATACAGACAATTTTAATTTTTGTAACCACTTAACTTCCTATCAGGAAGTAAAACTTCTTGAACAATATGTCTTTTCTGTTTGTAGTCAGGAAAATCAAATAAACAGCAAGGAATTCAACATAATGAAAGCGTATACTGAATTATCTTTTTTTTACTTTAAAACTCTTTAATGAGTACATGCCTTAGGTACTAGAATGTGCAATCCATTCTTACCATTTGCATTTTTGGGCTAATTTATCTACTGCATGACTATTTCTACATGCCAGCAAGGGAAGCAGCAGTACAGTCAATCGCAAGAGCACACATTTTCCTGCTTGTCTGGGTTCATGTACTTGTTAGCATCTGGTCCCAGCACAGTTAAAAAAATTGTCTTCCTTTATAATTAATCAAAACAAAGAAGTCAGAGATAGTTCCTTATGGCAAATCCTTCCTTTATCACTAATTTTGAAACTAGTTTTCTGCAAAAATAAAAACCAGGCTTTGGCTCTTTGAAGAGCCTCAAGTGGGCAAGATCTCCATCCCAGAGAATGCATTATAATAAAGTACAACGGTTTAAACAGCTCTCATACAATAGCACATAATTTGTGCAGCACTTGTCAATAAATAATATCCTTCTCCAGTTCTTTTTTGTACATTGTACAATATGTTTTTCAATACCTGTTTTGCATTTAGGAATAGGCTTTGTCCATCCCACTAAGGGCCCAGACAGAAAAGACAGATGTAAAAGAATACAGGATTGCACATTTGAAGGAGGCAGGAAGGACTGTAAAGCACCTGTCTGTCATACAGAGACAAATTTCTGAAGCCACTTAAAAATTTCAAGCATCTCAGGGGATACGGAGCAGCAGGCAGAGTGCTCTTGCAGCCATTAACAATATTCTTAAGGGGGATGATTAATTTGAATTTATATTTGCCATATTATGATGTATATAAAACTGCACACACATTAGGTGTTCTATAAAAAATTGCAAGATAAAATGCAAGTCAGTAAAATAAACAATAGGACTGCATAAAAATTATTGTTATTCTGTTATGAAATAGAACACTGCATCCTCAGGTGAAGCATAGAGTATTTGCAGGGCTGGTAGTAAGTAGATATGTAAATATTCTTTTCAACAGCACGTAGGTCCATTTTCTATCTAGTCTAACACGGTACAGTGTAGACTCAGTTTCACAAGTGTTTTCCCACTGAACAAGTATGCCACACTCTGTCGTAAAAGCCCTAGTGTTCCAGTTGCCAGTATCTGTCAGCTAAAAAGGATTTAACAACTTTCCCATTAATAATAAATTAATCACAGCATACACTTTCCTACAGAGCAATTCAAAAGATGAACTGATGTGCATTACAATTTTTAAATTAATAACAATAAATTTTAAATTAAATATGCAGAAATTAAAACATTACCTCTCCTCCTCTGTAAACCCTCTAGATCACCGGTCTTCTTAAGCTTCTTCTTGGCACTGACTAGCTGACTGCTATCAAACAGATGTGCTGGTGGGACACCAGAAGAGTGCTGGACTCCCTTCTCCACACTCTGACGTTTAACAAAGCTGTCACTTTTCTCTAAGGACTTGGTGGCATCTTCCTTGGAGGGCAAAGGTGGAGGCGGAGGTGGCGGTGGTGGAGGCAAAGCAGGCGGAAGCTGTACTCCAGCAGCAGTCTCTGTTTGAAGCTGGTCACTGGTGAGTGGAGAAGTGCTAACATGGGGCAGTTCAGAGGTAACACCATTAGGAGGCAAAGAGACATCCTGAAGTTGTTTTAGGCTTGGGGATTCCTGCACTTGCAAAGGCTGAACTGCTTTTTCCAACTCCACCTCTTCACTCTTCTCTTCTTGGATTTGTATGGTTGCTGGCAGAGACTGAGGCTGCTCGACACAGGGCACTGAGCTGGCTGCACATTTTCTTCTTGCATGAGCCAGCCGTAGTCTGGTTGATTTAAGTATTACTTGCCCAGGGTACCGCTGAAGTGAATAAGGTATTGACAATTACATAAGCACACGGAATGAACTATTTTAGATTTTACGTACCTGTCGTTTCTGACAAAAAACTTTCATTTTGCTCTGTATGTAAAACCAAAGCAAATATATCCCCAGCTTTATGTAAGAAATTATTCATGTTCTTGGTTTTTATTCTTATTTAAGCCACAATTTACGTATGATTAGTCTAGTCAGCAATAAACATGGGTTAGAATTAGGATTTCACTAAGAATCATATTGCACATTCAAAACTGTATTTTTTCTGGAAACTAAAATTCAAAATTCCCTCTTGCTTTCCTCTTCTAAAACTGGTCAATGGCTCTCTCTGCAAGTGCAGACCAGTCAGAGTCTCTCTGACTTAATACACTGGCCTTATATGTGGATCATAGTGTTTTAAAAGGTATATCTTGAGAACATCAAAGGTTTTCAGATTTAATCTATTTCTTAAATTTGCTGCCTCATTATCAGTCTTTTCGTATTAGTTTCATCCAAAGTCTTTTTAAAGCAAAAAATTAAGGTGCTTCTGAAAGACAGGTCTAATACATTTTGCACAATTGTGGTAGGCTTAAAGCAGTAAAGTGTAACAATATTGGTATGTTAATAGAAAAAGTCATCTCATGAACAGTTGCTGGTTAAAATAAGTAAATTTGCTTCAATTTACGGAAGTTACAGAATTCAAGAGCCTTGAGAACAATAAGGACATGAAGAATGTACTGCTGAAGAAGACAACTTTCCAGCAAAGAAACTTCTCATACCTTTATTTTTTTGATGTATTCAACAAAAAGTCTCCACCAATTAATACAGTCTCTGTTTTCTTGCACTTTCAGCCCTTTCCCTATTCTTTCCCCTTCATTCCACCCTCTATGCATTTTCTGATGCTTCCATTGTAATAAGACCTGCAGGTATTGGCAGGTATTCTAGCAATCAGTGGTAGGGGGCACGTCAGATGACAATGCTCTTTGTGGGAAGTACTGTTTAGATTACACTTCTCAAGAACATTTGCCAAGTGTCTTGTCACAAGGTGTAAGTGTAAGAGTGAATAGAAACTTATTATGGCACCAGGAATGCAACAGCTAGAGTAGTCTGTTACCACCAATGCCATATTTTGTTGTGAATTTTCTGAAGACCAGTTAATGACACAATGAAAGAGAATCGCTAATAACATAGAGTAGTCCTGGAATGAGTGAAAATTTCTTTGGGAGAGGAAACTGCCAGAAAAGAGCAACTATTCTTCTGCTACCTGCTTAAATGTACGAAGTCTGTCCAGGGTCTTCTGTCGTTCCTGACTAACCCAGGAGCTCTTTCTTTCCTCTTCATCTTGCAACTGATCTCGTTTCTGAGAAAATATATGGAAAACATGTAAATATTTCATCCAGTGCTCTATTTGGCTTCGCTAGAAAAAACTCTTCTCCTAAATGTGAAGCATTACTTAAAAAGATACTTCTCAAATAAACATAACTTCAAAACTTGGCCTTTGGCTTCTCCTTAAAAAACAGTATACATTTCCTGGTTTGTTTTCTCAAAGAAACGCAAAGCTCGGTAAAAAAATATTTCAATCTTGAACAGGAACATTTGGAAGACTTGCTACTTCAAGAGATGAGAAATATCAAGTGACAGAATGCTATACTGAAAAAAGTCCCCTTGAATTAAAATTGCATAGATTAGCCTGAGAGCAAAGCAGCATCCATTTTCCCCTCATTCCAAGAACAAAATGATAGTCCAAACTGCAAGGCTGCCCATTTGAACAAGTCGTATTAGTATTTTCAAAGCACAAGAATTCACAGAACTCAGCATCACAAAGTTTTGAACCCAATAGTGAGCAAATTAAGTAAATGTTTTCACACTTACATTTACAACAGTAAATGTAAGTTTGTATTTACTCCAGCTTTGTTATTTAATCCAGCTTGATTTTATGTAATTGCACTTAAGTAAAGGTCTGAAGCTCTTCCTCACACCTAGGACAGCTGTGTCTTTTCTTGAACAGTGATTTCACCTTATGGAAAACACACCTTTGGATACACTTCCTTTAATTAATCATTCCTTCTCACAGAACTTCAGCAGAGTTACTACACCTTCAAAACAAACACTAACTCCTCAAGTCAAATTTACTAGAAATGGAAGCTAGTTACCAGAAGGTGAAATTCACTGCATGCAAGTTCAGAAGCTATCAGGAAAAGTGATGTAACAGCTGACCACAAAGCAAAAATCCTGAGCAGAAACAGCAGCTTTAATTCTTAAGATGACTCACAGCATTTAATATTACTTTTGAAAGAGCATCTTCATAATCAAAAATTCTGATCACTTTTGTGAACCTTTTACTCTCATTCAGTCACCACAAAAGCCGTGTGTGTCTGCCTGCCTTTTCGTAAGCCAGCTAGTGGCCTGGTGTCCTTCCTAAAAAGCCAACTCCTGTGATTTGGAAGGAAGGAAGTATAGATGCGTTAGGGAGAGAAAGAGGAGAACATGTCTGAAAAATAATAAGGACAGAAAACAGAAAAAGGTGAACAGGAGGCATGTGGTAAAAGAAAGTAAGAGAGCAATGGGCAAAGAAGCTAGAACAGAAGCATAAAGAAAGGCAGAAAAGTAGTTCTATCACTGTACCTGAATGTTATATATGCACTCAGATCAAACTTTTCCAGAAACAGTCTCAAACTCAAGGGTTTTTTTTTGTTTTAGGCGAGTTGTTTCTTTGGTTTTGTTCCACTTTTAAGTAAAATAGTAAAATTGCAATTCTTATTTGGTTCCAAATTTCGACTCCCCTTTTCGAAAGTTTTCTAAGAGTTATCTTTTCAAAATTCTTGTTGAAAACCAGTAACTTAGAACCTATTTTGCCATAATGCTAGAATTTTTCAGTCACATTTTTACCAGAAAAACCCCACACAAACTCAAAAAATTAGCACAATGTTCTTTATATATTTCAAGTGGGCAACTCCATAATATAAAGCTCTACAGCACTTGAGAGACAAGGAAGTCCTTCGGCTTTGTCAAGTCCTACAAATAAGACTGATAAATGAGCTGCAGTCCACACAGTAACTTCCTTTGCCTTATTGTAAGAACTGATGAAAAAAAATATTTTTTTTAAATTCCTGAAAGAATATTCCACTACATAATGCCTTTGACAAGTAGCCTTTCCATAAAATAAATTATGCAGCTGACTTCCTGGACAAATGTATCAATGTTAAAAATGTATAAGGATGAAATAGAATCACTTTCACTAATCTAATTGAAGCCTGAATTAAAGAGCCTTGGATTTCAATGCATCTTTGTCAGTGATCTTTATCAAATATTGATACTATATCAGCTCCCAAGACCTAGTCCAAAATTTGAATATTCTTTAAGATAAGTCTATTGGGTACAGCATAAAAGTTAGACCAGTTGGTCTGTTCTCTGCAATGAGACTATGAAAAAAATCATGGAGCATACATCTGGAACTACAAGTTCATACAACATAATTCAAGTAATTGCTTTACTAGAAAGAAAAGTAGCAACCAAGCTTATTAAGATTCAAGAATAAATATGTGTGATTTCCCTACCCCTATCAGCATACCAGACACGATACTCGGAGTTGCTCAGAATCACCTATGTGCACGTGATAAGAAACACAACAAACCACTCAGACTGTCAACCTAGCATGAAGAACCGTTCTACTTGCTTGGTTCCCATGTCTTCCTAAGACAACTATATACTCCCCTTACCAGCACAATATGACACAGAAATCCATGGTGCAAAGGTCAGGGATACACACCATGCTTTGAAAGAGCTACCACTCTGAATGCTCCCCTAATTAATGCATAATGAGGAACGCAAGCTATCAATGACAGGCTAAGCTCAACAGCAGAAAACCCGAACTTACCAGCTGAACAGTATGGTGCATTTTGTACTCCTCCTCACTCTGGTGACGCTGCTGGATCTTCTCATTATGCTTTGCAATACAGATCTCCTGCAGGGATATAAAATATAACCTATAAAGCATGTAATTTAAATACAGATTTACATAACATCGTGTTTAGCAAATGGCATCTAGAAAAATAGAAACTGCAAAGTCTATTTCAGACAAGCTCATTTAACTGAAAATGAACTGTAACTGAAAAAAACCCAAGCCAGACAGCCCCAAATCTATTACTTTTAACTACCAAAAGAATAGACCTAAGTGACATCTGCTTGGAAAATCTGTTCTACAGTACCAGTACAAGAGAGGCAAAAAACACCAATCTGTCAACACTTCATAAAGCCCTTGTTTAACCCCATGTATTTGCACACATGGAAAATAACTAACTCTCGAATGTACCACGTATTTCTGTTTATGCAAACAGACAGCTTCCCATTTACAGATGTCAGTTCATCTTTTCCATATACTATCTGCAAGCACAGACAGGAATAAAATTGTTACAATTCATCCTTTTCAGTTATTACACTGAGTTCACATCTCTAACATCTTCTTTGAAGACAAGAATTTATTACACTGTCTACAAATAAGAATAAAAGAAAACAAATAAAAGAAAAAAAAAGAAAAAAAAATTAAAAACTAGGCCACGTTACAACAGCAGACAAAGAAGAGGATGACAGTCAAACTTCAGGCAGATAGACAACTTCATTGCATGATACTGAAGGTCAGGAAATTGGACAGTATGAAAAATGGAATTAGACCTGGTACAAGCACCACACAGTACTAGAACGAAGTCAGATGGACAATCATAAACAAATGTCACAGCTGTGCAAGAAGGTGCAGTGTTAGCTGTTTGGAGTGTAACTCCAGATAGAGCATGGAGCTGATGGGGTTCCCAGGTATCATTCAGTATGACTTTCTGGGTAGATCCAGAGAAGAGCTTTGCCATTGAAAGCATTGCTTGAGGGAGCTGATTGAGTAAAGCACAAAAATAAGGAGGGAAGGGATTAAAGAAACCTCACTGTTTTGGATGCTTAAAAATGCATCCAAAAAAAAGCTGTTCTTCTACAAGTTGTCTATGGACATGCTTTGATCACAGAAAAAAGTAACCAGTGTTCATGTATAGGACAGTAAAACCATCAATGTTGCTCCTGTATACAGGTAACTGACAAAAGCAAGTATTTCTGTGCAAATACTGTCCCACCTTCATCAGCCGTGTATCACAGAATGGCTTAGGTGGGAAGAGATCTTAAAGCTCATCTAGTGCCAACCTCCCTGCCACAGACAGGGAACCTTCCACTAAACCAGGCTGCTCAGGGCCCCAGCCAACCTGGCCTTGAATGTTTCCAGTGATGGGGCATCCACAGCTTCTTGGGGTAATCTGTGCCAGCAGCTCACCACCCCCAGAGTAAAGAAATTTCTTTTTAACAGCTATTTAAATCTCTCCTGGTTTAAAACTGTTCCCCCCTTGTCCATGTAAAATATCTGTCCAAGTAAAAAGGCACTCTCCCTCTTTTTCATAAGCTCCCTTTATGTTCTGAAAGACTGTACTGAGGTCTCCCGAGAGCCTTCTCTTCTCCAGGCTGAGCAATCCCAGCCTGTCCTCATAACAGAGGTCCAACCCTCTGATCATCTTCGTGGACCTACTCTGGACTTGCTCTAACAAGTCCACATATATATAGCAAAACACTGCTGGGTTTTGTGTTTCTTTCTGGAAGTTTTTTCCCCTGGTGAAAAGAGTTAATCCTGGAATAGTCCATCAACTTAATCTGCAGCTGCACAAGTACAAAATACTTCATCTCTATGTTTCAAAGACACAGCAAGCTACACAATACTAATAGAGAAACTGAACAACTTTCTATATCCTCCTAACTAGTTTATAGTTTATTCTCTCTTTAGGTTTTAAATATTATAAAATAATGAGAAAATATAAGTTAAGTGTGGTTTGGGTTTTTGACATGTCTCAAATACTCGGGGGGGCACAATTTTATGTAATGTTTTCACTTTAGCATCAGTATTTAAACCTTTCTGACTGAATGCAATAATGAAAGATATTTTAAGTATCTAAAGAGGACAAACCTGACCAAAACATATTCGGTGCTGACTTTGTATGAATAAACAACCTACTTCTATGTAATTAGATCTCTTTGACATGAAATAATAAATACTAGGAGGGGCTGAAAACATGTTGCAGGACAGGATTAGAATCTGAATCATCTTAACTAATTACGGAAATGGTTTAAGAAAAAAGGAAAGGTTGCAATTTCAGAGGGACAAATGCAGGGTTTTACTTGTAGACTAGATTAAGTGTATTTGTAGACAAGATTAAGTGACTTCAAACAAAGGATGAAATAAAAAACACCCCGATGGCAGCATTAAGAAAATTGTCTGGATGATTATGGCAAATGACGAGTTGAATATAAACCAATGAACTCTGGCAAAAAAACCCCAAAACAACAAAACCAAACATAATGATTGGGTGTATGAGCAGGAGTACACAGCCTGTTGCACATGCAAGGTAGTTCTTCCTTCTAAGCACTGGGAAGCAGGCACATTCCCACAGAATCATCAAGTTTGGAACAGACCTTTAAGATCATTTAGTCCAACTGTCCACCCAGCACTGCCACTGTAACCACTAAATCATCACCCAGCACCAGATCCACACACCTCTTAAACACCTCCAAGGATGATTTTACCACCTCCCTGAGAAATTATGTCCAGTGAGAGCCACATCTCATGAAATATGTTGATTAACTGTATGGAACTGGGAAAGCAACAAGAAGTAATGCCTATTCTTCTATTAATCATCTGACTGATTTCACAGTATCAAAATGTACTTCTACTAAAGAGACAAAAAGGGTGAGCTGAGCAACCATTTCAACCTTTGTCACCAGATAAACTACAATGTTTAAGACTAGTAACATGTAATCTATATAGAAGAGATCTGCATTACTATTATATCTAACTAGTTCTAGTGAGTCCTGCTTTCAGCTTAAAAAACATCCCAATTAGAAGGTTAGCTTTTCATGTGCAGAAACCGTATTTTACTATAAGCATTCAGTGTAGTTATGCTCTTACGCTGCTGTTGTTGTAATAATAATAATAATAATAATAATAATAATAATAATAATAATAATAATAATAATAATAATGATAATGATAATAACAGAATACAAATAATCCTATGCCAGCTGTCACTGCCTCTATGTAACACCTATTCTGGCATAGGCTGTGCTTTAAAATGTGGGCTTGCAAAATTCTAAAGGTGTCCTATTAAATGAACACAAAAGCACGTGAGGAAGTTTTCTAGAGGAAAGCACACGTTATGAACATACCCCAGACAGCTTCACCAACCAGTTGCTCCTCCCAGTCTGCTCGTGATAACGAATACTCTTCTTGGGTGCAAAATAATTCTATTCCATCCCAACTCTATTTTCTCAAAGGTATTTTTCTAGATGCCTTCTATACCATTTTTTTCACTTTGACTCCTTGCTGTAAGTCTAGCTCTCTAATGAATCAGCTGCTTGTTCCATATGATAATCTAATTAATACCGTTGTGCAGCCAGCAGGGGGTAGACTGGCATAACAGTAGCAATTTCCTGCACGAAAAATCTATAACTAGCTCTCTAGAAGTAAGAAAAAAAAAAAGGTGAAACTGCTATTAATTTTTTTTTAATAACTCACTGTCATCAACACAAAAGAGGATCAGGAAATGATTGCTTAACAAATGCAAATAGATTTGTATTTAAAAAAGAGAATAAGGAGTTTATACTCATGGCAGTACAGTGAAAAAATACCAGACTCTGTAAAGCCATGAATTTTTAAAATGCCAGTTCAGTTTTTCTAGAGTCACAACTGAATTATGTTTCTAACAAATCTTTAGCAAATGTCTCTAAAGAAAAGCTTGGTACAATTATTTGACAACATCACTGAAAAACTGATGCATCATCTGCAAAACTCAGGAATGAATTTCTGAAAAGTAAAATAGACTATAGTCACTGAAGTTTACATTTAAATAACAAATCATCTTACTCTATAAAGAGTAATTTCTTTCCTTTCACTGTGTTATCTCCTCAACAGAAAAGATTTTCAAATATCTGGATGATGAAATTACCTTCTTCCAAAAAATAAAACTGATGATACAGAAAATTTTCCTATTGTTTCCTTAATCCTGATATCTGCTGCTAGAAAGGAGACGTTCTCCTAAGGGAGAATCCTCCTTTTTCAGTTGCCAAAAACTTGATGACAAAGGACTAATTTCTAAACATATCACAAGATTGTGCTATACACCACTTAATGCATAGTTTGCTTTTTGTTTTCAACTACAGAACTGACAAGCTTAAAAAAAAAACCCACAACAAAAAAGAAGAAAAAAACCCACCAATCCACCATCAAAATCTCACCAACCCAATCCAACACAGAACATCTGTTTAAAAGTCTGTTTTAAGATACTTTGCTGAAACAAACAAAGTCAGGAACACAATCTGAAAAGCATTAAGTACACTTTCATCTCAGTTCAACAATAAATGTTTCTTAATTGAGACAGACACAGAGATTTACCACACAGTATGTACTTTCCATATTCACCCTCAAAAAGTCACTTTTCTTCACACAGCCTTCAGTCATCACTGCCCTCATTCTCACCATCTACAGTCTGCTTTTGTATCCCATCTGTATCTTAGTTCTGCATACTTGACTTAAGCTGCAAACACTTCAGAGCAAGAATCCTCTTTTTCTCCCACAAATACAACTACTCCCATCAGGCACCTTAAATAGCGTTCACTAACAATGTTTTGCAGTATCACTAGAAAGGTCATTGAAAATACAAAGCTTGCTTAAAATGAGACGAAGCTATGAGTTTTGATTTTCAGGTAATTGCCAGAAAGCTTAGTAGGACTCTGCGTTACCCAGCAGTAAGAAGAGAAGCTACAAAATGGCCATACTCTTTTCTGCCCAACATGTGCCACACAATGGCACACAAGAACAGATTCTGCCCTTTCTTCTTGCTCAAATAAAGATCTTTTTTTTTTCTCCTGCAAGTTTAAACACACGCTATTCTACTCTGTGATTTTTCTAGAAGCTGAAAGCTAAGTATCTCCCTGCAGCAGGCATGAAGCAATTAAGATAGCTGGAACTATTTCTGAGAGCAATGTGATTTCCAAGCTCCACATGGAGACATTACCTCAGGTCCTGAAAGCAGTACAGCCACAGCTATCCGACCACAATCTTGAGAAGGTGTAACTCCTGCATGGAGACACAGACAAGCAACACTACCACACACAGCCCTGCATCTTGTCACAGCGCACAACCAGCCATGCTGCTACTCCTGCTACAGGCAAAACCAACTTCTTCAGCTTAAACCAGGCATTCTATCATAGCATAACCTTGAAACAAATGAGCCACTGAAGATGACCAGTTCATGATACAGATATATAGGCATGATAAAAAATCTCTACTCCTGCCTCAGGGTTTCTTCTTGACCTGTTAACTCCAATAAATTAAGCAAAGAACAGCAACCAGGCTGTTGCTTTTAAACTGGCTTTCTACTTTGTAAGGTGGCAGCAGTTTCTCTTCATATTCAGGAAAAAAATACATTTTAATGTAGCCTGTGTAAATTAGCGTAACACAACGGACAGGCTCTCTTACTTAAAATACTAACAAGTCCAGGTTTTTGATACTTTTTCCCTTTACAAACTCATGTAAAACAAACACAATGACTAAACAAGCTACTTCACACAATCGGCTAACAGGAGACCTTTCTTCTAATACTTCACTTGCAGTCTTCTCCGTATCAGGTTAACTAGAGACCAGGCAGTGGCTGACAAAATACAAAAAATCCAATATATAAAATGGATCAACAACTCTTCATTTGCTCTGTTATACTTCAGATTCAGGTACAGAAAGAGATATATTAATTATGAAGTGGAAGCTCTTTATATGAAGGGGTCATCTTTTCACATAAAGGGACATGACTGGGAACACACAACCAAACCAACCACTCATCCTAATCCAGAATGAGGCTTCAACTGACATTTCTGCATAGTCTTATAGTATGGGATGGAATCTATTTTCTAATAAGTATTACAATGGTCTCTCAAAACTTAGGCCTAAATAGCACACTTAGAATTACAAATTAAGAATATAGACTGGATTTTATATAGATCTGCCAAATACAGAGGAGCAATGACACATGATGTAAGTCTAAAAGGATAGGGTAAGAGAATGAAGATAGAACTCACTAGTGAGAAACGCACTTGAAAATTCTCTTCTGCAAACATATACAAAACTACTCTCTGTAAAAACATTCATTCTAGCATGTAGTACCCACATGAAAGTATTCTGCTTAGTTAATAGAAATAAATTTATTTGTTGACTTCAAAGTAATTAGAGGTTCCTTTAAAGCTAGAAGAAAGGTAAACTGAATCTTAAATGTATCAATTTAATAATACATGCTATTGTATTTAGTATTCTGCAAAACAACTTTTAGCAAACAATAAACGCAATCCACAAAAATTCTGGGAAACTTGTACCTGAAAGGAAACCTTCTGAAGTTTTATTAAATTTGCTAATTATGTCCAAAAAAAGGCAATCAAACAGTACCTTCTTATTTCTGAGGTAGGCTTTCTTGGCTGAAATACGTCCACGCCTTGCTTCCAGCTGGCGGATTTTTTGTTGTAACTTTTGCAGCTCCTCTTTTTGCAAGTGTACAGATGTTGCCATATCCTCTTTTTCAAGCATGGCTTCCATACTTTCGTAAGTGTCATAATACACGACTTCATCTCTCTTCTCTGTTTTAAGGATGTCAGCAATGAAAAAATCAAATCAATAGCTCGTATTTGATTAACATTTTGTTCTCCTCAACAACAACCCTCCCACTGAGTTGCCAGATTTAATGCAGAAGAATGCCACAGCCCTTTCAGAGGACTACTACCAAAAATCAAAAGGTCAGAGGGAAAGCATTAAACAGCAATGCATTGTACGGCTTTAAAGTCTGTATGAGGAACAGAAATTAGTACCAATGAAGCTCAGCCTGCTATTCAGGCAAGCTCGGAGTATTAATACACAAATGCAATTCTAAATGCACACCTAGTATGTGTAGCCTAATTTGAACACAATGCCATGCATGCCTTTGGGTCTCACAAGGGACACACAGTGTGTATTTTCTCTGGTCTTCACCATGAAGTTCAGGATGGACAAGTCTATCTGAAGTCTCTGGCATGAGATTCTTCTGTTACAACCAACTGGTAATTTCATGTAAGGGGAATCAGACAACAGGACACCAAAAATCCTCTCATAGGTTTTTGATGTCCCAGTCACTGCTCCTGGGAGGGAGGGAGGGAAACTTCAAGGCAATCCTTCAAAGCATTACAGGCCTGAAAAGGAGGTAATTACTAATAGTTTTATCAACACTCATGATTTTTAGCTTCCTGAGTGAAGCATTTGGAATAACACTGAGCTCATCTCTAAATGCTGCCTTCTCATCTCTTGCCAAGAAGGAAAGAGGGGTGATTATAAATCCTTGAAGAATGTTGGGATGAAGAAGCAGCAAAGACCTCTTGTTCTTTATT
Organism: Melanocharis versteri; assembly: GCA_013397845.1. Classification (NCBI taxonomy): domain Eukaryota; kingdom Metazoa; phylum Chordata; class Aves; order Passeriformes; family Melanocharitidae; genus Melanocharis; species Melanocharis versteri. The sequence continues at coordinate 291,434 of VZTG01006544.1, forward strand.
CCACTGGTATACAAAGTAGGCTATATTTGTAATACACCAAGAGGGAAATGCATTACTGCTGTCTGATACAGGCAGATGCAGCTGTTATGTCTGTCAAGTGTCTATTCTACAGCACCACCAAACTTTCTTATTTCAACACTATCAACTACCTCCAGAAAGACTCTAATTTCTCCTACTTCAGCTACTTGACTATCTGGGGACAGGCACAGGATTTTCCTCAGTACACAGTCCATTTTAAAAGCTGTTGTCACTTCATGTTATTTGTGTGTACAGTCTCAGCTGCGACCAAAATTCTGACTGCCATGGTAATTTCAGCTCAGGAGAAGTCATGGCAGGACCAGACAGGAAAGCACAGCAAGATATTCACCTTAAAATAAAAGCTAATAAAAGATATCAAACAGTTTCTTTCAGTGCTCGGTTTAAAAAATAAAAACACTGTAAAGCTTCATCAATGTGTAAAAACTGCCAAGTCACTAGAACTCCCCTTGAGATATCACTGAGTAAGAAGAAGACTCATGGCTAACAATTATATTTTACCACACAGTTATAAAATGGGAGAATTTACATGTGAATTTTGCCTTAGAAGACTTTCATGCAGAGTTAAAGACAGAAATACACAAGTTCATCCATCACAAAACTATTTTAACAAGAATGTACTCATACTTTGTATGAATAAGATAAAACCCTTGTAAATTCTACCTAATAAAATCATGTTTTGTGAATTTCAATGCAAGTGTTTGCTTAATGACAGTGAAAAAACACTAATGTTTCTCATAATATGACAATCTATTATCACTCGATCCTTTCCAGATCCTTTGCTGAATTTGCAGATATGTTCTTCCAGGTCAAACCCAACTGCAGTCAATTCAAATCATGCTCTCAAAACCTTCATTGAGAACTCTCTGAACTATCTCTGCAGAACCAATACAGTCAAAAGACTAAAGAAAAGCAACAGCATCTACTAGGCTTACACATATGAATTTCAAATCATACAGATGTGCAAAATCAAAGTCTATTACTTTACTATCAGTACACCTTAAAAAGAAGGTGTAACAGACCACACTTTTCTTCTGACATCATAGGAAACAGCACATATTAAAAGACTACTAAATGTTTCAGATGCTTGAACTCAGATTTGGTGCTGAATAGTCTCAAACGTGTAGTCATCACATTATTTTTTACATTAATTGTTCTATCCACCAAAGGAAAGTCTGAGAAGGTACACTGAATATGTACCTTTGAACATTCCCACACATTTAGCAGCTGTATTTTTCATTTTCTATCCTATAGGATAGTTTTGGATTTATTATTAAACAGTATCTTACAAATTTAAAATAGCAAAAGGAGCCAGAACAGTGAACCGTTCGGTTGCCATGAGGGAAAGAATAGGGTGATGGTCTAGCCAACTGAGGGTTTTATTTTGGATTAGGTTGTGGGTTGAGGGCTTTTTTGAGATTTCTGGAGAAAACATTAATAACAAATCATAACGACCTGTGACGCTTTTACAGCTTAGTCTCTGATGGCCCAGGGGTTTCACTATCCAAAGTTCATCTTTTCTACACCAAAGACAAAGGATTTTGATACACGTTTCTTCTTGGTCTCCTGCTCAGGGGATTTCTTTCAGTTCGTCAGCAGACCATACCACATCTTCAATACCAAAACCACGTCTGATTTCCCAGCACAAAATCTATCTGCCTCAAAACCATTAATTACTTCTCCACAGAAGCACCCAGTCGAATTTGCCACATTTCTGTAAGTCATTTACAAAGTTTCCAATCCTTATGTTCCATACATAACAGTCACAGTTGTTTCCATCACAAGCCATAAAGGCGGAGATTCATGTTACAGTGAGATGAATCTGTGATACCTATGCCTTCTCCTTTTCTAGAAGCAACTCACAATACAATCCAGCTTCAAATCTCTCCCAGGAGCATTTTCCATCCATAGCAACATTTTTTATGCAAGTCCTACACACTAAAAAGAGTAAAACAAAGCTGGCCTAAATACAAGCATGAAAGATAGAAGGGTCTAAATGACAGAACTGGATTGAAAAATGCTGTATGTTTCCACAGTTTGTAAGTACATGAGGTATAGTAGGATAGTTGGTTCTGGAAGCATAAGGTTTGCACTGCTGCTCTAAATATGAGATAACAACATTAGCTTCAAGTTTAGCAAAATGAATCCAATTTGCAGATACAGCTTTTGAAAACCAATCACTTTCAAGAAATGAGTAATATCAATGCATATTGTGTATTTTTAGTTAGACCAGCCCAGTAATTAAGACATTTCCTCCTCCCTGATCTTAGTCCTTCAAAACTTATATACTTATGCATACCATATATGCAAACTTCCAAATACAGGCAATGAGAACCATACCAGAACTTCTGTGTGTGTATGTACATGCCTTATGAACAGGTGTAAATTTTAACTTAACAGTACTTTTGCAGCACTTCACATGGCAAAGAATCTGTTCTCATTTCATTCTCACAGGCTTCACTGCACTCTTAGGAAGAAAATTATCTTTCACATATTATGTATTAATTGAAATAAATAAAGCACCTGACATCAATCTTCTGATGCTTTCAAGCTGTGCTGTCAGCAGCAGCTCTTCACATTTCAAGATCTCGAACTGCACTTCATACAACTGAAGCTGTAGATCATAGTAATCAGCTTCTAAGTGGTCCAAATGAGCTAAGGCTTCTGTACCACCTTTCAGGCTCTGCATCTAAATAAACAGAGAAAACAACAAACAAACAAACAAACAAAAAACATACAACTCCAGGATAACGATGAGAACAAAGCCACAGATTTTATGATTACAGCTAGATACTGTCTGGTACAGTAAATGTAACATGTTAAAATTGAACACATCAAGTCTGTAAGATAGGTTCTGATCAGACACACAGTTTAAGACGCCTTTAATATCTCACTTTTTTTTCTACGTGGCAATGAAATAAACCCATGGCATTGAATTACACTTTATGACTGTCAAGTGTCAAGTCATACAGTGCACAGTGTGAAACATCCCTCACACTCTTTTACTCTACCACTTGACCCTCTGAGGTACATAACGAAATCAGAATTCTCCTATCTTCAATCTCTAAACTCTAAAAGTAAGCATCTAGAAAGCTACAGTTAAAACTTGTTAAAGCAGAACTGAGGAAAAAATGTGAAGGACTGTGGAAACAGGGATAAACACACATCATCTTGTAATGACAACTTAGTTGTTCCACTTTCTGGAGTCCTTCACAGGAGAATAAATACACAGATTAAAATACTTACATATATTTCAGTACTCATTTGTATTATATATTTGAATAGAAAAGTAACAAACAACCAAAGTGAACTGCAATCATTCTCATTCAGTCAAACGATTTATCTGCTCAATACAGTCAGCCATTCAGATTATATTTAAGAAATACCAGCATGTAAGGAGATCTTATGTGCTGAGTTTGGAGGGAATTCATGTTCCTCTACAACCTGCATGCCGAAGAGTTAGGGTCACATCCAAATTCTCTACCTGCTCAAAATACGTGTGTCTGATAGTTTCTCTCAGATATTGGATGAAAGTAATGGTAAATTTTAATGTAGATTTGTGATCTGTCTACCTTATTATTCAGAAGAAACGTCCAGTTTCATATTACAGACAGTCAATCATTAAAAAGGGACATCTACCAAGCAAAAATACAGGACCTAGTTAACTATACATTTAAAAAATATTTGCTAGTATGTTCTCTACATTATGGCCTTATCTTCAAGTTGTAAAACTGAATCTGTCATGAACAGCCACAAATGGGTTCCTTGAGTTTTATTTGTCACACATATTTAAATACAACTATACTAAACTACAAAGGTATCTCTACTGAATTAAACCAACGATCCATTTTATTCGATACCCTGTTTCAGGAAAATGTTAACTGTAAAAATCCAGGAGGATGAAACATAGCAGGCAGTGCAGTGATACCTTCCCAGAATGCTTCACCAGTCTCTAGCACAGCCTGCAGCACAACTTAAACCACACTGCTGCCTTTTACACAAAACAGACTTACTGGACTTAATTCATAAATTTATCCTATCAATTTTTTTTAAACATGTATGCTTTAGTACTTGCATCATTATCTACTGACAGGGATTTCACAGCTCAATTAAACACAAATAGTTCTGTATACTATAATGATTTCCATGTAAGACTGCTAGACGGAAGACCTGTGAATCAATTCTTGTAACTTCTTAAATGAACACCAGAAACCTTACAATCATTAATGTATCATGTATATGTTAGAGTCCAGTGTCACACAAAAATGTCTTGTTATGCCATTTTACTACTTTGCATCCATATTAAGTTACTAGATTGACCAGAACAGTAAATGACATAATGATGGCATATTTGGAGTGAATTAGAGGCTACTTTTCAGGACAAAAGGACTCATTCTCTTGAACTCTCCAGTTTTTCCATGTAAGAGGGATAATGTTCATTGCTCAGCAGGATATTAGCATTTTTCAAGGATTTCCTCGCTATAAAAATGCAGCAAAATTTGGTGGGTTTGGGGGTGAGAGAAGTGGGTGTGGGAAATATTTGTTTGTTTTTTGAATAAGATAATGTCAAACATGACCACACCTAAGAGCTACCTTTTTTCCATGAACTGTGAAATTGACTCAAACCTTCACAATTTTTTTCTTAAAAACTGATGTTCCCAAATTTAAATCCATAGTCTATATAAAAACTGGATAAAGACATAAAGACACACACATACCATCTTCAAAGGTATCAGCTCACCAAGTTATAGCAGCTGAGTATTTCATTCAGTTGCACTGGTGTCTGCCTCATAAAGGACCTGACAACTGTACCTTAGCCCTACATACAGCATACATTACAGATGTTGTTGGTTACCTGTTCTGTTTTAGGGCTACACCGCCACTATATTCAGTTTTCAGGTTCAACAGAAATGGGAAATTAGTACTGCTGTATGGTTCATGGGCAGATATCCTAGCTACATAATAGCTCCTCATGAAAAAGTAAAATGCAGACCTTAAATTTCAACAATTTATGTTAAAACTTCAAGTAAGATACTAATAATGTGTGATAATTCCAAACAGTATCATCACTTTTGGGCACATTTCAGTATATTGTTAAAAATTTCTCTTCTTAATTGAGAGCAATTCTCATGAGATTTTACCTAATCTGTATTACTAATTTGCTGCACCCTTGGTAGCTCTCAGGCTGATCAATACAGTGAAAGAAACACAAAGAAATTTAATATGAGAATGGTATGGGAAACATTCTGCAGTTGTGCTGGTTTTGGTTGGACTAGAGCTAATTTTTTTCACAGTGTCTGGTACAGGGCTGTGGTTTGGATTTGTGCTGAACACAGGGTTGATAATACAGAGACGTTTTTGTTATTGCTGAGAAGGGCTCACACAGAGCCAAGGCCCTTCCTGCTTTTTGTAAGGCCACTCTGGCAGGGAAGATGGGAGTGCCTGGGAGGTTGAGAAGAGACATGGCCAGGACAGGTGACCCCAACTGACCAAAGGGTTATTCCAGACCATGGGACATCATGCCCAGCATATAAAGTGGGGGAAAGAAAGAGAAAGGGAGGGACATTTGGAGTGACGGTGTTTGTCTTCCCAAGTCACAGGCACCGGTGATGCAGCCCTGCTCTCCCGGAGATGGCTGAACACCTGTCTGCCCATGGGAAGCACTGAACTAATTTCTTGTTTTGCTTTGCTTGTGTGTGCGGCTTTTGCTTTCCCTATTAAACTGCCCTTATCTCAACTCATGAGCTTGCTAGCTTTTAACCCTTCCCTGATCTCACTTGTGAGGGAGCAAGTGAGCAGCCACATGGGTCTTGGTTGCTGGCTGGGGTTAAAACTCCACAGCGGTGGAACAGAAAACTCAAACTGAGGAGATCCAAGTTCAATTTCCTGTAATGCCACAACTTCCTGCATTAATGAAAGCAAATAATTTAATCTCTGCAGTCTTTGTTGTTGCATTCATACCAATCAAGAGAGTGGCTGCATTCACCGAATCATAGAGTTGTTTGGACTGGAAGGGACTTGAAATCTCATCAAGTCCCAACCCCCCCCCACCACGGACAGGGACACCTTTTACTAGACCAGGTTGCTCAGAGCTCCATCCAACCTAGCCTTGAACACTTCTCAGGACGTTGATCCACAACTTCCTTGGGCAACCTGTTCCAGTGCTGCTCCCTCAGAGTAAAGAATTTCTTCCTAATATGTAATTTAAACCCATCCACTTTCAGTTTAAAGCCATTCCCCCTTCTCCTACCACAATATGCCCTTGCAAAAAATTTATTTTCCAAGACTAAATGTTCAAAAATCCATAAATAGCCTGCTGAACACCAACAGTGTCCTTATAAAAAGTCGTATCACGTCTTTGTTCCGAATTGTCTTTTTTTCTCAGCTAAAATCCAGATATATTGATTTCTTGAGCATTTTAGTCTTTTCAAACAAATATCCTATTTTTACCTTCTAGAATATAGTAGCTAAATGGTTTGCCAGGAGGTATTTCAGTTCTACAAACATTTTTTCTTCATAAGACTGCCACCATTCTTTGCCAAGACGGGACTGCCAGTCACGTTTCTCACATTCAACTCTGTATACCTAAAGCGTTTACGTTCTCAGAACACAAGATGTGTTATCAGAGCAGAAGCTGGTTAGTCCCCATACCTCCCTATCACCGTATTCAGACACAGAGCTCTCTATACCTTGTAATACACTATGCCAAAGCACCATGCTCATTAGATGTTCCTTATTTCTCTGCTCCCAAAAGCCCCAAACTCACAGCTCAGCACTTTCATCCCAATGTATACTACAATGAACCTTTCCCTTTCCTGCGCAGCTCCTACTACTTTAGCATATCAGAACAAACACTCACTCATTTACCAGACTGAGATCTCATTCAACAAAACTTCACAGGTCTCCACAGCGAGAAAAATAAGATGTGCCACAAAAAGAAGATGCATGGTTATTCTAAGTGAATATATTCAATGTATTTCCAATTAGTACTGCTGGATTGTCTCATCAACTCTTGGCTAAGGATGACAACAGCCTGATTAACTCAGGTTTTCAGAGAACTCTTGGATTTCTAACTCTAAAGAGCACTGAAATGCAGTAAACCTATTTTTGTGCTCTGGGTCTTGCATGTTACTCTCTCTTCCCTGCAGATCAAGCTGTCTTCTACGGAGGCTCCTAAAATAGACACACAGTCTATTGGCCTTACAAGCCTACCAGCCTTTGCAGTGCTAAAGTTGTGAGTTCTCTGGATCACCTTTTCATAACAGCGCCATCAGCTTAGTCAAATTTTGCTGAAATGTTTGAAAAGTTCTCTTAAAACAATAATCTAATTGCTAGAACACACATTAACATTACTATGCCAGAAAGTTCTTCGCACCAAACATCCATACGACAGCAAAGTCTAACAGAGAATTAGCAGCATTGTTGCTTTTGAGGAGGTGTCATAAAACCCAATATATGTGGATTTTTTTCCTGCTAAGGAAAACAGTTTAACATTTAAAAACAGTTTCATGCATGAACTCTTTCCTCAGGAAAACCGTAGCTAGCACAGCCCCCTCTGGAAAACTGCTTTAGTAATTAAGGTAAGCAGAGAAAGAGAGTGCAACACAACCATTCGGTTGCCCATATATTTACTAATGGTCAGACACCTTCCATCTGGAATGTCAGAGCTATTCCGAAAAGGTGGTGATGCCTCTGAGAGCTAAACTGCAGAGATTACATAGCAGCAGATTTCTGTCCTATCCTTTCTCTCCATTTTACTCATCCCAGTGGACAGCTGTAAACATCGACAGCAAAAACTGTCTTTCTGGTTAACTAACCAGGAAAAGGTGAACAGAAAACATACATAAGTGGCACAAAACTCACCACACCGACATTGCGACATCATTCGTCTAACACTGCTTCCTTCTGCATGCTACAATTTTCTACTTACTGGCATGAAAACTTACCTCCTCTTTCAGTGCATGTTTCTTCTGCTCCAAACAGATTTCTTTAGCACGCATTAACTGCAAAGTCTCCTTAGAAACCGCATACTGAAGCTTTTCCATACGTTCTACTGCTGCTGCCCATGCTGCCTTACCAAATTTTTTCTGGTCTGCTCGCATTCGATCATACACAGCTACAGAAAGGGAAAAAAAGGCACGCATCTTAGTAGTCTGCTCTTCAGACCACTAGTGATCCTGCTGCAAAGAAAATGCACACATTTGTACTTAATAAAAACCTCATTAATGCAACCATTTGGTCTTAACCTGCATCCCAAATTTTCCCCACTTCTGCAACCACCAATTATCAGCTACTAAAGTCTCCAGCTTACCTTAGTAACATTTATAGTACAGTCATAAATTTAAATAAGTCTGGAGAGTGAAAAAAAATACAATTTAAAACTAAAATTTCAGCTTAACTTAAGTGCAATTCTGTAAGAACGCTGCATTAAATTAAAACAACATCTATCTTTTACCTCAAAATGCAGGAGTCCCTTGCCTGATTGAGATTTACTATTCTTGGGCCCCAGATAACATCTAGGGTGACACATACAAGATTCTCACCATTGTTAATATATAGGTCACATGATACTGTACTTAGCCTTGCAAAGCAAAAGCCACAAAAGTAATAGAATCACAGGGGTGGCATTCAGTCACCACATGCTATTACATGCTATTCTTAGGTAATAAGAAACACCTTTATGTTCTCACGTGTTTTTCCCCTGCCATCTGTTAATATTTGGGTATGTAAGACTACCCTGTGAACAGCAAGAGGCCAAGAAAAGCCCCGAACACAAAAACCAGGCAAATAACCTGCATATTAAAGATCTATGGCTGTAATCAGCCTTCAGGCATGTCACTTTCCACTGGTTTTCCCCCAGATCCTGACTGCTGTACATAAAAAAATCATGTGAACAAAACCAGCAAATAAATATCTATAAATATGCATTATTGACTAGTAGTGTATCTTATCAGCTGCCTTTGTCATACTAGAAAAGGATCAAAGCTGATTAGCACATTTGGAATTTGCTCTAATTAAATTTATTCCAACATGCTTTAACCTATTAAGTCACCCAATCAGAATAACGTGAAATTTCATGTTATCTTTTAACTTGGGTTGTCACTGAACAGAGAAAATTTGGTGTGCCTGCTTCTCAAGTCAGATGTAGCAGTCATGTACAGAGATGACAGGAAACCAACCAGTCAAAAAAGGATTGCTCCTACATCTCATTTATCTCCTTGCACAATCACTATCACCAAGGCAAAGAATGAAACAGGGACCTGCAGTCAGGCAGGGGAGGACACCAGGACAAACTGTCAGTGAACTAAAAAAAGTCTGTTTGCCCTATTAAACTGTTTATTTAAATTAAAATGGTACAAGGATGGGAGCACAGGTGTACATGCCAAGTCACTGGACCTCGCTTTACTGCACCGCTTTTTAGTAAAACCATTAGATTCCTCAAACACAGAAAAGCCAAGGTTATACCCATGAAGGCTTCTGAGCAACAGAGCAGCTTTCACTGAGAAGTTAAATTGAGCTGTTGCTTAATGCTTAGAGCTACAAAAAAAATTACTGAAAGGCAAGGAAGACTAGAAAAGGAAATTATTGTAAGACAATTAACACTTACAATGGGGGTCTGCCACATCCAATACAGAAAACAGAATCCACCAGGGACTCTATGCTCCCTAAATCCTTTGCAAATACAGAGTACCACTAATAAAATTAAATTGAGAAAGTGGCTATAAAACGTCTACCTAAAATTTCTATTCTGTTCACCTCTGATGATGTTCTGAAAAGGTTTAGAAGTGAAAGATTCAAATAGACACAGAAGAAAAAACAAACAGGAATGACAACTGCACCTTCCTCATGAAGGACTGATGATGAAAAAACCTCACAGTACAATGCAGAACGTGGTAAACATTAAATAATTTAATTTTTTATGTGATGGATAGGATGGCAGGAAATAACTACCTTTTTGTGTTTTAGCTGTTATTTCAAAATATTTAACTGTAAGATCTTGAATAGAAAGCACAGCCATGTGGGCTTTTTTCTGCCAATCAGCATCTTCTTTTTGCAGACTCTCAATTCTTCTGGGGCCTAGGTAGTCATTCTCTATTGAGATCTGAAAATAAATCAGCCCATAATTAAAAACACAATTAATTGCAGCTATTCTGCCAACAGCAAACAGTTTCAGGGCTAAGAAAGAAAATATAACAAAAAGGAGATAAAACTACCACCACAGTTTCTATTCAACAGTAAAAACTCTTTGGAAGCGCTCTCTCATGAAAAAGTACATCCACCTCTCATAACTACTGTTCTTACTGGAAGCATAAAACCCACATATATAAGTTTGATTTGTCAGCATCTTTTTATTATGTATCTTATTACCTGCAAATCACAAGCATACTTCATCCAGGCTTTCTTCCAGCCTGGACTATTTCATTCTGAAGTAAATAAATGCTCTTCAATCAGAATGAAGCTGGCAACCAGGGATGTGCTGGTGTAGTGGTAAGTGATCATCAACATTTTACAAGTTTTTCTTTGTTACAGATGACTTTAAAAAGTGTATTTTCTTAGTGCCTAGGAGCTCAAACATCCTTTCATTGCCAAGATCAGAGCAATTTTATTCTGAGGTGACAACTGTCTGAAGCCAGTAAAAGACTTGGAGTTTGTTTTACAATTAATAGAAACATAGCTTTCTGACCCAAACCTGAGAATTTTTACACACTTGTCATACTACAACCACAGACTACGTCTTATCTCTTAATTAAAAATTTAAACCTGCTCATGCAATACCGAAATACTGATTTTGAGTATTTTTCATATCTATCAGTCAAGAAGACACCTTACTAGTATAGACAAAACAAAACCAAAAGTGCTCATAACCTTGTATGCCCCCAAGTACTTCAACCTGAAGTTCTAATGCCTCAAGTATTAATCTTGATTTCACAAATCTTCAATTTGGTCTAAAAGAGCCACTCCACTCTATGGTTTAATTGCAAATGAAGGGTTTTTAAGTGACTGTTCAGGACCTACTTCTGCAGATCCACTTGTCCCACCCCTAAGACAGGTAATTTTTACAAATAAAAATAAATAGATGCTTTCTAAATACTTGTTCATTTCTCGAAAAATATTTAGAGGACATTAATAAGGTATTTGAACCTACTTCTTATATATTTCCAAAACTCTTAGAAAGGCAACAGACAAAGTATAATACGGACAAGTGGTAAGTGAATAACACTTTTACTAGATAGGTTGTAACATGACATTCTATGGAGCATGTATGCACCATGTTTCCCACAGGCAATACTTATGAGTGGACAGACAGGTTTCCAAATAAATATCGAACTGTAGACATATATATACACACCAGTGAATTACACACCGGTGAAATTAATGCTTTCCATTTACACAGAACTGTGAAACAGTAAATTCATTTGTGAAGCTGGATAAAAACCAACACAGTTAAAAGTCTTCTGCTTCTTGGTAGAGATGAGGTAACTTGACATTGAATTGACACAGGATCACTGAGTAATGTGAGTAACATTCTTATTAGGCATGAGTTCTAGGAGAGTAAGTCTCAAAGTAACATTTTTTCATAAAGTTTTGTATGCCAAAATATTATTCACACATACTGCAAGCTAAAGAGTTTTATGATTGCATAATACAATAGTATCTTTGTTCCCTAGGGCAAGTATTTACAAGTAACAAAAAAGGGAAGCATCTTTTCATTATCCACAATCCCAAGTATATCATCCATATACCATCACTCATCCTAAAGATACTGATATCGACACATAGAAAACCCAAGAAACCTTGGCTTTAGCAACTGCATGAACAAGAACAGATCAACAACTTGCCATAAGGCTGCGGGAACAGTGGCATGGTTAACAGAAGCGTGATGAGCTAATATTCATGTCTGGACTTTGCATTCTGCATCTTGGGTAAGGGACACACACAAAATGTCAACTTTCTGGCTCTGAAGCCATGAAACAATGGAGGATGGATGCGCTGGTTTTGGCTGGATTAATATTCTTCATATTAGCTGGTATGGGCTCTGTTTTGGAATTGTGCTGCAAACAGTCTTAGTAATACAGGGATATTTTAGCTACTGCTAAGCAGTGCTGACACAGAGCCATGGCCTTTTCTGCATCTCACCCCACTCCACTAGTGAGAAGACTGGGAGTTCACAAGAAGTTGGAAAGGGACGGAGCTGGGAAAGCTGACCCCAACTGACCAACAGAGACACTCCATACCACAGAGTACAGTGCCCAGCAATAAAGCTGGGGGAAGTGGGTAATGTTCAGAGTGATGTGTGTTTTTCTAAATCACTGTTACCCTGCTCTCTTGGAGATCGCTGAACACCTGCCTGCCCATGGGAATCAGTGAATTAATTCCCCGTTTTGCTTTGCTTCACATGCACCGCTTTTGCTTTGCCAATTAAACTGTCTTTATCTCAACTCATGAGTTTTCTGTTTTACTCTTCTGATTCTCTTCTCCCCACCCCACTGAGCCGGAGCGAGCAAGCAGCTGTGTGCGGCTTAGTTGATGGTTAAACTACGACAAGGAATGAGGCTTTCACTGTTATAAAGGGAGCATCCAATCTACAGGTGAAGACAGAATCTAGGTACCAGTGGGGAACAGTCTTCGACAGGTGAAAAATTCCACATGCTTTCTTAATAAAGTTGAATAGCTAGAAGATAAGGATGAACCTTAAACTGAAAAGCTTGTTCCCTTCACTTCTGAAGCTGCTGGACCAGCCTACCACAGGCACAACCTACAACCTCTCCAGAGCTATGTCAGCCTGAGAGAACTGAGGTTCAAGGTGACAAATTCCTAATGAGAAAGTTCAAAAACAAGCAACAGCTGCACATGCTCAGACGAGCCAAGCTTCCGGGCTGGCGTAACAGTCCTCAGTCATGGAAATCTTTGTTACTCTTTGGATACACAAAAGACAGGATCTAATTTCGGGAAAAGCAGACTTGTCAGAAGGAGACTCCAGAATGGTATTCAATGAATAGAGTCCACACTGCCTCCCTGAAGACAGCTCCCACCCATGTTTCTATTAGGTCAACGACTTTCTGAGTTGCAGCAAACTTTTAAGAGTCCCTTTGGTGCCCGAGGCCTAGCTGTCTGCTGCTCTCTGCTTCTCACTGCAGGCTTGTGATGCTCCTGCCCAAGCTTGCTTTGCTAGGTTTGCCTGACATACACGCCCTGCAGCCCCTGGGAGCCACTCCATTGACCTGAAGGTGCTCCAATGCTTCCTGTGGAAAAACCAACCTCTTCCCATCCAGCCAGTTCATTATACCTAATTCAATTTCTCCATCAAAAAAGTAAAAAAGAAAAATAGTTATTAAAAAGAAACAATCAAAAAACCACCATGTAAAAGAAAACAGCGATCGCAATCTTTCCAAAGGTAATTACGGTCATTCTTTATAACCAAAACCAAGTAACTATGACAAACTGGAAGATAGAGGGCATACAAAAAGCCATTTCTGGCCATGGACCTGGCACACTTTGGGAAAACACATTAAAAAGAGATAGCTATATTGTGAGTGCAAATACTGACCAGCACCAACCACTTAAGAGAAGAATTACCAGTTCTCAGAGAACTGAGAATTATTAGCTAGAGAATTATTATTATCTACCAGCCATTAATTAAATTTATGCTTGTCATCCTTTCAGGGCAGGACAGACAATCTCCAGAGAAAAACAGAGGTGAACACCTGAGACACAGAGGCATAAAATATATACGGTCCGCCTTGCCAAATGGCAGTCTGGGCATTATATCCCAGTTCAACAAAGTGCCACTAGAGCAAATCTAACAAACATGTATTAAATCATAATATTCAATTTAAATAATATAATTGGGGTACATTTATATACAAGATAGAAATTATTTATAGTATATGCTATCACAGGAAATAGAAAGTAAGCCCATGGGGGGAAAAAAGGCAGTTTAAATGAAGACCACAGCTGTAATAGGGGGAAGAGCTGGGAAGTAAAGGTAAGGAACGTGCCTCTGGAGGTTGCAGCTTATGAAAAGGCAGGTTTCCTCCCCACCTGCAAACACCTTCATGACAGAAGTGACCACTCCCTCAATTTATCCTACCTAAGAATTTAAAAAGGAAAAGGGAGTAGCACATGGACCATTAAATATCAACATGAACAGGCTTGTGAGTTTTGAAGACTTTGTTTTCTGTATTCTCTTCAATAATTAATCACTTTGATATAAGACAACAACAACTCTCATTATGGAATTAAAAGAAGCTCTTACGCGCTTCTGCATTCCATTACTGTTTGCAACATATGCATAACCTGTTTATGCTTTATTTTGCTCACGTTTATGATGCAAGCATCTTCAGTTTTTTCAGCTCATAAAAGAGCAGATGTCATTTTAGAGACTAAACAAATAATTTTTAAATTACTTTTTTCCATGCTAAATATGACTAAAAGAAGACAACAAAGAGTAATTAAAAAGTGCTGTCATCTAACGACATTTCTTGTAAACTTGTGTATCTACTTCTGATTTAATACAATTTTTAGTTAAAAATTAAAGAACTCTAACACAGTTGAAGTTTCTTCCTAATCTAAAAGGCTTTTCAGTTACCTAACATTTTTTCAAAGTGAGCTTTTGGTCTGGAATTGCTCAGTTGGACTCAAAAGTTTTGGAGAAAGCCTAGACTAATAGAAAAACCTCTCATCTCACAACTAGATCAGAAGCTAAATCTACAGTTTCATCACTTTATCAATAAAACACTCCAGCTATTCTTCCTTCAAAAATCCTATATTCTCCTTGAGAGGAATCCAAGCTTCACGGTAAAATTTGCTACGATTTTTTTCCACCGATGATGACACTTGCTTTTGTAGACTTTCATGCTTTACAAGTTTTACTTCTACTTCAAATGATACTTTGAAGCTCAGAAAATTATGACAGCTTTCACAAAAGTGGTTTCACAAAACACAGAAGAAGGGATAGAAACAGCACAAGCCATTAACTTCCACACATCACACAAACACCTATTTTCATCAGCTATTGCTTCAGACTAATGGAACATAAAAGAACACATTTCAACACTATATTGATATGTTTCTGAAGGAGAACAAATGAATTATTCAGAGAAAACAAACAGAGAAAGCAGGTTCCTAAACTAGCTCATAAGCAAATGAGGATGGATCAACAGAGGCAACGCTGTACTGGAAATATCCTTCTCTGGAACATTTTGCAAGTTACATTAGAGTTTTGAAGAGACTAAAGTAAGCTTATTGTGAGAAAATATGAGAAACAGGCCTGAAATGATGGTATAAACATATATTATACATCTACTAAGTGAAGGTCTTTAATACTTTCCATGTTTTTTTCCTGGAGAATGGACAAGACTGACAGAAATAAGATTTGGCCCAGGCCATGTAATAACTTAGGCAGGGGTATGTCACATCCCTCCAGCTCCCTTTGTTATCCTTCTCCTGGCTGGACTTGTAATAGGCAGAAAAGGAGAAAAATGTGAGATGTAACAGCAAGTCGGTTAATTATAAGAACAAAAAAAAAGTAAGTTGAGTGAGTAGAGCAGACGAGAGTGGAAAACACAAAATGGAAATGGCTTTATACATAAAACCATATTTCAGATCAAAGGCTCAGCTCTCTTACTCCTCCAGGAGGTCAAACAAGCAATTCCAACCACAGCCTGCCAGGCACAGTAGCCAGAAATCATGCATTTCAGCTTCATCTAGTCAGAGACTCCTCAAAGTTAGTCTTACTAACTTTTTTGTTGTTGTTGTTTTTAATTTAACTGTGCTCCCAGTTGTTAATACAAACCCAGCACTATTTCCCCAAATATGTTATAATTCCATACATATATATTAAGTGAAAGCACTCAGCCTTAAAAAGGGCTTTACAGTTTTACTAGTTTTATCCTAAGGTATATGGACATGGACTTCAATGTTAATACACAAAAACCAATTTAGTTTGCATGGTCTAGATTCCTCAAAATATCTGGCACCTGGGACTAAAAATACAAATTACAGGAGTTTTGATTATCTTAAAACATAGGAGAACAACATACTGTAAAGGAAGCAACAAACTGAAAGGTAACAAGACATTACGACATGCAGAAAGAACACCGAATACTAATGTCATTCTACTGTGAAGTGCAGTGGTTAATGTTTTTTCCAGAACTATGGAGAATGCTGATAAACAAAGCAGTAGTCAGAAGAGAAAAATCATACAAGATACAGGTTATGGCAAGCATGAGAGGAAAGACTTGGTTTATTTAACTGGTCTTTTTCCCCAGACACGTAAGAATTTATGTAAAGACTGTTAAAAACACTGAGTTACAGTATTTTATATTGGCAATTGACAGAATTAAGGCTAAACAGTGTACCCTGCATTACGCCTTCCTTATTTATTCATCTGTATAGCATAAAACCCTTATATACATTTCAGTTTCATTGACTGAGCCCTAGACCAAAAGAGAGTTCACCTTCAAAAAGAAAGCTTTTATTTTCTAAAAAATATATTTTTAAGAAGACATATTCTACTAGTCATTTGAAAATGCTGTTTAAGCCAAGTTAACTCAAACACTAAGGCAAGTGGGGCTTGAGTGTTTCCAGACATTGTAGATTCTGTTTGTGCATGAAAATGACTGGATGGATTTTTAAATCTTCAGTTAAAAAAACCTTAACATATACAATAGACAAAACATTAAGCATATCTATCAAGTGTTCATCAAAATGTGGTTGACAATTTTTATACACAGATATACCGAAAAAAGAAAAATAATGACACATGTATTAGCCAGAAGAAATCAGATTAAAGACATATAAATAGCCATGAACATAGATACTGAAAATAACTGTAACAACTAGCAAATAAAGCCCTACAAGTTTCAGGATGGAGTTAGCAAACATGATGAAAGCTTACAAAAAAGGGGTTTTTTTCAGAGCACTTCTGAAAAAAAAAAGTACTAGATTTCAAACTATTTAAAGATTTAGTTAACAAATTTTTTTGCAAAATTTAGACTCCCAGCAAATTTTTCAACCTCTGAAGGCCTTCAGTCCCTTTCCTTGACCTCCACAGTCTGAATAACACTGAATCAAAGTCTACTCAAAGTCTCCTCCTGTTTTCTCTTTACCTCCCTCTAACACTGCAAAGGAAAAAAGATCATACATTTCTAGGTTTCATCCTCCTTGATTCTAATCCTCAGGGACACATAATTTAGAATTTTCTGCACGTTTACCAGCCCTTCAAAGTTCCATCAAGATGCGTTTCTGAATGGATACACTGATTCTGCATTTTTCTGCACTATTTCCTCCATTACTAGCACTTGAGAAAAAAAAAAATTAAGACAAGGTACAGATACACTGATAACTCCCAATTTCTGTTACAGGCTTTCTGAGCTGATGGTTAATCCTAATCATTAATAGCCATTGGTGACTCTGTCTCTTTCTGAACACATATATATTTGGTGTCCACAGCTAAACCGTGGAAATTATAGCCACAGAGCATGTAAGGTGTACTAAAAGTTTGTTTTTGCTTTATTTGTAGGTTGTTTTAAAGCACCACAGGTTCATTGAAGAACTCCTACTTCCTATACTTTCTACCCCTTAACATTCATGATTTATAGATCTTTCCTATCTTCGATGAATCGCATGCTTTCAAAACTAAGGCAATCCAATTCTTTTACTCTAGTCTAGCACCGAGGATGTTTACTAGGCAAACACTCTTACTTTCTACACTGTAACTACTCTGATACTGTGGTACATTTTTGAGAGGAAGAAACTAAAACTGTGACATTCAAGATGCAAGTATACCATGGATGTACACCAAATTGTGATGTTTTTCATTTGGCGCCTGGTTTTTTTATCTCCCTAATATTTCAAAACCTTTTTCTTTGCTCTTTCAAAATCCTGAACAGCAAGCTATTTTCAGCAAACTCAAGATAACTTTTATACATTTTTCCTCTAGAGCAGTAGTTAGTTAATTAGGTGCATATAAATATGCATATATGCTTTTGGAGGTTGCCGTCAACCTTCTGCACATGCATTACTTTTTATTTATTGATATTTCACCTACCATTTAATTATCCAGGCCAGGTTTTGTACAGCAACTTTTTAAAAACCAAAACAATAAACCTTTCAGCATTCAAACATAATCAAATTTTTCTACAAGTCTCATTAATCAGTTTTATAGCTGAACACCTAGAGCAGTCTTGTACTCTACTCATTTCGCAGATAGGCAGATTTAAGCAATCAGATACACATCATAGTTCTGTAGTCAGCTGCCTCTTACCAGGAAGAAAGTTTCATTAAATGATTTGGAGTACCAGCCTGCTTTCTATCAGATTGCCTCTTTGGAACTTTTTTTTTTTTTTTTGAGAAAGTCCGTAAACTCCTGACTTAAAGTCAGCAAAATGTTCTGTTCTGAGTTCACACAACAGTCTAGAGGATTTATAGTTCAGATTGTAAACAGAGACTGACATACAACCTTTTTGAATCAAACTATAAAGACAACCAGCATAATTCACCACATTGCATCACATTCTCAAACAAGCAAGCAATATTTTCCACAAAGTTTCTGACCATTTTGCATAAACTTAGATTTCTTCCCCAATCTACAGGTTTTTCAAAAGCTATGTTTATTTAAGTATTATTTCTGATGATGTGAGGACACACCTTCAGCTACAAATAGATTAAAAAAAAAAGTTAAAAATCCTTTGAAGTTTTCACAGTTTCTCCAAAATATATTTAGGTGATTGTGAGACTCTTTAAAAAATATATTCTGTAAGTACTTTTTAAAGTAATTCTCTCAGTTTTGCTAGCTGTTCTCAGCACTAAAATTCCTCTCCCTTGAACTTGTTTCATACCTCATGAAACCACTTTTTAACCAAAATTTTACATGTTCAATACAATGTAATTTATTTCTAAGTATGTAATTTTGCATAAATCAAAGTCAAATTAGTTATAAAGCTCACTACTGCAATTCACCACCATGTATTAAACAAACAAATCTACATACAGTTGAGCCAGAATTTTATTTTTAATAAACCAGAATCTGCGTAAGCGAGCTTGAAAAGAAGCAAACCAGACTAATAAAAGAGTCCAAAATTTTTAAAAGCAGGTTGTTATGAATTATCAACGTATATGCTGCTCTAATCTCTAGCTTCCAGGGCTAGAATGTTAGCTCAACATTAATGTATTTAAAGTCCTTAAAATCTCCCCCCATTCACGTGAACTAACATGCAAGTAAAAATAATTAACATGTAAGCAACAAAGCTAAGAGTGTGTTTAATATACTTAACGTACGGTAAGTTTTCAATGTTCTTATTTCCTGGAGATGAGCTGAGAGGTAATGGTGGCTCTAGGCTTTCACCCGTAATGAGATATTATCAGTTCCCAGTTAAGCAAAACCAGTTCAACTGAGACCTTCAAGAATGCATGTTTTGAAGTTTTGCTGGCATCTACACGTAGGTTGTGAAGCAATTTGTTACATTTTATCTTTAGTCCAATACCAAGGACATCCAAAAAACCCTCAAGCATGAAAAGAGAAGGCCTCCCACTGATTTCACTTGGCATTTGATCAAACCCGGTGCCTATTCATCATGACTGTGAAGTACTGTCCACAATTACAAGGCCATAAAAATTCTAAGTAGCAAGGTAGTTTCTTTGTCTGTATGAAAACTGGTGAACACAGCTGTACAGCCAAAAAAAAAAAAAAAAAGGCTTTGGGGTTTTGCCCACAAAGTTATTTTCTTAAAGACACTTTTTTTTTTTTAGTTTCTAAATAACCAGATTTAGTATCCTGTATCAAAGAACCCTTCATATTTTAGTCTTAAAGGACTTAAAGCTTGATCACAGTAACCTGCCAGTAGTGCTATAGCCAAGTATCAACCACTAACTGGTCACTGCCTTACATACTTTCTGAAGAACACAGCACTATGTATGGAGGATCTCACAAAATTCAGATTTAACTTTCTGAAATCAAAGGTACCTGGAGCAGAGATACCTCCTCTGATTTTTCCAAATTTCAGAAGCACTCAGTCTTTGTATTTCCAGCTACTGATGCCTACTACCTCCCACTTTTTTGCTATGGCAATGTGTGTTGTGCACATACAAAAAGTAAGCAAAATTTTCACAGGGAAATTATTTATTTTGATTTATGAAAAATTTGTGGGCATAAATGTGAAACATTTTTAGAATCAAAAATGTAACACCTTCTCTTAGTTCCCAAGTAGTCTGATTCTTAGCAAAAGGAGTCTCTCACATTCCATTTAAACTTCAACATGAATGCTAGATAAAATAATCTATGAACATTGCTTGTCCTATGGTTTTTACATTCACAGTTGTCTTCTCAGTTCTTGGAAGCCCAAAACATGTAACACAGCATTTGAATATCAAGCTTCACTCGCCTGCTGCCTATATAATATGCAGGAGGTCCAAAATCAGAAGAAAAGGTCCAGTAACCCATATAGTGAAATCAACATGCTAAAACTCACTGGTTGAACGCCTTTACATATTATTACAATTAAACCAGCAACAGTCTGTAATTAAATCAGAAAACGCCTATACAAATTCAGGTCAGCTTTTATGTATATATAAACTATAATACTGTCTTCAATTCCTTTACTATGCCTTCTCCAGCATTCAGTGAACTTGCAGACTGTTTGGCTGGCTTATCAATACCACTTTTCACATTCACCTTACAAAATACTATCATACTAAATGCACAGAGTATGTCTGCTAAGGGTATCTTATATTTTAATCTTGAAATGAGTATAGACTTGCTTTTCTGATAGGCATTGCTCAATTTGATGATACCATTCATTACAAGCTGGCTTTTATTTCTGAGTCCCTCATAAACGCCTTGGGGCGAGCGGGGTTGTTCCCATATCATACATATACAGATGCAAGTCCAAAACACAGCTGCGCTTGCAGTGTTCAGCTCTTTCAAGAATGCATGGTATCTGGTAAGCATCTTGACATGCTTGGAGGGAAGTCCCCATGGATTTGAGCAGCACTTAGAATTAAAAAGCTTTTATATAAACAAAACCAGGTTTCTGATGCTGGAAGCCCAAAAAAAGAGAAGTATATCACTTACTGAAAACACTGTTCTAGGGTCAGATGACTAGCGCAAAATTAAGCAGAAATGTCATCAGAAGTTACTTTTCCATAGTGACATTTCATTTCATAATAACTCACCCTTTTCGCCTCTTATGATCTTACACCTTTTTCAAATCCAGAAATATTTAAGTACTTCACAAAACAGCTTTGACTCCACACACACCTAAATGTTCCATCCTTTACACCGAATGAAGCAAAATACACCTGAAAAATTAGCGTACAATCAAAATATAAAACAAAACAAGACTCTATCATGTCTATAGTGGGAAACAGCAACCTACATTTCCAGGCTTCCATATGTTTTTTAACTTATATTACGAACTTTCATTCTGGGTTGTTTGGTTTGTGGTTTGTTGTTTGGTGGGATTTTTTTCCAAAGAAGGAATCTGGATACAATACAGATGTCCTTCTCTAATAAGCCTCCACTGATCAGATAGAACTTAGTGTTTCTTTTCCCCTTGCCTCCTGTAGGCTTGTCTCTTCCTTAAAATTTCACAGGAACAGAAGAAATTTAACACCAGATGACATATATTCCAATTTTTATGTCTTGCTCCAAAAGCAGAAAACACTCTTTCCAAAGATTACAGGTGATGTAATTAACTTCCTTCTAAACTCACTGTGAAAACTGACAAAATTGAGCTGATTAAAATACTTAAAACCTCCCAAATTCTTAAAAACAAAACAAAACAAAAAACCAAACCAAACAAAAACAACTTCCCCACAAATCAGAAACAGATACCTAATACAGAAAAGGTCTAAAACATTAAAGCCTGCCAGAGAAACATATGCAGCAAGTTAATACAAACCATTTCATGCACAAGTTCTATTTATAAAGCATTTCTTCAACCCTAGCTACCCAGCATAATATATGTTTTGTCATCATAGATACAAGTACTGCCTTCTCTCAAACGATGAAAGGGAAAACGAGATGGCATCTTTCTCTACTGCATTATACAGATGACCAAGTTTTTAAACTCAAAAATTGCCAAGTTAGGAAGAGAACATAATGTACGTAAGAAGAAATTATGTACAACTAAAATAATCAACCACAGAACACACCTCTGAAGTTTACCAATGTCACTCTTTCAGGAAGAATTTGAAATGATGCATTTTAAAACCAGAATTCAAGAGATTACTGAGGTTTGAAAAAATCAAACCAGAGCAAAACAGAACACAATTCTTAATACACATTTCTACTCGTTGTAGTATTTACCTTCCCTTATTTGACAAAAGAACAAACAAATAATCTTTTTCTCTACTATAAATTCAAATAAAATGGGAATTATTTCACCATGCTTTGAAGAAAGCTCTCTAATAAATGTAGTGTTTATAGTCTTCAACTGTATAATACATCTGAAAAAAATATTCATGACAATTCTCTGTGCAGCAACATTTATCATTCAAGAGAAAAAAAAGCACTTTTAGTTAAAACATTATCACATTATAAAACCAAGTTCATTTAAGACTGCTGAGCTTTCTGAAAAATTACTTTAGGCACACAGCAATATGTCAAAATAAAACTAGCACACCATAAATCCTTTTGCATCCCTCCCTCATTCTTCCTCAAAACCAGAGAGAAACACCATTTTTAAGCTGAAACCAGTAAAATAATGTTGGCTAATTGAACAAGGTGTCAAGCTGAGATAAAATAACATATACAATACAGATTAAATGAAACAAAATTTTAGCTTAGAGTCAGAAGGCTGCAGTCTTAATAATCTGCACAGGAACTAATAATTTTATCAAAACTGCTTCTAAGATGCAATAAAGATAACATTTGTTAATTCTGGCTAAGCATTCAAGATTAGAATTACTTTCAAATATAACAAACATACTCATCCTAGAACAATTTTACCAAAATGCGGTATTCTTCAGATGGCTTTTTTAGCTCTTAGGAAACTATACTGTTCAAGTGTTACAACAAACTATGTATTTTAATATCATTCCATGTGTTTAAGACTTTTGCAACACCAGATAAAAAGCTACTGACTTCCCACCGTTCACCAGATTATCTCAAGAAACTAAAATGAAAAGCAACTTTCTATGTAATCTTCAAGAATTAACAATAGTATAAATACTGCACATCTCTTTGTATTTCATGTGTTACTCAATATTCCCAGTAACCACAAAATTTTAAGTTTGACCTATTTAATTCGGCCATGCATCTGAAGGATAAGACAGTAAGATAAACAGGTGGTGTTCAGCTACATATGTCAGACGTTCTCACTCTTCAAAAGCACTCATCTGAGTGAAGAGCCCAGAAAAATAGGGTCAGCATTTAGTGGAAAAATATCACTTCATACACTGCATAATAGAACTAGTAGATAGGAACTAAGAAGCAGAACTTCCCAAATAATAAGCATCTCAGTTGCCTTTACCCTACCTTTATCTGCTGTCTTCTAAGCATCGCAAGTTCCCTCATATCTCGGAATGGTTGCAGTAAGTACTGGTAGAGCTCCGTGGTCGCTTCTGCAAGATTACTGTAGGCTTCATCTTCCATTTGGTACAGTTCAAGCAGCTCTACCATACTTTCTGTATTCTTATGTTTTTCCAGAAGCTGCAGAAAAAGTACAAGTTTTAATGAAAATATTGGAACATACCTGCTAAAAGTTCAAGTAATTTAAAAATATTTTTAGCCTATCCTCTTATATCATCTTCCCCTTCCCACAAAATCACCAGACAAATAAACAAAAAAAAATAATACCAGTCCCCAAAACACATCTTCAATTCAGCTAGTTAAGTATGAACACATCACTGATAACCTTAACTGAGCAGCACTCAGACTGATTTTTTAATTTCCAAAAATTCCTGGAAAGTAATGAATACGAGAACAAAGACAGCAGATGAAGCAACTTAGCACAACAATTTATAGTGTAGTGATCAGGTATGCTACTTCAGATACTTCCCACTTTTGGCTATCAGAGCAGGTGGAAAAGGAGTGATAGAAAAGGAGACAAAAAGAGAAGCTGCATTTTGAAATTCCTACATTTTTGAGAATTTTTGAGAATTTTTTGTGTTTGGGTTTTGCAGTTTTCTGTCAGTCTGTTCTTTAGACCCACACAGCCCCCACACAGTGTGGCCTCAGACACAGAAAATAATCTGTGAAACAAAACTTCCTAGAAAGCTTAATCATGAAACTTCAAATGTATGAAGTTTTAATTAATTTTATTTTTACAGTGGGAATTACCTAAGCATTATAATCTTTAAAACATACTTAGATGTTGGTACAAAGCTTCTTTAATTTGTGTAAGAAAATACAACATCAAAGTTTGCCTGTTCTGCTTTTTAGTTCTCATGAAGCAGAAAATACACTCGTTTGTACAAACTAGCTACAGTGTATGGGTTTTTTATTGTGTGTTCATTTTGCATCTATTTTGGGCATTTGCCTGAGCAGACTTCACATGGTGCTGGAAACCTTTCACCATTTCTAATAAAAAAATATCTAGTTGTTTAATAAAATCTAATCTCATACAGACATGTGGAGTACTTGATGTATTTACAAAGACAAGATTATCTGAAATTAATTCCCCTCATATAATTTTCTAAGTCAAAGTCTCTTGTCCTTTATACGATCATCTCAAAAGCACATATTCACAGTCCAAGTTTATTTAAACTTAACAAAGATTAGGAACACTGCAGAATAAATACATCCTATCTTCTATTTGTTCGTTCAAGCTGGATGCTAAGCCATCTGTGAAATACTCTCTGTATAGTGAACTGTGTTTCTGTTACCAGAATGAGTAAGAAAAATTTTGTTCTTCGTAATGGAAAGTTTGTTTTAGATCATCTCTGTAACTCTACCTGTGAAGCAC
Organism: Melanocharis versteri; assembly: GCA_013397845.1. NCBI lineage: Eukaryota > Metazoa > Chordata > Aves > Passeriformes > Melanocharitidae > Melanocharis > Melanocharis versteri. Next base: position 316,378 of record VZTG01006544.1, read on the forward strand.
TAAAGAAGGTCAGAGAGAGGATGCAGAGCAGAATGCAGAGATGCTCACAGTGGCTTTATTTACCTGTTCAGCATTAAAATAACAGTCAGATTCCACGAAAAGACAGGAAGAGCTTTCCCTTATTAAGGCTTAGCAGAGAAGAAAGGTCTGGGAGAGAGGATGTAGAACACATGTGAAACTCAGCAGCACAAGGCAAACTGTTCTGTTGCCTAAACAATTTCACAAAGAGAATCATTCCTATCACAAAGTCATTGCCTAAGCTCTTCTACTCTTACAGTAGCACACAGTATTCTGTAGCATTTGAGTTCTCACTGAGAACACAACCATTGGGCTTGCAGTCTGTAAGGCTAGCATTTTATTAACTTTCAGTGTTAGACACAAGTAATACAACCTGAAATTATAGAGACCCAGACACCCTTGGATGCATGCCTTAAGTCCCTATGAATCTCACACATTATTCCAACTCACTACTTCTTTTAACCATCTAGTCTAAGAATATACTTTCTTCCTCAGCTCCACTTCCACGTGACTAGGGGCTAAAAGCAGAGTTGCCATATACCAGCTTTCTCCTACTTTCCCTGGGCATAAAATCAGAAGTCCCTCTGCAGTCCCAAAGATGTAATTATCCTTCCATCAAGCTACTAAATCTTTCTTCTCAAGCCACCCATTGCGAGAAGGAGGAACTCTACCGGAACATGACAATTTCCTTTTAGTTGCTCAGACTATTAGTATCTTGCTATTAAATAAATTTACACCTCTGTTTCACCGTGAAACACTACTACTCCACTAGGATACAAATTCTAGAGTGCAACAAAAAATGACAATTCGAGAAAATTTAATCCTTTAAATATCATTTAAAGGGGAATCTTAGGTACATTTATTCCAGGGCCAGGTTTTTTTCTATTTATTCACAGACCACTCTTAAAGCCTGTTTATAGTTCTGATATTTTGGTAGATGGGCACAACTTTGCAGAAGCTGGAGTGAAAGTGCCAAGAAATAAAGGACCATTTCAATTTCATGACTATCAGTATAGTACAAAGACATCTTACAGACACTAAAACTAGCAGCTACTTATAACTAGCTGGCTGTTCAGAAAAAATCGTGTCCATCACTGAAAACAGTAGAGATAAAATAATGAATTATCAATATATTCCTGTACATACAAAAGGTAAGTAAATGAGCGTAACTTCATGGTCTTGTCTGTGTCCAGTTCTATTTAGTCTGCTGCTGGGGTTACCCAAAACCTAAATCAAATGCTAATTCTCAACTCCTTCAAAAATATCAAACCTTCAATAAAAAAAACAAACACAGAAGTGAGGGCAGGTTAGTCATAACCAATTAATACAGAATTACATATATATATTCTTTAACTATTAACACAAAGTAAGCTTCCATTCTTCGTTCCTAAGGCAACGATGCACGCAGAATCCATTTCCTGTGACTAATGAGGGCTCTCTGAATGAGAACGGTGGCAAAATTTCATTTAATCTACAGTTGCAAAAAAAGACATAACAGAACATGAAAAATTAGTTAGAAACCAAAGAGTATCATCTTATTTGGTTTAATGCAAAGATCAATGAGCTATTCAATAGGGGTATTCTTCAATTCTTCAAAACAGATAAGAAAGTAACCAGCCTGAGAGAACTTGTTACATACAGCCTCATTACACCCATCCATCTATTCAGACCCCATTTTCACAAAAACACTAACCTTGAAATAAGGCTTGAATACTGTGTTCAGCTTTGGGACTCTCACTACAAGAAAGGCATTACGGTGCCTTTCACGGAACTGATGAATTGTCTACAGAGTAAGTTTTAAAAGATTAGCCTAAATAAATCAAAATATCTGACTCCTTCTGGTTAAAAATTGCTGCTTGCCCTAACAGATACCAAGCAAGCAGGAAGCAGAAAAACTAGAGTGTTCCATATGCAATGTGCTGCCTACTTTTCTTTCCCCAAGAACAGAGAGATGGAGGGAAAGACCTACAAAAAACTGAATGAGGTTTCTAGATACAGCACTTCTCAAAATGGTACAATAGCTAACTTAAAATCCACTTGAAAAGTTGTATTTCAGCAAGCATCCAATCTTCCCAAGCTGAGTAGATCAGCTTCTAGGAAGTTCACCTGAACTGTATGAACCAACTATAAAAATCAACTCTAAGTTTATTGAACAAAGGGAAGTAAGATGTATAGCTAATACAGCACTTGGAAATACCATTGCCAGCTCTCTTCCCTAATCTTGCCTAATGCAGGTTGGAGATTGCTGTGGTTAATCCTAATGGAGTGTTACTCCTCCACTGAATGTATGGCTTGTCTTATTGGTGACTGTCTTTTTTTAACGGAAGGTTGTAGCCACGTGAGGATTGGTCTCTTCTCTCAAGTAACAACTGACAGAACAAGAGGAAATAACCTCAAATTGTGCCAGGTTCAGATCGGATAGTAGAAGAATTTCTTCACAGTAAGAATTGTCAAGCACTGAAAGAGGCTGCCCAGCGAAGTGGCTCAGTCATCAGCCCTGGGGGTATTTAAAAGATGTGCAGATGTTGCACTTCGGGGGCTGGTTTAGTGGTGGGCTCGGCTGTGCTACATTAATGGTTGGACCTGATAAACTTAAAGGTCTTTTCTGACCTAAATGATTCTATACAAATGGTTTAAAGGAATACAGAACTAATCTCCCTCATATTTTGAAACTGGAGTGCATACCAATCACCGAGTCTTCAACTACCCAGTGTGGTATGAACAGAAGACCAATAGCTTTGATTCTAATCCTAGACAGAGCCTTAAAAGTCTGATGAAGTGTCCAGGTGCTTTATCACCACCAGTCTGGAAGGGGCACTGACACGGGAAATAGATGGTGCAAAACCGGCTGCACGGAGCACCTCCCATTATAACGCAATCTGACGGAGCTTTCCTGTTCCAGATCGAAGTTAGCTGAAGCATTTTTTTAGCTGGCTGCCATCAAGATAGTATTCAGACTACTATATTCCTGGGATCTTGGGACTAGCACAGAACTAATGCCATAATGGAAACCACACCCTCCATACACACACAGGTAGTTTGATTCTGTATGCTCTCATTTTCACACAGGCAGGCCCTAAATGAGAACTAGCCAAGTGTCTAGACCAACCCCGGAACATTAAAGCCAGGCAGTTTTCAAGGTGTTGGCATAAAATACGTGAACAATTTTTGTGGCATGTTTTATGCCTCAGTGAAGACTAGTTCTCAGCACAGACATTCAGTGTTACTGCTCATTTACTCCAACAGTCTCAGTATGAATTTCTGACTTTCACAATTTTTTAATTACATTATTTAAAGAAGTGGGTGGAGGAGAGTAGAGTAACATCCTGTACAGGCCTGACTAGCTCTATACCCATTGAATGCTGCATTTATTTTAAGAATCATGTTTCACAGATGTTACATTGTTCACAACTAAATGAATCCATATATTTTAGGCAACTATTATGCAGATACACTCTAACCAGCAGGAAACTTATTTGTCAATTTAACAGCACATATATTCGAACTATACAACAAAGATTATTTCTGTCTTCTGTATTTTTTTTTATTTTGTTTGAAAAGCTTTAAAAGCATTACAGGAGACAGTGTAATTATGTTCAGGTTGACCTCAGCTGGGAGCATAATCCAAAGCTTGATTTAATCACTGAAGAGTCAAGTCTTACATTTCCTTTGCTAATACTCCGAAAACTTTCCCTGTTACTCCTATTTTTTCTAGTGTATTTTATACAAACATTGTGATATCACACATAACCATTTTAAGGTAAAATCAGCCATAAAGGTATTTTTCAGTATCTTCCTAAGCTCCTTCATACTTCTGCAATAACTACAGACCACCCTATTTTCCTACGAATTTAGACTGTCAGAAGCCTGACAGCATTACCTGCCATTTCCAAGAAGAGCTCTAAAGATTCAAATTGAAGCATATTCAGCTTCACAGGTAAAATTATGGATAGGTGTCCTCAGAGAGAAGTACAGTACTGCAGACAGAGTAGTTTTCAGATACTCCATCCTTTGTCCTGAGAACAGCAGTCCTAAGAGTAAAATACTCAACACTCCTAATGACGCACCAGCAATAGTCTACAATGAGCTCCAGACAGTGAGTTGTAAAGCTAGAGAGTACATAAAATCTGTATGCAAAATTTTAGCAACTGAACTTAGAAGGCAACTTTTTTTTTGCGTCAGAACACGCTTAGAACTGTTTCTCTTGTTTCTCTTTAAACAAACAAAAGAAATCACTGTTAAAAGCAAATACACTCCCACATATCCTGACAATAAGGAGGAGTCCCAATTACATGAAATCTTCATTACAGACAAACTGTTTTTCTCACTCTTACAAACATGTGGTCCTGTAGTTAAATGTCGCCCATTACAGTTAAGAGATTAAGACTTGCCAGGATATCCAGATGTTTACATGATTGCATTGCCATCAATAATCCTTACCTTTGTAGTAAAAAAAGATCAGTTGCATTACTGTAGCAGTAACAGACTGAAGCCTGACTCTCCCACGCAGATGTAAAGTACATTTTACTGCTAGGGCAGAAATCATCTAAGAGAACACAAAACCTAGATATAGAGGGAGGATGTCATAAATAAATTAGATAATACTGACTAGCATGGGAAGTGCTGGATCCAGCACTACATCTGTCTAACCTCTTAAGATTTAAAAAAGATAAAAACAAGTGAATCCCATACTAACTTATTTGGAAACCACACAGCAACTGACCACCTACTGAGTGCACAAAAAGTGTCCAGTTTTTTCCAAAGAGGCTTCTGAAGACAGGGAATTGAAGTGTATGCTGATGCACTGCCAAGGTTATTGTCTGGATTTGGGGAGAGTTTTTAAAATGGCTGTTTAAAGAAGAGCTGAGCTAATTCAACTAATTAAACCAAAAGCACAGATAAAACATAGATAACAAACAAGTTCAAAGTTCACACGTAATCAAAAACGAACAGTGAACAAAAGAAAACCCAACAAAGATACTGGAAAGCAAAATATGGGGTGTTTAAAACACAAAAAAGTAAGAACACTTCCGTAAGATGTGTCACCTAGGCCACTGAAGAGCTGCTAATACAAAATGAGCCACATTTTTCCCTTTAAACACTATTTAAAACAGTTCTTTACCTGCACACAGTGAGCCTGTGTACCTCAGTAGATTTGTGCAGAGCTGTTCTGGGTAAGTGGCAAGGGTTTTGTACCAGGGGGCTACAGAAGTGGCATCTGTGAGAAGATGCCACAAGCGTCACCCACATCCAACAGATCTAAGCCAGCGAGCTCCAAGATGGACGCACCACTGGCCAAGGCCAAATCCATCAGCAACCACAACAGCACCTCTGGGATAACACATTTAAGATGGGGAAAGATTGCTGGCACAACAACTGCAGCCCAAGACAGAAGCAAGAACAGGTGAGAGGAACAACTCTGCACACACCAAGGTCAGTGAAGAAGAAGCTAGGGGAGGTTCTCCAAGCACCAGAGCAGAGATTCCCTTGCAGCCTGTGGAAGACCCCACACTGGAGCAGATCGATGGGCCCTGAAGTAAAACACCATTTCATAGAGAGCCCATGGTGGAGCAGGCTCCTGGCAAGCTGTGGCCCCATGGACAAGGGGAGCCCACGCTGGAGAAATTTTCTGACAGGACCTATGATCTCATGGGCAGCAGAGACTGGAGTAGTCTGCTCCCCAAGAACTGCACCCAATGAGATGGACTCACACTGCCAGAAAGCCATGGAGGTCTGTCTCCTGTGGATAGCTTCCCATGCTAGAGCAGGGGAACAGCATGAAGAGGAAGGAGCGGTAAAGAAAACACATCATGAACTGACCACAACTCCCCTTCCCTGTCTTCCTATGCCATCCAGAGAGAGGAAGTAGAGAAATCAGTAGGGAAGCTGAGCCCAAGATGGAGGGAGAGGTGGTGTGAAGATGCTTTATGATTTGGTTCTATTTTTCATTATCAAACTCTGATTTATCAGCAATAGATTAAATTAATCTCCCCAGGATGATTCTGTTTTGCCTGTGACAGTAACTGGTGAGTGATCTCTTCTTATCCTTATCTGAACCCACGAGCCCCATCATTTTCTCATCCTATCCAGCTGAGGAGGGGAGTCATAGAGCGGCTCTGGTGGGCACCTGGTGGACAACATCTACCCACTGCAAGAGCACACCCCTGAAGTGTATGACCAGCACGGATTGCTTGGCCTCTTTTCACTCCTATCAGTTATCCTCACTCATACTCAGATTAACAGCTCCTGGACAGTAACAATTATGTTTGTCTGGTTCATTTACACTGCCTATCAAAACGCACCTCATTTCAACATACTACTCATAATAGAACTCCACAGAAAAAGAACTGAACTGAGCAAGAAAACTGAAGTAGTATTTTAATGCAGCCAAGTGAGCCAAAACATTACTTCCATGTATGCATCATTACTGAACAATGCAACCTCTCTCCTCCCACATGAAATTCTAAATAGAAACCTCAGCAGAACTGTATGTACATATATAACATGTTGGAAAATCACAAGGCTCAGGCATAAAGCTGTCAGCTCTGACAGTAATGTATGGCACACTAGATCTCTTCTGAAAGCTGGAGAGGGAGATGTCAACAATTAAAAACTAAGCATCTCCTTCCCTGTAAACAAGACAAATATGTAACACCATATGGGGTTTTTTTTAAGCTGGTACTTGTCTGGTCACCTTACCTTACTGAGTGATGTGGCTGTGCCACTCCTTAGTTAGACTGTCATGTCAAATGAGTTTCTATAAATACCAGGCATTAGCTTGTAGTTAGTGTATTACCTAGAGTAGTATAGCCACAGATGAGCCACAGAAATCATAGCAAACAACGGCTAACTGCATCAGAGCACTCATTGTACAGGAGTGCTAGGTTTTCCTTTTCCTGTTAGTAACACAGAAATAGGTATTTACATTGTAATGCAATTTGATGACTAAAATAGATCTGTTCAGATCTGTATTTCAGAGTTATTATGGCATTTTGGGACTCCTCTCCTTTGGAAAGGGGCAAAATAACTAAAAGATAAAGTCACTAATGAATCACTGGTTGGTTGGAACACGGTAACTCTGAACAAAAAGACTTCTAGGCAACACCTCACCCTGAAGGCTTGGCAAAGAACTTACTTTGCACGTATCCTATTGAGTTCTAAGTAATTTTTTTTTTCTGCAGGTCAGAAGACTGAGAACATACATTACATAAGTGCTCAAGCTGTGCCATAAAATACTTTAACTTTCGGTCCACAGATTCTCTTCTTCTGTCCTTCTGAACTATGCTGTTAGTCAGGAAAACATACTCAAGAGCATCAAAACTGACAACTTTCTAAACAAACTAATATTTGCATAGCAAAAATACATTTAGTTAGCAGGTATTATAGTGCTAGTCTTAAAATCTTTCATGTAAGATGTCAGGACACAGGCCTAGCCAAATACCTACCTCCAGTAAAGAGGAAACGTTCTTTTACGAAAACAAAGAAGAACATTTGATGAGAAGAAAGAAAAATTAAAGAGGTACAATCAATTTCACTGTGAAGTCAGCTCATGGGAATTATATCAGCATCACTGAATTAGTACTCTTAGCAGTTTTACAGTGCATTTGGCATGGTAGCAAATAATTCTCAAATGTCTGATAAGTTCATTGCTCTAATTCAAAGCAGGTAAAGCATTACAACAATAGCAGATTCTAAGTACTTGTGTGGGTGAATTTACTTTTTAAAGCTGACCCAATAGCTTGCTCCTATTGAAAGCAGATTCCATTTCCCATCCCCTCTTGCCTCTCTTCTTCCCAGTCTACTCCACTTCCACGTTCCTTCTGCTCTCAGGTGCCCTCTTCTCCGCTTCACTGGCTTTAGTATTTCTCAGATCCTTCAACAAACTAACTCAGCATTGGCAAATAACTACTTTGTGGTCTCTCTTGGAGTAATTTACTGAGGTTTATTGAGTTGAATCAGCATACTGCAAGGACAGAAGCAGAACAGGAAGGAACACAAAGCTGACGGGGGGAGGACAGAAAGTGATACCATCCCCCCTGTCAACACTAGCAAGCTGATGATCCAGTTCTTCAGCTGCCTTCAACAACAGAGCTGATGAACCACCTTTAAGCCCAGGTGACAGCTGAGAAGTAACTCAAATGGCCCTCTGTGTATTCTTTCAATGTTGGTAGAGTTCAGTCTCTACAGCACCTCACACAACAGTGAAACCATGGAAAGGCAGGCCCAAAGAAACAGCATTTTGCATCCCCAAACGCAATTTTTAGTTTCCAAGCTCAAATAACGGGGATTTTATTTAAAAGTTGAATAAGTCAAAAAAAAAGCCCAGTAGAAAGAACATATTTACAATCCACTATTAAGAACAAAAGGCTAAAGAAGATAACAAGAAAATCCTTAGATCCCATATCATGCACATTTTTCCTCCTACCTTAACAGCAAATACAGTAAATTACAAGCTATTAAATCACTTTCATAACAGAACAGTATTTCAGGCAAAAGCAATTTATATTAGCACCAGGGGAACACAGACTTGTATTCTGTGCTGCTAATTGTTTGGGTTGGTTTTACTCCTTTTCTTAGGGAGAAATGAATGGGAAAGGATACTCAGTTTAAATCTTACGGCAGAATAAAATCCATGTGTGATAAAGCAGCATGATAAAACACATTTGAAATTATACATACCATTTAACTATTCATTCAACTCTTCCAGAACACCTCCAATATTGCAAGTATTTTGGGATTTTTTAACCTCTTCCCACATATGAATTTTTTTCTAAATTATACTACTCTGAAGTGACAAAATGATACTATTTAAAATTTGGACATCTGCTGATCATGAACAAATAACATTACTGAAGGCTAAAGAATTTGGGCTCTGAAGCCACAGGGCTATTTACAGTGTAGAAAAATTACAAACCTCCAGAAATTTCTAGAACTAATCTACAGATTTTCCCCCTCAAAAGTTTCAGAACTTAATTAATACATTCATTTCTTTTTCATTTCTTCTTTCTCTTCTTCATTTTTTAAATCTCTTTACAACAGATATAAAACACACAGTGTTTTTTAAATTCAGGTTCCCTTTAAAAAAAACGAAAGCCCTAATCAAAACTAGTTCTATTTTAAGCGTGGGGTTCAACTAGAAAACACAGTACGGTTCCTTCTAACATAATAATTCTAAGTTACTGAAAGATTCCAAGTTACTGAAAATCTTTTACAGCACTCTTTCCCTAACGTAGCTCAAAACAAGTCATGATGCAATACTGTTACATGAAAAGTTGCGCTACTATTAATTTTAGATGACGCACATAAATCATCTGCAAGTCACCACAAACAAACATTAATTGATTATTTAAATAACATTTTTCTGAGAAAAAAACCCAAAACCATCCAGTTCCCTCACACTAATATCACAGCATTTTTCCAAAAGAAGGTCAGAACCGCTTGTCCACAAATGCATTTTGGAAAGTATTGTAACAGTAGATAATGAAAATTTTGGGTTATTTTACGCATTTAAGAAATCGGAAGTAGTCAATTCCCTTTAAAACAAAATTTAAAAGTTTGCTGAATGACTGGAAGTGTTTTGTAACACCTTTCCAGAAGCAAATCCGTAACAAAGAAAGATCACCAAGTGTTCAAATTTGTCTGAATGGGTAATGTTTGTCATTAGTAATCAAAAAAACCTCAGAGCCATACATTCAATATTACTACAAAAACACCACACCCAGAAAAGAATCGATAGAAATTAAACCCAGAGATAGGGTCTTATCAATGAAAGGTTTTGAATTGAAAGCAGTATCTGCCAAAATTTTTGTAACCAGTGAGTGGAGTCATGCCGGTATACCACCTGTATACTTACATCTAGAGTCAGTGGCTCCAGATGTTCATGTCCAAAGCCTGGCTTGCCAAGAAAGCTGTCTTCTCATCAAAACGGATACATGTACAAAGCTCTGTATCCTTAGAGTATCATTTTCCCTCTCCTCCTGTCCTATCTTCCTTCTTTCTCTACCCTATTTGTCATGACCAGGTTTTCATCTCTTACAAAAATAAAGTCTGGCAGATATATCTTTAGCTGGACTGAGCCCTAACTTCAGCTGAAGTTCTCTCCAGTAACAGCAATATCCTGGTGCACTGCAATGCTATATTTCTGATAATATTAAAAAAGAAATGTTAAAAGCACATCCTCAGAAACAAAAAATTTAGTGATTTCCAAAAATCTCTGCTTCCCAATGTCTTCTTCAGCTTTGTGGTAGCAATATTTACGTATGTAAAGCACACAGTCATCCCTGACTATTTGTAAACAGTGTCTTGTCACGTTACAGAAAGAAACGTAAAAAGATTAAACTATTAGAGTGAATCTGCTTTCAAATTCAGTACTTGCCTGGGTAATAATATTATGTCAGAAAAGGAGAGAAAAAAACATTACTGGCTTAAGAAAGCAGTTTCAAAGAGCATTTACTTAAAGGGAGGACATTCAACTGAAGAGAAAAAAAAATGGTGGAAAAAAATGAGAAAAATATGCAAGACAAAGGTAAGCACGAAGAAAGTAGAACCCAGTATCATCTCTAAAAGCTAAGAAATTAAGGAAGCTGTGAATCTTGAGTAGCACAATAGGTTATAGAACATATATTACATAGGTCATTCACACCTCTTCAAAACATTCTCTCATATGAAAATGCAGCAAACAAGTATCAACAACTTTAAACAAAAAATAGAAGAAAATTTATCTCCACATCTACAGAAACAAGGGGAATATCAAATAAAATTATCTCAGCATCAGAATACTCTCCCAAGTAATAGACATAAATGGTTCCCCAATCCCACTTTAGGCAGTTAAAAAGACCATATACTGCATTTTATTTTTTTTTTCTCTCCCAGGTATTTAGATAAGGAAATTAATTATGAGACTTGCAAGCTGCTGTCTTCGGTTTCGAGTAAGTCCAGGCTTACTAACTAATACTGCTATATTCTACAGAACGTACGTTTACTTTTCATCTAAGATTTAAGTTCCGCCAAGAAAGATCTAATTTTTCAAGCCAATGCCCTCTTCCTCGTGTACACACAAGTTGCCCGTGTTTTAAAGAAATGTACATTGTTTTAAGTACTCCAACTTCCAGGTACAGCTGCAGTAGTCATTGTCATCTTGCTCTAGTAGAAGCTCAATACCACCCGGAGTATTAATATCATGTAGGTGTCTCCTAAGAGCTTTGAGGCTACCTGCCTGTTCTACAGAGCATACCCTACAACTGCTGACATACTTTGTTTTGGTTAGTACTAACTTACAGTACTAGTTCAGCACTTAAACAGCTTATTTACAAAGGATTTATAATCCAAACAGTGCTACTGGAAACAAGTGTTAACTCTACAAATAGTAAGCATGAAAAAAAAGCATTCCAACAAAAGTAGCTTGGATTTCACGAATGCTCAGCATTAGTCTTAACTCTGCTCTCCTCATGTCAATAGGAAAAAAAAATCCACAGTATCTTAATTTAATCCTCTGTGCTCCCAACATTAAATCCAAACCAGTGTTCTGTTCCCTCCTGAAACACCTTATGCATCTTCTAAACACAGTTATTGCAGTTCATACATAACATTGTTATTTTTTCTCCTTGTATAGAAAGATGTTACATTGGTTTTGATGGAAACACTACCACTGCTGACATTTTTTCCTGTGTTACTGGAACACCCAATACTTCTTTTTAATGCTTTATATTTACTTTTGCATTATTTTTGAGTCTGATGTTGAAAGTCTCTTTAAATCTCATTGTGCCTGGATGCAGATCACTGAACAGCAACCAGTCACCTCACTTTTGGAAAACTTCCACTTTTGTTACAGTGCCCCACTACCTACCATATAAACATTTATTTTAGAACTGAATGCATATGGCCAAAATCAATGAAATTAAATTCTCCTAGCTACTGAGACAATCCTGAATACTATTTATTACTAAAGTATTCGAACAGCCTTGACAAAACAAAATATTATTGGATATTATTTACCTTTTTTGATATATGAGTGACAATATTGAAGAAATATGTGTTGGAAAGTAACAAATGTGAAATTCCATGACATATAACTGAACCATTTCCTTGCCACTTCCCCTGATTTGACAACTGTATTTCACTCATTCAAAACAAAAAAACCAAACAAACAAACAAAAAAAGAAGCCTACAAAACATGCAAAAGTAATCTAGAAAAAAATTGATCTGATTATGAAGGAAATAAAGTGACCGTAATAGCTTTCCATCAAAAAACCGTACATTTTCTTCTCAAACAAGTTGTCACTGTAACAAAATAGATTTGTTTTTCTTTAGCCTTTCTAGTTTTTTGAATCGAAAGAAAATTAAGCCAAGCAACACAAGATAAAGGTTTTCAGGACTATTCTCATGCTTAGCAAATACATCACCATACAGGAGATGGAAATTAAAAGTTGCAGTAGGTCCTCACTTTCAAGGCAGTCTTAAGTCAGCCACTGAAGATAGGATGCCCTCAGAATTACTTCAGAATTTAATCAGGCACCTATACGTGTTTGAACTCTCATATTAAAAAAAATTCAAAAGAAGACACACAGAGCAGGGATACAAAATGGTCTTTGTCTGCCTGTAAACACTGGAATTCATAGATTTTATAAAGCAAAAAGAAAACCAAAGCAAGCTTCTCACTAGTTTTATACCTGGCACTCAAGATTTTACGGACTACCATCCACCAAATTTCAGTCTACCAGGGCAACTAAGAGCTGTATGCAACAGGAACATTCCCAGGGGCTGATAATTCAAAGATGCTGAAGTAGACATGTAATGTACAGATAGGCTTCCCAAATCCTCCAGTTGCTATGCAAGAACACGTAATGAAATGTGTCTGGGACATGACTAAGCCACCCACTCCTCTTGATCATGGTTTACACTAACACCACTTTTTATTCAGGAAAACATGACTACCTTCAGCCTTTTGAGAACACAGAATGGACAAAGAGATACAGCACCATTTTGGTATTACTAAACTCACAGAAATTTACAAACACCTACACTTAACCTAGAAAAACTCTTCTATACGAAGAAAGAACACAGACAGCAAACTGGCAAGACCAAGAGTACAGAGGCAAACGTTTTCTGACCTCTTGACACAAAGTTTAATATCTTAGAAATACTGCCCAGGAAACTGGAATCCCAAATAAGGATTCAATGGTATACCCCCAGTTGAAATAACATAATTTTATCTTTTAACTGAGTACCTGAGGATTTTTTCCAATGCGTATAAACTTAATGAACAGGTTCTTACTTTATTTAAATTCCTCGATTATTTCAAAAGGTATCATTTTATTTGAAAAAAAATAAAAGAAGCGCTACTTCAAAACTGCAAATCAGGCAGAAGAAATGAATCCTTGGTCACACAGTTCCTCTACAACTACTTACTCATCCTGGATCTGTTTCTACTTGCAACATTCTTATGGTTTATTAAAGGCCTAAAATTCAGACTGAGATAAAAATTACTATTACAAAAGGCAACAATTACTAAAGGCTGTGAAAATAAACTGGCTTGTGCGTAACCTATGGAAAGCAAAGAATGTCCAAGTAGGAGATGCTATAAAACAATGAACATGAGGTTTGGTTGCTCACTTTGCTTCTCCACCCCGAAGAATACAAACCAACAAAAACTGCAAGCATTTCTCAAGTAATAATCTAACTGCACAGAAGAATTTGTCCTGGGAAATAGAAGAGATATATGAAATAACTACAAACCACAGAGGCACATTTTAAGATGCCAAGTCAAGGTTCTGGGAGTTGCACAATTTTACATTAATGAAGACCCTTCACATTCCCTCCTAGATACCATTCTGGTTACCAACGCTTCTCAATCACTTCCTCTTTTCCCAAAAAATTCTTTTAAGACACAAAATCGTTTCAAATTGCTTGGATCCAACATTCCTGCTATCAGCTGACAGAATTCTAGCACAGATGGAAAAGTACATTAAGTGTGAGACAAAACAGATTCAGGAGGTTTTCTTTAAAGTACAAAAACCCTTACTTCAGAAATTCCAAGCAGTGCCCATCATTCACTGCTTCATTTGCTTAGAACTGCAATAATAAAGAGTATCAGTATTTGCTTAAAAGAAAGACATTTCCTGTAGACCAAGTAAACCCGTAATAGGTGAGGAAAAGAGAAACCTGAGAGCCAAGAGGGAAAGAGCAGGTCATTCCATTGGTTTCTTTTCTTAAACATGAACTACCTTTAATTAAAGAGGGATCGACTTACACAACTGACAGAAGTACAGCTGTATTGACTTTAGGTACACTACCAGACTGGTTACCATGGGAAAGGAAGGTTGTACTGTAGTCAAATACATTTACAGGCTCTGCCATTTTGTCTGCACCAAGTTCAGAACATTAACACAGAATAAAATTATGTAGCTTAGAGAACCAATTTTTTTTTGCCAATAGTACCGGTACTAACAAAATAGGAATTGGGATTCTCCAAGAAACAAATAGCTCTTGCTCAGTAATTCCTAACTAATGTCTCCCCAAAAATACCACACCCCTCGAGTTAGGTATCCAGTTCCCAAATCCCACATGTTTAACAGGAACTTCTCTTATCCTGCCCAGCTCCTTGTAAAAACTGCTGAGTTGAAGGCTAAATCTAATCTAAGCATACACTCCCAAGCATTTATGCAGTCAAAAAAAGCAGTGAAAGACGATACGTTTTCACATTCTGTGGACTAAAACTATGGCTGAATCTTATCAGACTAATTACCAATTGTACACCAAACAGCAAGATTTAACTCAGTCCTTTAAATAGACATGAAGAAAGGAAAAATCGAAATTACATACCCTAACACAACAGTTTGGAAATATACTTTTTACCTGGCAATGCTATACTTGGATGTTCTTACCGTGATTACATCACTGATACTACAATTTTCTCATACTCTGTAACTCCAGTCACCAAGGAACAGCTTGGCCTGAATTCTACAGACTCAAAACTAAGCCATCGGAGAGCAAGAAGATATGCTCATACTCCATCAAGGAAAAAACAATCACCACCACAAATTTTTAAAAATAATATTGGCAGGATATACTTGGGTAGCTGAAGCAGCCTAACGTGACCTATATCCACAACAGAATTAATGTGATGTTTGCAAAACTAAAGAATAATGTAACCTGATTCATACTTGTAGTCACGCCTTGATAGATCTGGGTACATTCTGGACCAAGGCCACTGAAGCACAAAAACAAGTGTAAAATTCTCATTTTATACTGAAGAAATCTGGGTCCTCATACAACTCAGTCCACGAAGACTGAGAAAGGGTAAAAATTCTCATAAACTGATGCTAGAACTTAGTTAGACGGACACCCTTTTAGACAACTACTCTGTCTAAAACAGTATATGGTGTAAGAAAGACATGAAGTGTCCTGAAACATCCAGTTCTTCACAGAAAATTATCAACAGCAACACAGCAAATACCCGCTAGGACCAGGCTTGCTTTTCTTTAAAATCCCAACTCTAGGAATTTCTCAGCTGAACAAAAGTTGTCCTTATTCCAACCCCACTGGAAAACATAATCTCACTATATAAATACCAGATTCAGCACCCAGAGCCTGTATGAACCCGGAATTTTTTGGTCTCAAATGCCTAAACTGTACTGGCAAAATAAACACCACATGTTGCTGCTCTCATCTAACAGAAAAACATTCAGACCCCAACACATCCTGGTGCAAGGCAATGAAAGAACAAAAATATGGGAGCAAGACCTTGCCAAATCCATCGGATATTTATTCACAAACATCCACATTTGATTGCACAGAAGAAAGTACCCACCCACACTCAGATGAGTACGGAAATCTGCACCTCCTTAAATCCTGTCCCTAGAGACCTTAGAAAGGTTAAGCCTCATTTTCTCACTAAGGAACAGAACAGCAAGACCAAGGAAAAGAACGACTAAAAAAGATATCACAGATTAAACTAAATGCGACACAAAAGAGAGGACATCTGGACCATGCAGTAGCCTCACCTCCTGTATGCGCCTGCGGGCCCTCTGGAGCACCTCCTCGTACCCCTTCTGTCGCAGCTCACTCAGGCTCTCGTAATACTCTTCGGGGTCGTCGGTCTCGGTAAAGAGCACCTGCGAAAGGATCTTCCAGCCACAGGTATCCAAGCTGTGAACCAAGTAAACTTGCAGCTTGTAGCAGAGAGCGTCCATCTCCTGCTCGGATAGTTCCGGAGCTCCGAAGAGCACCGTCCACATGCCCGAGGGCTCCTCGGGGAAGGCAGGCAGGTAGGGCTCCAGCTCCGAGTTCACCGAGCACAGCTGCTGGTGCACGGCCCGCAAGTCTTGGAAGGAGAAGAGGCCGGCCCAGCTGCACTCCTCCCCCGCCGGCTCCGCGTCGGGAGCGCCCAGCTCGCCCGCCCGCGGCGGCGAGGGCGGCAGCGACACCGCGGCGGCCACGTCCTCCTTCCCCATCTCCAGCACTTCGATCTCCTCGGCGGCACCTGCCGCCTCCGGGCCGCGCTGCGGCCTCCGGCCCGGGCTGCCCTTGGCGCGCAGCGGGCTCTTAGGCAGCGCCTCGGCCCGGGGATGGGCGCAGCCCCGGGGCGGCCCCGGGTCCCTGCGCACCG
>VZTG01006558.1:2262-33878 GCA_013397845.1 Melanocharis versteri
GTCCCTGCAGGGCTCCATTGCACCTGGCGAGAAGCAGGTGCTGAAATTCTCTTACATGCCAGGATTACCAGGAGCTTTCAGCAGGACTTACCAGATTAAAGTGGGTCAACTGGATCCGGAAGATATCTGCCTGAAAGGAGAAGCTTCCTTTCCCATGATCAGTGTGAACCTGCCCTGGAACATCAAAGGTGGGCACTGCCTGTCTGCCCCAGGAAGGGCCCCTCTGGTTTTGTTTCCTACCATATGGCCATAGGGCAGCTCATGCCCACCTCCACCACGCCTGGATGGTTGCAGGACTCCCAGACCAACTCAGGCCCTCTGGTTGTTTTGTGAGTCTTGAGCAGAGGATCCCATGTGGGCTTTGTCCCAGGAACCATCCTGCAGAGCTTGCCAGCACATCTGGCAGAGTCCTGGAAGGATGATGGCTAGACTGCAAGGCTTGGGAAAGCTGTAAGAGAGGCTGGCAGGGCTTTTGGCAGGGTTGGATTTGCGTGACATTGCAGGGGATGAGATGCTCCTCTGGGGGGAGGAAGATGGGTGGGAGTGAACATGAGGATTCAGAGAGGAGCAGCAGCATCCACTTTCCATAGATGGCTTGAGGGATTTCTTTCTGGAAGAGACCAGTGTTGGGAGGCAGGGACTTCGCAGCTTAAATGGGATTGGCACTTTGCTCACACTTCTCTTTGTGGATGTTTTCTTCCTTCAGGAAATGAAAAATATGAGAAGCCAATGAAACATCTTGTAAAACACCTGCAACAACACAATCAGAGGAATAAATCAGTTCTTCAGAAGAAGGCTCAGAGCCCAACAATTCAGACCCCCAAGACTCAGACCACCCTGATGACTCAGACCCCCAAGACTCAGACCCCCAAGACTCAAACCGTGGCGACCCCAAAGACTCAGACTTTGAAGATTCTGAGCCCGAAGACTCGGAACCTGAGGCCGCGCATGCCTGGCTCTGGCATTGTAGTAAGAACAGCTGCAGCCCTGTTTGGCACATGCCACCCTCTCCGTGTCACCTGAACCCCTTGCAGCCCACAGCAGCTTCCTGGTACCCTGGTGGCACTTGGGAGCTCGCTGCCCACTTATGACCATGTGTCACCTCAGCATTGCCCCCAGGGCTGCCCCTCTGGTCATGGTCTCTCCTGGGGTTGCACCAGCTTCCTGGCTACCCCAGGGAGAGATCCTGAAGGCCATGCTCAAGGAATGGAGTTGATGGTGCTTTGAAGGAGACGCAGGTCATTGCTGGGGAGTTTGTTGGTCCCAACCCAAGCCCTGCCAGATTTACAGACCTTAACAGCAGCTGCCTGACTGTGCCCTAGGACTGTGCTGGTGGTGCTCATCTCCAAGAGGCACCAGCTTGGTCCCGATTCCCTTTCAAGACAGCTTTTGTCCAAGCTGCTTTGGCACTGGCTGGGGGCAGGCAAGTGTCTGGAGCTCTGGAAGGTTCCTGGCTTGTCTGTCTGCCTGGGCGGAGCAGGCAAACTTCGCTAACAGTGGCTGGGCAGGCAGAGATGCTGGGGTTACTTCCCTGGAGATGAGGTCCTGGCTGAGAGAGTGGGCAGTGTCCCAGACACTGAGCAGCCAGACAGGAGGACCCCACACCCCCTCTCAACAAGAGCAGGGTGGGATCCTCTTTCAGGTACAAGCTGGGCCTTGGGAAGGACCTTTGCTAACCGGACACTGTCTTCCCTTTCCTCAGTCAGATACTCAGCTGCAGATAAAGATGGTGAGGATGCTGATAGAGAAGGCTGCTCTGGAGCTGCAGAAAAAGTTCACATCCCATCCCCCGAAGACCCGGTTCCCTGACAAGGAGCTGCGCCAGAATCTTGTCAAGTGAGTAGGGACTCCCAGCCCCATCTCCAGGTGCCTTGGGGGTAACACCCAGTAGTGTCGCCTTCTCCTGAGAGCTCCTTGTGTCTGCAGAGCTGGGAATAGCTGGGGACTTCAGAAAGGGTCCCAATGGCTGTGACATGGCTCCCAGTGAGCAGCTGAGTGTCCTCACTTTTCCAGCACCACGCTGAGCTTTGGACTGCTCAGCTCCCCACAGTTGTGGGGTTCTGTCCCTAGAGATGAGGGGACCCAGTACAGACCTTCAAGCCCTTCCAGACAGCATAAATTCTGTCCCTGCTGACTAGCTCTGAAAGAGACAACTCCCAGCTCATGTCTTGGTTCCAACTAACAGAGCACACTAAACAAAAGCAGAAGGAAACTGCACATATCAGCAAACCCTTCAAAACCCCAAATCAGGTGGTTTGAATCCTGGTGGGGTGGCAGGGCTTACCTAGGTAACTTGGTCCATCCCTTTGCACCATCATGATGCAGCACGAGCACGGGAGGCTTCAATTCAGGAAGAAGATGCTCTGCAGAACAGATCATGTGATCTGGTTACAGAGCAATGGTGATTTCCTGTGCAGGCAAATCTTATTCCTAGGCCCCAAAGCAATTTCAGGCTCAGGCTGTACACCAGGCTAAGCAGTTTCATTGAGACCAGTGGAGGCCCAGTGCACTCACCTATACTGGCTTTTCATAGCAGAGGAGCTGTGGCCAGTGCCCATTTAAAACTAATTTTATTTTCAGGTCCCATTAGTAGCTGATAAAACCTAGGACCTGCACTCCCTGTGACTTCTCAAAGTCATTGCCAGGTGGTCAGGCCATGGATTTCATGGGCTTGAGCTGGGTTTTTACAGCAGTGAATAAAGAAATAGCCACTTTATTTGCATCCTCCGTCCACTTGGACATGTAGCCAGGCTGTGGTTTAAGGACTGTCCTTACTCCGCCTTGCAGAGTGGATCTGCCCGAGTACGTCCTGGACATGGGCACTGTCCTTAAGGGTTACGTTGAGAGACGCACTCTGGAGATCAGCAACCCTGGGCAGATCCCAGTGTCCTTCCAGGTCGATGTGTCTGTCCTGCAGGACACAGGTAAGCAGTACTGGAGGCACTTCTTGTGGGCTTGAAGGAGGTGTCTCAGACAGATTAGCTTAAGCCACCTGACCTGGGGAGGTTTTTGAGCTTTTTCTTCTAAGTGCCCCTGCTGGGAGATTTAGAGGCAGAATTCTCCTGGCCAGCCGTGCCCAGGGACCTGGCCTGCCTGTGGCTGCCCTAACGCTTCAGTGCAGGGGCCAGATGGGCTCATCACCCTGGTCACGTCTCAGCATCTTCTGCCCTTGGTTCCCGTGAGCATCAAGTTTCTTTGGGCACTCTGTGGGCTTGTTTTGCAAACCACTGGGGTCTGCTGTGGTTTGGAAGTGCTTTGTTTGGAGTTCACACTGTCATGGCAGTTGGTTTCAGCCTTTTTTGAGGAAACAGCCTGTGAGATGCTCTGGTGGATCAGAATAGGCTTCCAAAAGAGGCCTTGAGGCAAGGCTGCACTTCCATCACACAGTGGCTCACTGTGTCTGAGGTGTGTTCAGGTGCACTCTTTAGGTTTTTGTCCAGGTCACAGCATGGAATGGGGTTTTTCCCAGACCTCTCAGCCAGGACACCTGTAAGGCCTTAACGTGCTTATGACACATTTTGTGTTTCTTGTGTATCTCAGCTGCTTTGTTTTCATCTCTTCAAGGTTTCAGAGTGAACCTGGAGGAGGTGGAGTGCCTGCCCCACAGCTACACTAAGACGTTTGAAGTGCGCTTTGAAAGCGCCCAGCGGTCGCGGGGTGATGTGGATGTGCTGCTGCCCATCAAGGTACCGCAGCTCTTGGGGCAGGCAGCAGGCTGGGCACAGCGGTAGACATCACCTGCACCCTCTGCTGAATTCTCTGTCCTTCTCCAGGTGACAAAAGGCCCCACGTCTCACATCCGCCTCCGTGCCAGCGTGTTTGAACTGTCGCTCGACCTCTCCAAGAACACGCTGCAGTTCTCTGATATCTTCGTTGGGCAGTGCCAGGTTGAAACAATCCGCCTCTACAACTGGTTCCGAGTACCCTGCAAATGGTTCGTTACTACAGTCAAGCCTGTTATGAAGGTAAAGCACAGGCAACATTGAACACATAACTTCTTGGTTGGGTTTTCTTTGTGTCTCCTTGCCCTTTCTGCTCCTGTGGCTGCCTGAGCATTTGGGTCTACAGCATGTTTGAGGAAGCTTCTGAGGGTCTAGATCAAGGCTGGTTTGCCTGGACCTGTTCCATTAGCTGATGCTTTGCTTTTCTGCCATCTTCACCCATTCCTCCTTCTCTGAGGACAGTAGTTCCCTGTCTGCCTGCCCTTTCTACAGGTTTTCCCTCCAGCTCTAGGCAATGGGGGCAATGCTTGGTTTGGCTGTGGGTGCTCTCAGCACCATATCAGTGTCTCAGAGCACTACAGGAGCTGAGGCTCTGTCCTCGCAGACCGAGGAGACCTCACACAATTGGTTTCTGTGCCCAGAACAATCAGTTAAAATACATGACACCAGCCGTACGTCAGAAGCTGCAGGCGCTGGAGGATGAGCCCTGTCCCTTCGAAGTGATGCCGTCCAAAGGAACCCTAAATCCGGGAAGGTGGCAGAACCTGCAAGTCCAGTTTACACCCAAGGAAGAGGTGAGATTGGCCGGTGTCAGTCCAGGAGGCCTGTCAGGCTTATCTGGAAATGAGGGCTTCGTGCAGAGAGTGTGGAATGAGCTCTGCCTTCACAGGGAGCTTTCTGCAAGCCCCATGCTCAGCGTGGCTCAGTTCACCGCACAGAGCACTCCTGTGAGATGTGCTTTGAAATGCCCACAGGGAGCTTGCACAGAGAGCATCAGGGCTCTGTGGCTGTCTCTCAGCACATGGGGGGGATGTGCCCAACTCCCCTCAGCCTCCCCCTTGCCTGGCTGCATTTGCAGCTGTGACACTCAGTGCAGAGCAGCTGCACACTTGCAGAGGATAATCCTGGAATGGCCAATCTAGGCTCATCCTGCTGCAGAACTGACAGAGAAAACAGCCACCAGAGACCTTCCTGGGCATGGCAGGACAGTCACCTGTAGTGGTGTGCTGCCAGCAGTCCCTGGGGCTCTGGCCTGCCTGCATGTTTCCATGCAGCTGGGGATTAAACTTAAAGGATGGAGCATTCCCAGAAGTAGTTTGCCTGTGGCTGCTGGGTCTTGGAAACTGACAGTGTGTACCAGGATGGACACAAGTGCTTCTGTGCCCGCAAACAGTCCCAGGGATCTTTTAATTGCTCAAGAGATGTAACCATCTTGTGTCTGGCTTTGACCAGAGCCAAACACTCAGCAGAGAAGATAACCCTTATTTCTAGCCAGCGAGAGCTCATTTGCCTCTCTTCTGGAGCTGGCGTTTGCCTGATGCAGCAGTGCCACGACTGTGTCTGGACACTGTAACCCCTAGGGCCCTTCTCATGAGCATTGAGGCTCTGCAGGACTAGGTGAAAACATCTGACAGTCCATTGTACATCTGTCTGATAGCCAAATACCCAGTTACAGTGCACACCAGGATTCATCCCAGTTACTCAGACCCAGGACACAGATGCTGTAGTCCCTAGCATAAGTAAATATCTGGTTTCCATTCACCTTGGAGGGACTGATAACACCCTGACCTTGGGGCAAGCGTTGTATTTGGGGTCTGGTCACCTGGGACTTCATGGACAAGTTTTCTGCACTTTTTTCAGAGGTCTTACAAGAATGAGCTGAAGCTTAACATTTGTGGGAGCAGCAACCACTTAAAGCTGCACCTCTCAGGACAAGGTCTGGAGCCACGGTTGGAGTTCAGCCCCCCAGCACTAAAAATGGGATGGGTGCTGGTGGATGGCGATGGGGCGGAGGCCACAGTGGTGGTGAAGAACCCGTGCAACTTCCCCATTGAGTTTTACTCACTGGATTTTGATGAGCAGTACCTTCAGGAGGAGAAGGTGAGAAGGCTGGCGTGGTCCCCATGCACATGCTGCGCAAGCTTCACAGCACTCCAGCATTCCCAGGCTTGTGCCAGGGAGATGGAGGCAATCCCCAGGGCAAAGCCAACTCTGCTGACATGCTGTGGGAGGACATGAATAGTTCATGTTGTTGGGAGGAAGGGAGGAGAGAAAATGGCTTTGTTGAGTCTGTGTGATGAAAGGCGAGAAAGGGAATCTTGCGTATGGTTTCTCTTCCCTACGCACACAGATCCTGCGGATGGCACTGGGGTCTAAGTGCCGAAAGAACTTTTTCTTGCCTCCACGCGCCTTGGGTGGGACACTGCCCCGAGAGGTGCTGGAGGACTATGAAGCACAGAAGAGGCTGAAGGCTCAACGGGCAGAGCTCAAGGCCATGGCACAGGCCAGGTCCAGGGCTGAGGCTGAGGCTGAGGCTGAGGCTGAGGCCAAGGCCATGGGCAAGGCAGCACCAGGTCAGAAAAACAGTGAGGGTTTGGCGGTGTCTGTTTTGACTGTGGGCACAGCAGGGAGTCCAGCCCATACACCCTGAACTCTGTCACCTTGTTCTCCAGGGAAAACCCATGCTTTTAGCAACTGCCTGTTCCCCAGCTTGGTGGAAGAACTCTTGGGTGAAGGGCTGTGGCAGCCTCTACCAACCCTGAGTGTAGCCAAAGCAAGCTCCTATCAGGATATTCCCTTGTGTCCCTTAGCCACAAAGACTAGGATTGGTTGAGTTCTTCAGTCAGTAGGACCAGGTCTAATATCACTGGCTATTTTATATTGCACCTTCCTAGCAACAAAAGAACAAGCTCATGTTGCTTTCACCAAGTCTCCTTTCCTGGGATCTGAGGAGATGGGGAGGATGACGAGGATCAAAGGTGGGCAGGAGGCTGACTTTTCCCCCTGGTTTTGCACTGCAGCGTACCACAAGGCTGTCCCATTCTATCCTGAGCCCATGGTGAAGGTGATTGGCAATCCTATCTCTCGGGCCGTCATGCGCCACCTGGGTATTGACCCGGCTGCAGAGAGGCGTAAAGCACGGCAGCGCAGAGGGATTGTTGTCATCGTCCATGGGCCACCCCGGGCAGGTATGTGAGCTGCAGCCCTGCGCTGCAGGGAGAGGGGCAAGCAGGAGAAACGCGTCCCGGCACACCGTGGTGCTTGAGGCAAAGTCCTCAGCTGAGCAGGAGGTGAAGATGATCCTCTTGGCTCTAGAATTCAGAGTTTGTAACCAAGCTCCCTCATGGCCTCCCCTGGAGGGACAATTGCTTTCCCATGTCCTTGTAACTTTGAAATCTTGTTCAGGATTTTTCCAGGCCTGCCCCTGTAATGCCTCACGTGCAAGTGTCACCAAGCAGTCCCCCCCCCTCTCTCTCAGGAAAGACAGAGATAGCAGCGACCCTGTGTTACTATTATGATGCTGCCTACCTGTCCATTGACACCGTGGTGAAAGAGGCCATCGCCAACCACAGGAGCCGAGCGGGGCGCCGTGCCCGGGAGCTTTGCATCGAGGCTGCCATGGAGCCGAAAGGCAAAGAGAAGGGTAATGATGGTGCAGAGAAATGCTGGACCCAGAGACAGTGCTTGAGAAACCCACCATGACTGTCCACTTCTGCTTACTCAGAGCAGCAGTTTGACAGTCCTCGGGTCTCTTAGGGAACATGGGTGAAATGCATCTTTGGCTTGTCTAAAAAAAAAAAAATCAGTTTTAAGGGCTGTCAGGGGTTCTTTTATAGCCTCCTTTGCTGCCATTCTTGGCACATGTTTATTTTTCTAGGGGTGGTGAAACACGCCTGTCTCTTCCCAAATATTTTATATTTCCTCAAAGCTAAATCCAGCTTGCTCCTCATGGGCAGCAGGTAGAACTGCTGCCCACTTTAACATGGAAAAAGCCTTCTGAAGTGGCTCATTAAGCATAAGAGGACTGACTATGAGTGTAACCTCGCAAACGAGAGGAAGAACAGCCTCCCAGAGGAATTTCCAATGAAAGACATGCTATAGATGAGCTCTTTTCTCCAGAGATTTACCTATGCCCACTGTCAGGTTGCACAGCTCGTGCACCTTGGGCTGTTCTCCGTGTGAGACTGGAGACTTGTATGAAACTCACTGGGCAGTTGGTACACTGAGCTCTGCAGCATGAGGCCAGACCTGGCTCAGTGTGGGGGGGAAGTTTTGCATTGCTCAGTTTTGAACCTGGCTGGGTTGGGAGCTGGTGGAAGGAAGAAGAGTCTGGGTCCCAGCCGGGGTTTTCCCACAAGGAGGATATAGACTCAGTGGAGATGGGTGATGCGAGTGGGGCAGGGCTGCAGGTCTCCATGTGAGAATGCAGGATGGGTGCAGTGTATGGAAACAACAGTCCTGGAGGATGAATCTCTGGCTTGATCCATAGGGGAACAGCTGTGCAAGCGGTGTCACCTGCATGCGCAGTTGTTAGGAGGGACACAGTGCTGGCTTTGAAATCGAGTATGGGATGGTGTGCTTTACCATGCTGGTAAGAGAAGCAGGGAAGGAGCTGCTTCTGGGAAACAGTGCTGCCAGTGCCCAGCAGACTGGGGAAAAAGTGCCATGTTCCTTCCAGGGCCTGAGGTCGTGCCCATTGCAGTGAAAGGTGCCTACTTGCTTTTCACAGCCCCCCTGAACCATCTGTCCCCTGTGCAGGTAAAAAGAATATTCAGACCAAGAATAAACAAGCCGCTGGGGCAGAAAGCAACAAGAAGAACACCAAAGACAAGAGCCCTCCAGCACAAAAGAAGAAGGAGGCAGCCAGCAAACCGGAGAAAAAGGACATCAAGGTAGACATGATCTGTACTGGGACCTTTGCATTGTCTGTGAGATGGGCAGGGCCTGCTTACAGTTGACGCTCTGTGCCAGGCAGCGCCTGGTACGTGGGTCCATAGTGCCAAGCCCAGCTGGCAGGCTGGGCATGGCTTGGGCTGGGAATGTGCTCTGGCAGACAAACTCCACTGGTTCTCAATGGTTTGCTGGCAAAGTGCGCTCCTGGCTAGTGTGGCTGCAGGCAGTGAGCAAAGTGCTGGGAGGCTGCACCAGGGGCTTGCAAGCTTGTGTCTCTGCTGGCCAAGGGATGGGCCTTCCAGGACCATCCCCTGGAGCCACCGGCCTGCGCTGCAGGGTTGTTCTAGTCTCCACTAGTGAGGAACTCCAGCTCCAAGCCCAGCAGTGGGAGTTGTTCAGGGCTTTCTACCATGGTTTATTTTCCTTACAATGGTCCACGTTACAGTTCACAGTTGCCACTGCTCCTGCACCACAGCCGCTGAACATCATCAGCAGACGTGGGGAAGAGCTGAACTGCTTGAGCTGTGTGCTGCCCGAGGACCTGCTGGTGGACATCCTCTATGAGAGGCTGAAGGTGTGTGGGGTGGGGGAAAAAGAGATATTCCTGCTCCAGAGAGGCAGGCAGTGAGGTACGGCTCAGAGAGGAGGAGGAGGAGGTCTGTACATGCTGTTGGAGGATCCTGGACTGTGTGCAGGGAACCCTGGGGGAAGCTGCAGATGCCCTTAGTTGGCAGAGCCTAAGGACAGATCCAGGCTGGTCTTAGCTAATGCACTTGGAACAAGGATAGCTGGTGCCCTGTGACATTGGGTTTACTGTCCAGCTGCGAGCCCCCTGCATGCAGTGGCTGACTTAACTCTTGGCTTTACTCACAGTGTAAAGACTGCTACAAGGGAGTGGTCTTTGATGGCTTGGAGAGCCTCTTTACAAGCAGCCTGGAATCTTCTCTGCTCTGTGTACTCAAAGCTGTCAAGAATCGTCGTCATATCTTCATGGTGAACCTGCATCAGGATTATGCTTCTTTCAAAGCCAAGGAGGAAGCTGAAAGAAAGAGGAAGGAAGCTAAAAGAAAGAAGGAAGGTGAGATATCTCCGTCCCTCCCAAATCTTCTCTCTCAAGCCCTCAACCTTATCTCTGTGTATGTGGGTTTGCAGCAGAGCTTGTAAGAAATGTTTTTATTTATCTTTCCACCTTCTGCCTCAGTGTAACCAGCACTTATCTCAGAGTTGCAGGAGATCTGAGGTTTTAAGACTCACCTTAATCTCTAACATTAAAGCTTGGGCACAAGTGCCAGCTGCTGTAGCTCAGTGACAAACGACTGTCCTCAGCCTTGGTGCACTTAAGCCAGGCAAAGCACAGGAACTCACTGCCCAGACATAGTTTGGGGGATTGTCTGAATTTTGGAGCAGGGATATGAGCTCCCCAATGTCTCCTGGTACGATAGGCTGGGTCGGGAAAAGCTGTGAATCCTTGCAGCTGACCCAGAGCACCCAGCTCTGCTTGCAGTCACTCATGGTTTCTTCTCTGGTTTGTGCTAAAGAACTGCGGTGGAAAAAAACTATTCAGAGGAACGTAGAACTTGTCTTGCAAATTGATGAGGATGAGTATGATGCCCTCCCTGAGGATAAGAAAGCTGTGCTGGATAGAATAATACTGGAAAGGAAGCGTATACGGAGGGAGAGGTGAGTGAGCCTTCCATGGGTTACTGCTCAGGATAGTGTCCCTGGGGGGTTTCCCTGCTCCAAGGACTCTGAGCTCAGAGGTGTTTGATAGCAAAGGCCAGAAGCAACACAGGTATGGCCACTCAGCTCCCTGGCTACCAAGAGAGGAAGGACCTTCCTCTGTTGAGATAGAACATCTTCTCCATTTTAGTGGTGAGCCCTCCGGCTTAGATGCTGCCTGCAGGGAGCTGGGCTCTGGGCTTGCCTTGGCACTGCCTGTAGAAGTGTCTCTAAGTCCATGATGTTGATTCACACCTTCTTCATCATCTCATTTCTTCACCAAAACAGTGGGATTGTGGTATGGGCAGGTGTGGAGCACAGACCCTTGGTTTGAGTCCTGGTCCTACCACAGATGAAGTCCTTGCAATGCTGATCTGCCAGGGTTCTCCTTATGGTGGGACACCACCCCTAAAAGCTCATGTCCTTTAGGTTCCCCTTCAGCTGCAGCAGTAGGCAAGCACAGGAGAAGCTCTGCTCCAGCAAGGCAGCCCAGCTCACAACACACAGGAAAAGTGTGGAGCTGGGAGGGGAGGCTGCTTAAAGCAAGCCTGTGTATCAGGACTTCTTTCAGCCCAGGCTGAAGTTGGTTTCATGGGGAAGAGACAGACGAGGCTGCTTCAAATAATTTCCATGGCAGATAGCACTAGTTTGCCTTGGTCACAGCTGAGTTCCAGCAGGAAATCTGGCTGACAAGAGCATGTCTTGCAGGAGAGGAGTTCCTGGAGCCTTTGCTTTCTGACTGATAGGATAATTCTCATTAAGGAGCAGGCTATGCCCAGGGAGAAGGGGGTTGAATGAGTCAAGTAAGAATTGTAGGAGGAATAAGCAGATGTTAGCAATTTGTGATCTGGTTTAAACTGTGAAATCAAGAGACAAAGGGTTTCTTCAGGCATCAGTGCAGGAAGATGGTGGATCAGCCTTTGGCAGTGGGCTGGAGATGTCTGGGTGTGCCTTAAGATGGAGGTTGCACAGTCGAGACCTTATGATGGCAAGGCTTAGGTTTGGCTGTTCCTGGAGGTCTCCTTCCACCTTTCCTCTCACTTGGGATGTTCCCAGCCTCGGTGGGTTGAGGAAAATTCACAGAAATGGTCTCGCAGTTCTGCCTGGCCTCAGGGTCAAGGAAAAAAGTGCAGGGCCAGCCAGGACTAGTGAGCCAAGGTTTCTGGTGGTGACTCTCAGGGATGTTTTCTGTTTTGTTTGCTGAAGGGAGCTAAAGCTGCTGGCTCAAAAGCTTGAGGAGGAGGCAAAAGCCTCAGAGGAGGAAGAGAGGCAGAAGGAAGAAGAGAGGCGGAAGGAGGAAGAGATGCGGAAGAAGGAAAAGAAGCAGCCTGCAAAACCAGAGAAGGGGAAAACCAAGCCCCCAGAGAAGAAGGAAACCAAGCCCCCAGAGAAGAAGGAAACCAAACCCCCAGAGAAGAAGGAAACCAAACCACCACAGAAGAAGGAAATCAAACCACCAGAGAAGAAGGAAACCAAAGCCCCGGAGAAGAAGGAAACCAAACACTCAGAGAAGAAGGAAGCCAAACCCCCAGAGAAGAAGGAAACCAAACCACCACAGAAGAAGGAAACCAAAATCACAGAGAAGAAGGAAACCAAATCCTCAGAGAGGAAGGAAACCAAAATCCCGGAGAAGGAGATCAAAGCCCCAGAGAAGGGGGAAACCAAAGCCGCAAAGAAGGTGGAATTTAAAGTCCCAGAGAAGGAGGAAATCAAAGCTCCAAAGAAGGGGGAAACCAAAGCTCCAGAGAAGGGGGAAACCAAAGCTCCAGAGAAGGGGGAAACCAAAGCTCCAGAGAAGGGGGAAACCAAAGCTCCAGAGAAGGGGGAAACCAAAGCTCCAGAGAAGGGGGAAACCAAAGCTCCAGAGAAGGGGGAAACCAAAGCTCCAGAGAAGGGGGAAACCAAAGCTCCAGAGAAGGGGGAAACCAAAGCTCCAGAGAAGGGGGAAACCAAAGCTCCAGAGAAGGGGGAAACCAAAGCTCCAGAGAAGGGGGAAACCAAAGCTCCAGAGAAGGGGGAAACCAAAGCCCCAGAGAAGAAGGAAACCAAATCCCCAGAGAGGAAGGAAACCAAACACCCAGAGAAGAAGGAAACCAAAATCCTAGAGATGGGGAGAACCAAAATCCCAGAGAAGTGGAAATACAAAGCCCCAAAGATGTGGAAAATCATAATCCCAGAGAAGGAAACCAAAGTTCCAGAGAAGGGGGAAACCAAAGCCCCAGAGGAGGAAACCAAAGCCTCAGAGAAGGAAACCAAAGCCCTAAAGAAGAGGGAAACCAAAGCCTCAGAGAAGGAAACCAAAGCCACAAAGAAGGGGAAAACCAAAGCCCCAGAGAAGGGGGAAACCAAAGCCTCGAAGAAGAGGGAAACTAAAGCTCCAGAGAAGGAAACCAAAGCCCCGAAGAAGGGGGAAACTAAAGCCCCAGAGAAAGGGGAAACTAAAGCCCCAAAGAAGGGGGAAATCAAAGCCCCAGAGAAGGAAACCAAAGCCCCAAAGAAGGAGGAAACTAAATCCCCAAAGAAGGGGGAAGCCAAAGCCCCAGAGAAGGGGGAAACCAAAGCCCCAAAGAAGGGGGAAACCAAAGCCCCAGAGAAGGGGGAAACCGAAGCCCCAGAGAAGGGGGAAACCGAAGCCCCAGAGAAGGGGGAAACTAGAACCCAAGAGGACCCAGCTGAGATGGAGAAGAACTTGATCCTGAGGTTTCAGATCTATGAGTCATCACAGCAGAACGTCACACAGGTTTGCTCCTACTGGAACAGGGTTCAGGGTACTGTGCAGTTACCTGTGATCCAGAAGGGAACCACGTCCCAGCCTTCAGCTAAAAACAAAGGTCAGAAGACCAATACGCCTCAGGAGAAGGTGGAGAAGAAGCCTCAGGAGAAGGTGGGGGAGAAGCCTCAGGAGAAGGTGGAGAAGAAGCCTGCACAAAAATGTGGAAGCCAAAGGAGTCTTCAGTCATCTCAGCTGGAGACGCAAAGCAAAGTTGCACAAGCGGCAGTCAGAGACAAGCATGTCGGGGTGCCGTGCTTGGACATCCAGGTCAAAAATCTGAAGGACATGATTAAGGAGATCCTGAAGAAGGGGAGGCTGCCAACGGAAGACCAGGTAAAACCCTCAAAGGCTCAGATCCTGAGCTTGCCATGGTCTTGGGCCCTGGAGCATTGTGTCCCCCCAGGAGATAATCACACAGAGCCTTGTCCAGGCCCCTGATGATGTTCCACAATGCCTCTAGCATCTGTGTGGATGGGGAGGTTATCACCATCCCTCATATGGGCAGAAAGTGGGAGTGCTCTGTGTACAAGTATCCCATCTGTTCAGAGTTTCCCAGCCTGGAAATCATTATAAATGGTCCCAGGACAGGGCAGCTCATGGTCATTGTTTTCTTCAGCTGAGTCACTCGGGAGAGGTTTCTCTCCTGGTCCCACTTGTAGCTCTTGCCTCTGCTCTGGAGCCTGCTCACCCCACTGGGCATAACAAAGCACTTGTACTTCATATAAATCAAAAACCCCATTGCCAAAAGCTCAGCACCTTTAAAGAAGGAGTTGTGAGGATGAAGGTGACAGAAGTATAAACAGGGTTTTCTCGTCTGTTTTAGATGCTGAAACATCTGGGACTGCATCCCGAAGGGCCTCCCCTTCCCCGTCCTGCTGTCCTCTCCATGGTCGACTACCCAGTGAAGCGGTTGGGCTCTGCAGGCCATGTGAAGCCCTTCACCATTGTTGCACCGGAAAGTGCTGCTGTGGAAGACAATCTGGTGGGTGCTCCTGTGGTGCCAGCACTGAAGGTGCCAGGGCAGGGACCAGGCTAGATGGGGGCATGGGGGACAGGTTGGGCAGAAAAGGATCATTGTGGAGAGGCAGTGAAGATGTGATGGGGCCCCATGTCTGCAGGTCTCCTTTCTGACGGGGATGGGACAAAGGAGACAGCTCTGCTGGAGACAGAGCAGTTCTGTAAGATAAGAGGGAAAAAAACACTTAAAACCATGAACTTCCATTGAGGAGAGGGTCGTGAGTGAGAAAGAGTGTCCTAGGCAAAACAAACACCAAAAAGGAAGACCAAGTCCATGGACAGGAGGACTTATTTATTTATTCTCTCTTCTGTTGGTTAACAAACGCCCATTTTGCTTTCCAGGATGGGGATGTCTCAGGGCAAGGCTCACCTCTCCCTCCCTTTTCTCTCTCCCCTTAGGCCAAGACCCCAGATGCGAAGGGCACTTCTGCCGAGGGCCAACCAAAAACGGGTAAAGTGACCCAGAGAGGCAAGTCTCCAAAGGAGAACCAGGTCTCCACACACAGAACAAAAAGTCCCCGGGATTCCTCCGCAACGAGATCCAAAGGAACACTGAAAAGTGCCTCAACCCCTACAGAATTCCTCAGGTGAGCTGCATGGGAGGAGGTGATGCCTCTGCTTCTTGGTCCTCTTGCCAAACAAGGTCCATCATCCCCAGCTCTGCAGCACCCCTGTGCCAGTGCCTCCATGGGATGGCAAGTGCACCCTCCTTGTTTCACTTGCTCCTTAGCAATGACTGAAGCCTCCTCTTTAATTGCCAGGCTGAAACGGTACCGCTGGATAGTGCCTGCCCACGGTGAGGTGGAACTGAAGGTCCACTTCTCCGCCAAAAAGCCAGGGAAGTTTGAGCAGACACTGAGGTTTGAGCTCGTGGAGACGAAGCGCCTGTACGAGCTGCCCTGCAGCGGCACCGGCCTGTACCCCAGCATCAGCCAGAACCCACGGTAAGGCTGGCCCCTGGCAGCCTCTCACACTGCTGCCCCCTGAACTCACAGCCAGGGCTGCCCCTTGGGGCTTCTGGCCTGGGCAGATCGTGCTGCCTGAGGTCGCCCAGCATCTCTTCCTGTGCTGGCAGCTGGGAAGGCAGATGGTACCTTAGCCACCAGGAAGGGTTACGGCTTTCTGACTACATTTCCTACTTGGAGCATCTCATAACTCCTCCTTCCCCACTTTCTCTGCCCAGGCTGGTGTTTCCACAGTGGAGGGAGACCATGGAGGAAGATGAAATCATCTTCAAGGAATATGTTGAGAGCACAAAGCAATTCCACTTTGGACCGCTGCTGTGTGGGAAATCAAGAGAGTGGTATGTGCTCCCTGCTGGGCCTTGTACTTTTCTGGACATGCTTGGAGACATGCTGTCCCAGTGGCACAATCCAGGGCGGTCCCAGGCAGAGTCCTGGGAAACAGATGGGTTTGAAGGACACAGATGTGTGAACTTGAGCAGATAAGAGGCAGATGAGCCTTGGAGGAGCTGCTCTGCCTGCCTGGTGGCTGCCTTGGTGGCCAGAGCCACATGCTGCTGCCAGCCCAAAGGTGACTTGGGGGGCAACTTTTGTCCCCCTCCACATCTCAGCTTCACCCCTTAGGAAATGAACTTTATGGTGCTTTTTGAAGTGCTTTGAGCTCTGCAGGTAGCCTGATCGAGCAATTCTTCTGTAGATGGTTTTGTAAACCTGTCATTAATCTGTAATTATTAAGATTTTATGATTGACCTGCTGACAGGTGTCAGGGGGAAGCTACAGCAGGAATTACATTTTCCTGCAATGACGTTGCATCCTCACTGCTGTATAAAGTCTGCCTAAACACATTGTCATTGAAGCTATTGGTGTATTTCTGCTTTTACTGTCACTTTTTTTTTAATAATATTTAAAATTAAGTTCTTGTGTCCATGGGAGCTCTGGAGGGCTAGGGCTATTTTGACAGCCCAAGGAAATGAAATTGAAATAGTTTAAAAAATAGACAATCTTTAGCCAGGTTGATGGATGGTCTGGGATTTCTGTTTGCCTCTTTAACCCTTTCACTCTAAGTCATTTCTACACTTGAGAGAAGGGTCATTTGTTATCTTTTTGCATTCCTCCTGGGAATTGATGCTTTATATTTCTTTTCCTCAGACTTTGAGCTAACCCATGAAATCCAAAGTAGTTTCATGATTTTATGAAAGAGATTAGCTGAACTCTTTTTCCAAAAGCCTTTCTTTATGCCCTGCAGGTGCCTAGAAAAATAACAGTATACCAGGCACATGGGTTCTTTCCTCTCACCCCAAGAAAGAGGGGGAAAGAACCCATGTGCCTGGTGTACTGTTAATTTTCTAGGCACCTTTGAATTTACGTTTTATTAAAAACTCTTGAAGTGGCCTGAGCATCCTCAGGCTTCTGTGGTGGAGGCACCAAGTACAGGGGAAGGCATCAAAGTAAGGCAAGGATGAGCACACGACCATGCCCTTGACTGGGATCCAATTCCCTCACCTGTTTGTTAGAGCAGGGTCTTCCAGCACCGCCTCCCACTGCTGGCACACGGTGCTTTCCTCAATGTGTGGCAAAGGCAACAGTCTCCTCTGCAGCCTTTTCCCCTTTTGTGGACAGGTACAAGGCCCAGAACTGTCCCGGCAACTCGGAGAATATAACCATCCTCAACAACTCCCCCATGGACGTAGAAGTCCAGTTCTCCTTTGAGAATGACGGGAAAGCAGAGACGTTCCTTTTGGACCCTCCCAGCATGACACTGAAACCAAAGGAGAAGCAGGTAGGAGAAGGGCAGGTAGAGCAGGCACCGTCGAAGTGCCCAGGAGCTGCTCCTCCTGCTCACACACAGTGCTCTTTCTATTTCTTTCTGTGGGGCTGGGTCCAGGAGCTGACCATTTGGGCATACCCCACTTCCCCTGGCTTCCTGGAAGACAAACTCATCTGCAGCATTGAGAAGAACCCAGACCCAGTGGTCTTCAACCTGTGCTGCTATGGGGTGCACGTGAAGCTGGAGGTCAGCCCGCTGGAGCTGTCTTTTGACAAGCTGCTTCTGCACAGGTCAGTCATCCCACAAGCACTCCAGGACTTGTGACGAAGAGAAAATGTTCGACTCCAGTTTCTGGGGCATGGATGGAGCTGCTCCAAGTTGCATTCAGTGGCGAGGCTGGTGTGATCATCCAGCAGCTGATGCCAAGTGCCTTCCTGTCTCTGCAGGACTGACAGCAGGACCCTGGTCCTGAAAAACGACACCCTACTGCCCATGGCCTGGCAGCTCAGTGGGCTGGATGACCTTGCTGAGGACTTCTCTTTGTCACAAGATATCGGCACCATTGATCCCCGCTCAGAGTTTGAACTGACGCTGAATTTCAAGGCTGGGCAGCTTGGCACCATTGAGAAGACCCTCCGACTAGAGGTGAGAGGGACTGTGCCCTGCCTGGCAGAGCAGGGCACAGTGAGCAGCCGTGTGCTCTTAGGGACAGAGTCAGGAAGAGCTGCACCTGACAGATACAAGGGTGCTGTGACCCCAACTTCTGCCTCTACACAGCGTTTGACAGAACGTGCAGTGCATCCACATCCCCCCAGATAACCAGACACGGCATCCTGAGCCTGCACCACAACCACCTTGTCCCTGTGAATGGTTGAAGGTTGTTGTTTGGTTGTACAGACTGCAGCATGATCTCCACGTTCCTCCTGGATTCTTGCATAGTGCAACAAACCCTCCCCCTGGGATTTTGTTCCCCAGAGTTTAGGGGCTGCATTTCAGAAAGGGTGCTAGGTGATTGGAGAGGGTTGTCAGTGCCACCTGCTCTGAGACACCTCACACTTCTTGTGGTTGTTCTTGCACCCCTGTGCCTCTCAAGGATGCTTTAGCAGCAGCATTCCCTGCTGTAGGAGGGCAGAGTTGGGCTGATAGGGTTTTTTACTGCAGCAGAATCCTGCTGGGGCAGCCCATGAGATGAACAGGTTAGGAAAGCTTGGGAGTCCACCAATGCTTGTGAAGCCAGGGAGGCCATAGGGGAGGCAGCCAGCAGAGACAAGGACTTACAGGCTGTCTACCAAAAGAATAATCTGAACAGTGTTTGTTTCTTGCTGCCTCAGGTTTCAGATACAGAAAACATTTTGGGGATCGTTCAGGCTGAAAACATCACAATCTCTGCAGAGGTCTATGATGTTTCTCTGAGCATGGACATGCCTGAAGGTCAGTAGTCCAGGTGCACTGCATTACCTTGGGAAGTGGGCAACCAAAGCACTTGGGATGGCATAGCATGGCATGGCATGGCATGGCATGGCATGGATACATAAAGCACATACCCTGCAAGCTGCGTGGAATGAAGCATTGTCAGGGCACTGACAGCCTTAAGTCTCTCCTGTCTGAACTTTGAAGTGTGCAGCTTCATGTGCAGATTGGATCTGGGGGCTTTGAAACAACAGTGACGTGAACAGGCAGTTGGCAACTCCCACAGGCTCAGCACAGCATATAAAGTAATTGGATTTGTGCTGGGTAGCAAGGAAATGGAAGCCGAGCTCCTCAGCTACTAAACCTGCAGATATTTTGAGTAAGAA
Organism: Melanocharis versteri; assembly: GCA_013397845.1. Taxonomy (NCBI): domain Eukaryota; kingdom Metazoa; phylum Chordata; class Aves; order Passeriformes; family Melanocharitidae; genus Melanocharis; species Melanocharis versteri. Next base: position 20,913 of record VZTG01006558.1, read on the forward strand.
GAGAAAGGGCAGACAAGTAGCTAGAAAACACTTCCAAGAACGGAAACTTGCTGAAAAGGGTTTTGTGCCGAGACCTCCATGTAGCTTGTGATCTGGTGTACTCTGCAGCAGCTCACAAATACCATTTTCGACCTCTCTCTGTGGGTTTTCTGCAGGTCCAGATGGAAGCTTGGAATTTGGAGTCATTAATGTCCGGGATAGTGTGAAAAGAGTTCTGAGTCTAAAGAACAAAGGAATGTACAACATTGAGTACAGGTGAGTCCAGCTGCCTGGTAGTGAGCATTTCCTCAGGTTCCCAGGCCTGCATTCCCCCTCTGCCAATGGCTAGAACCTGTTTCCATGCTGGCTACCTCATGGTAAATACAAAACCTGGGTTCTCTAATCTCAAGTATTTTACCAGAGAATCCAGCCACAAAATAGCAGTTCTTCACAGCTCAGCAGGAACCCAAACGAGACCCCCAGAAATTTTAGCCACTGCAATGCTGAGATTCATTGCCTTTCTTTGACGGTCACCTCCATTCTCTTTCTGAGACTCCGTAAAGGAGTGAATGAAAAATTTTGGTGTCAAGGTTTCTTGCAGTAACCTCATGATTTCTGCACTCTCTGTCAAGATCCAGGATTCCCTGAGCAGAGCTGGACTCTCCCTTTTCTTTTTTTTCTGGTCCTATGCAAAGTCCTGGCTGTGCTGGTGGCACCTATACTTTTAACTGCAGAGGTCTCCATTCCTTCCCTTTCTCCCCAGTTTCACACTGAAAGGTGCAGGTCCCAGGATGCGAGACTTGGCATCCCACTTCACTGTTGAGCCTCAGTCAGGCATGCTGTTTGCCTCCCAGCCTGGTGTGAATATCGAGATGCTCTTCCACCCCAAAAGTGAAATCCTCCTCAAGAACAAGCCCATCCTGTACTGCCAGGTGAGCTGCCTGGGCCAGGCCATGTTACCACAGTGTTTTGGGAGCGTAAACAGGATAGGTATCTTTGGGAAGGAGGGCTTTAACTGGGGAATCCTCTCTCCTACATATACAAAGTCTTTCAAAACCATCTGGAGGCTTCCTAAGTGAAGCTGAGAATCTGACTGGAGAAGGTGTTCAAACAGGGAGGGTAAAATGATGGAGGCCTGGGGGTGGGGGTGGAGGCTGGGGACTGGGGTAGAGGCTGGCCTCTTTGCTTTGTTTACCACCCCTCCCTGTGGATACAGGTGATAGATGCCAGCTCAGGTGAAGGAGGCCAGACTGTTGCCAACATCCCAGTGAGGGTGTCGGCGAAAGCTGTGTACAGCAAGTACAGTATTGAGCCTGCCTCACCCGTCGACTTTGGTGCCATGATCAAGGGCACCAAGAAAGCCCAGACTGTCATGCTGGAGAACAAAGGCATGCTCAACTTCAAATTCCGCATCCACCAAGCATCCGAGGATGCGTCTGGATTGCAAGGAAAGAGGTACGAGAAGCCCTGCACCACCCTTCCTGTCTGAGGAGGCTCTACCCCACAGCTGGTATGGGGCAGGCAGCCAGGAGACCTGGGCTTTTGTCCATTTGCATCCCTGCTTGGGGAGAGGGAGCAAAACAACGCCTCGGTATCCCCATGTGTAGTATGAAGCTGGTGATAGAGCTGCTCTGTCCAGCAATGGGTGCTGCAGGCTGCTCTCTGGGAGCCATCCGGAGCAGGAAGGCTTTCCTCCGTGAGGAGGAAGGCCAGCTTTGGCCTCAGAGAAAGGCAGGGGAGCTCAGCATGACAGATGCCTCTGCTTTCTCCTCTCAGTTCAAAGCAAGGGGAATCTGCTCCATTGGCTACAAAGCGCTCAACGGGAAGGAAATCAAGCTCAACACAGGTGGGTGACTCCTGCTCCCTAGCAAGTGCTGCTGCAGGGGATGTGAGAAGATGCTGCTGTGCCCAGGCTGGGGGCTCATCGCCATGGGGTGGATGTGGTCTGCGGGGTGGAGTCCAGTATCTGCTCAGTCCCACTGACAGTCCTATGCTCTGGCTCTAACCTGGAGTTGTGAGGTCAACAGAGGGGGGCAGGTCCTGTGTTTGGTAGCTGCTAGCCAGCATAGGTCTGTGAATACCACAGAAGCAGAAACATTCCCCACTGAACTCCCAGTCCACAGAGCTCAGACAACATTGCTTTTTCTTCTTCCCAGCCCCCTACCTCTCTCCCATCATTTCTCACACCTATTTCTGCTCTCCTGTCTTACCTCTGGAGGTTGAAGGATCACAGCTACCACTTTCATTCTTTACACTCAAACTCCTTTCTCTCTGCCATTTGGGACAGGCTTGCAGCTCTTCCTGGCTTGTTGGTCTCAGCCTGGGGCTGCCTTTGGGCCATGGAGTCATTCTTCCCTGCCCTGGGACTGGGTGCTTGGGCCCAGCTGGAGGCCAAGGCGGGGCATACTCTTTGCTGGGGTGCTCAAGGCACAGCTATTAGCCATCAGCCTCTCCTGGAACTTCTTCTGCAGGGTCCCCTCAGTCTTGGCATGTTCACGGTGTCTCCTTGCTCCGGCTCCATCGCTCCGTGGGGCCAGCAGAAGATCACAGTGGAATGCCTCGCAGGGCAGGAGGGGACATGTGAGGAGCAGCTCTACATTGACATTGTGGGCAGAGACCCCAAGGACAATCCCCTCGGCATTCCATTCACCCTGATGGCTGAGTCCTGCCTCCCAGGTACGTACTGTCCACAAGTTCCCGTGGTCAGACCTGCTGCTGATCAGCATTTACACTTGCTGCTTGGATAGAGAGGCACGCTAGCCCTGGTGTCCCACCTTAAAATCTTCAGAGGTTCCAGCCCTCTTTAAGTCCACCAGTGTACTCATCCCTCCCCAGCTGGGAGGGATGCATGGAAGGATAAAAGGAAAGCAATGCTCTTTAAGACTGAGGTTGACTGAGCTCCATCCTCACAGCCAGCTCCCCCACCCAAGGCTGGGTTTAGCAGTCACCCAGGCAGAAGGGGCCTATCAAGCCTTCTGAAGGTCCAGATAAATTCATCAGGGAGGCTTGTCCATGCTCATCCCTCTGGTCTGTCCACAGCACTTGTTGAGGATGTCATGTTAATCTTTGAGGAGTACCCGATCTGCAGCAGCGCCGACCTCGGCCGCAAGATGCGGTCGGTGAAAGGCGCGGGCCTCTTCATCAGAGATGAGAACAGATTCCTCTTCAACAAGGTTCTGGTTGGGCAAAAGGCCGATGCTCATTTCAATATCTACAATGCAAGTGGTCTGCCATGTGATGTGGTCCTCTCCATCAAACCCTTGCCTGGAAAGGTAAGAACTGGAGGCCAAGGTGATGGTTGCCCTCTAAAAGTCGTGTGAGAGCCTGTTTTGTTCTCCAGATGCACTGCTTCCTGTGGCCCAGACTAGTCTAGTTCAGTGCAGGTCAAACTGCTGGGGAGAGCAGCAGATCCAGGGAAAAGTTGTGTTGAATTCTGCATGTCTCGGGCAAGGTTTTGGCTCACACCTCTGGGTCTTTGGTGGGAGAAGTGAATCCTTCTGAACCTCTCTTGGAAGCACACTCAGAGAGGGGCTGTTATGAACAGACATGCTAGGGCTCAAAGCAGAGCATTTCCTCAGGTTCCCTGGCTTTTCCTTCTCTTTGAAGGCCAGTTCTAGGTTATTTGCAGGGTTTTCCATGCAGTGCCCACCTCCCATATATGCTGGGGTAGCTGCTCAAAACACACAATGCTTTAGCACAAGGTCAGCACGCCCTGGGAGGGAGGGAGCGTGCCCAGGGAAGCAGGAAGGAACACACACTGTCTGGGGCTGTTCTCAGTGATGCATTTATGAATAAAATTGTGTCATGTTGAAAGGTGTTTTCTCCTAACACTGCTCTCTGGGTTCCCCCAAGGATAAAAGCCCCATCAACAACATTTTCAAGTTGGATCCAGTCAAGATGTCCGTTCCCGGCTCATCCTATGCCGTTGCTACGGTGACCTTCACCCCACCAGACGAGCAGAACTACGACTGCACTTTCAAGGCTTCCCTTGTCATCCCGAAAGGGTAACTGACCCTGTGAAATACTGAGGGAGGCCTTTCTGACAGCTGCCTCCCCACTGGGAGAGCACAGACCTCTTGTTAGCTCTAATGCTTTCGGCAGCCTTAGGCAGAGTACTTGGCATGAGATGATCTGGGAGGCAGTAACTGTTAGATAGAGCAGAGCAGTAAAATGAGGCTGATGGTTTAGCCTGTATGAGGAGCTATGAAGACAGGGCAATATTAGGTAGCCAGCTGGAAGTTACTGAGATGTGTTGTGGCTGAGCTGGGGGTTTCCAAGGACAAAAGCTTAGATGAAGCAGTTTCTGTGCCAGCAAGTCAGCAGTCACAATTTCCTCCTTGTTTCTGTAAAATTAAGTGATCCTCTGTGATTCCCTGCCATTCATTAAGCTATTTTATGTAAGTGATTGGAGCTGGTATGAAAGAGGAGCGCAGTTCTTCTGCCCTGGGACCTGTGTACTGGGGCTTTGACCTGCCCTTCCTCAACCCTTTAGTGGCTAAATTGGAACAAGAGAAGTCTAATTGCTAATAAGCAATTGCTTTTTTACTATTCTTGGAAATAATGTTTACTGATGGTGATGCTGATTTATTTTTGCCTTCTTGCTTTTGTACTGCTTTCCTGCTGTGCTTTTGCTTGTTGCATATGTCTCATCTCACTGCAGCCAGGGGATTTGCCATATCTCATCTGGTGCATCATTATTTACCTGCTGTACTGCATGATTCAATTAAGTGAAATTATTTTTAACTGTTATTCTGGAAGGCTCTGGCTCTTTGGAGCAGATTCCTCTTGGGAATGGCCCTGAGTGGACTGGGAAGAGGCTGGTGGGGGGCTGTGTTGTGGGGTACAGGAGCACCAGGCAGGGAAAACGCTGTAGGTGGCCCTTGCTGCTTTGCTTGCCCAGCGACAAATGGGTTAGTGCCAGCTGAAATTGTTTTCTGTGCCTCTCCTGCAGCCTTGCGAAAATTAAACCCCAAATCCTGACCTTCACCATCAGTGGGAAGGGGCATGAGCCACAGGTGACAGTCGTGTGCCCAAGTGCTCGCAGCAAGAGGGGAAACGCCGTGCTGCGCTTCAAGAGGCTCCAGCTGGGGGATTCAGAGATGCTCCCCCTCGTCGTCCGTAACAATGGCATCATACCTGTCGAGGTGAGGACCTGCTCAAGGAGTGGTCTGGTTTGGGAACAATTGCTTGTGGCATGGGGGAAGGGTCCCAGAAAACATGGCAGACCGGGGAAGAGGTGTCAGAAATTCTTCTTAAGCAAGTGACTGACATCTGCTCTCCAAGTAGGGAGTTCTTGGAAATTTTCCATCCAGTCTTTCTGCTTTAAGTTGTACACAAAAAAGGTGGTGGAGTATTGTACCCCCTGTCTCTCAGGTCACTTTTTGTTCTTATGGACATGTGTGATTTCCCAGTTCCATTAGATTGTATTTGATCCCAATTTACTACATTTTAAGTAAACTTAGTTGTGGTTTAATTTCATTCTGCTCATTACTTTCTGTCCTGTTTGGTTCTGTGTCAGTTCTATCCAAATGCCTCTGAACGCCCTTTTTTCCCAGCCGGTTTGACTTAACTTTTGTGCTAAGTGCTGTTTGTACTGGGGAGATGTGCTGGCTTCCCATGCAGGACCAGCAGCACTGCGGTGTCAGTCCCCGCGCCATCCTGTACTCACACCAGTGTCATTCTGCTCTGTGTTCCCTTTTCTCAGTTTATGTTACACCTGGACGATGAGCACGGAGCGTTCTTCTTGAAAGGCAGGCACTCCACACTTGAGAGATTCTACACTGAAAATGTGGAAGAGGACTCGGATGAAAACGGTAAATTCATTAACCATGAAGTGTGATCATGTGCAGAGGGAAAATGTGTGCCCTGCTCTTGGCTTGTCTAAGCAGCAGCCAGATGTTAGACACAGTTTCTTTCCTTGGGCTCTCTGTCCCCCAAGCTTTTCTTGGGGACTCTTTGCAGGGTTTCCTCCTAGCAAGTTGTAGGAAGTTCTTCTGTTCTTCTAGACATAGTAGGTTTAGGTGTGGGGGACTATCACTACCTCAGTGGACCCTCTGAGGTCTTTGCTGCATGTGGGAAGGTACCAGCCTGAGCGGAGGCAGCCCTTGAGCACACAGCCAGCCAGCAGAAGCCAAAAGCACTCTTTGGCTCAGCTTGCCATATGGCTAGAGCAGGCTGGAACCAGACGGAATGAGGGCTAAACATTAACCTGAGGTTAAGCCGCTTAAGTGGTGATGTGTCTGGAGGTGACAGTCTTGTGAACATAGGAAGAGGGTCTGGAAACTACTGGGGGTAGAACCTGTGCTTAGAAGGCAGCTGGTTTCAACCTCTTATTTCTCATATACCCTATGGAAATATTTCCTTTCTACAGCTGTATCATTAACTCTGATTTCCATTGCTGTGCAGAGAGCAAGCCCCCAAAGAAGCCTTTCCTGTTTCTGCGTCGCGGGCAATCGGTAGAGTTTGATGTCATTTTCAAACCCACTCTGGCTCAACGTCTGGAAGGGAAGATTCGTGTGTTAGTGGGGGACACTTACTCTAACAAGACCCTAATAGAGCTGGTGGGTGAAGGCTACAAGGATGACTTCACCCTCGACGGACTCGAGGAAGATACACAGGAGAGGAATGCTACGAGCAGTCTGAAGAAAGACATCATTGATGGTAAGAGAGCAGAGACTGCCAGGGTGGAGCAAGGAAGAGGAAAATGTCTGATCATGTGTGTCCTCTCTCTAGCCAGACCTGGGCTGTCACCCAGTGGACTTGGTGGCCTGTGGGCGTAGCAGCCGTGCATGCAGAGCAGTGTGTGCTGTGCTGCATGTCGCTGGCTTAGGGATGTGTCAGGGTGTTCCCCTGAAAATGGTGGGATGGGGAACGGCCTGGGGAACTCCCTCCCAGAGGGAGGAAGGCTTGGAGCAAGGAAGCATTGAACATAGAGGTGTTTGTGCACGTGAGGGGGGCAGGTGGAGCTCCCTGCATGCTGAGATCCCTTGCTCTCCTCTTCAACAGCTGTAAGAGTGAATCACATCCAGTTTGGGGACTGTCCTGTCGGGAAGCCCTGCCGCAGGACCTTCACCATCACCAACCACACCCATACGAAGGTCATGCGCTTTGAGTGGGAGGCAGACGCCATATTCCAGTTCTCTCCCAAGGTGAGCGTGGACTGCTCTGCCTTTCCCCATTGCTCAAGCCCTGCCCTGGTGTTCCTGGGAGCTGGCAGGGAGTCCTCACATACCAGGGATAGCCCATTCCAGTGCCACGTAAGAGATACCATCCCTGGCTTGGCTGGGCCAAGGCTGCCAGCCTTGCAGAAAAGGCTCCATGTTATGGGAGGTGGCACCTTCTGTTCATACTTTTGTCTATCAAACTTCACATAAATCCACACTGAGGTGCAGACTCCTGGCACAGCCGATCACCACATCAGTCCCTTTTGCTGTCAGTCCTGCTCTTGGCAGTGCTTCCAGTTTGGGCTTGACTCCCTGATTCTCCCTAGGTGGGACACCTCCATCCTGGCTGTGCCAAGGTCATCACAGTGACCTTGAAATCAGATGTCCCAGCCACCTTCAGGAGGCACCTTGTGAAATGTAAAGTGACCCAAATCAGCTTTGAGGTGCCACGAAGGAAGGTTCCGGACTGGGACGACCGAATGTGCGTTGTCACATGGGAGGATACCACCAAGAAAGACCCAGCAGCCAACTGGCCTGAAAAAGAGAAGGTAAGAAGCAAAACAGCAAAATAAGCCAACCCAGCTTTTACAAAAAGAACCACCATAACACCATCACTGCTGGCTGAGCAGCTCCTGCTTTCTCTGGACATTGGGCAGCCGTGAGGTTCACCAGCAGTGCATTCTAGGGGAAAGGTGGATGCACAGTGACCAGATACACTCACACAAGAGGGGGAAGCCTATTGACAAGAGACCTTTAGCCACATGTTCTATAGACAATGGTCTATGATTTTATCCCATTTTATGGTGTTAGAACTCTTTTCATCTGATTTGGTGCCTTTTCACCAACAAGGAGTTAAGTCTGCTGCACTCTGTCTCTTCTTTTGAAGTGGAGAGAAATACAAACACTCTTCTGCATAAGCTGGTGAGCTCCAAGTTCTGTCTGCATGGATACCAGAGATTTTGGTTGTGGTCTCTGTATTGTGTGGGATGTCTCACCATGAAGTAGCCCAGGCACTGTATGACAGTATGGAGGAGTCTGGAGAAGGATCATCTCCAAACACTCTTGCTTTTACTGTCATTATTGCCAAACACACTCATTTTGGGGAAAGGTTCTTTCTGAGTTTCTGGACCATTTTAAGGCCTCTAAACCATCCTCTTTTCTATCAGAACATCTGCAGTTGGAGACTTTCCTAGTGAGATCTTTCACATCCCAAAATGCCCATCCCCAGCTCCCAGCAGTGTGGCTGTTGCTCCACACATGACATCTGGAGAGCACTTTCTCCTAAGACAAGAAGAAAAAGGTGCTTTCTAGAACTCTTCAGTCTTGGGGTTCTCCATCCACAGAGCTCCAGCAGGGGAACTTAACCCTAATTTTGAGACCTGCTGGATTTAAAGGGGACCAGGAAAAAGCCCTCCACGAGGTTGAAGTACAGAGACTGGAACACTGATGTAGTTTCCATGGGTACATTAACAGCTGTGGTAGTGACTGCTTTGATCAGTGGGTAGAAACAACTACTGTAGCAGAACAGTCCGAGTTTTGTCATCTTTCCAGGGAAGTAAAAGTCCTTTCTAGGCCCTCTATGAGGCTGATCTTGGGAGGCCAAAAGACTCCCTTCTCAGCCTGACTTTCTGGGCTCTGCTCAGTGATTCTTCCCTCCTCTCTTTGCAGATGGTCGAGACAGCCCCGGAACCGGCTCACGCTGTGGTGGAGGACAGCAGCCAGGAGGCCGAGGTGTACCTCAGTGCCTTTGTTGCCTACACCCAGTTCAAACTGAACACGATCGTGGTTCAGCTCAAGGATACCTTGCCCTTGCAGACAAGGACAGCCACGTGAGTGCTGGAGGCCAGGCAGGGCCCTGCAGGCGGGAGCTGCCTTTTGCCCAGAGCTGACCCAGCGTCTGCTTCCCAGAACTCTACCCCAGCCAAAACCACCACACACCCATTTACGTGCACGCAAAGCCAAGCAGGAGATGGTGGTCAGGAGAGGTTCAATGCTGCCATGCCTTTCTGCTGAGAACAGCCATGGGTTTGCTTTCACTGCATGTCACCTGTCCTCATCTGCTCAAGAATAAGTCTGCAGTCAAACCAAGACCTAAAGTCCAGAGTAAGCCCCTTAGCTTCAATGTCCTGGGCACCGCGTTGGCCCTTTCCTCTTAAACTTCCAGACTTTGAAATACATTTCTGGGCCACCCAGGACAGCAGTCTGAGCATGGCAGGGTTGCCTGGAGAAGAAGATGCTCCTCAGCAGAAAGTGGTACCAGGAGTCCATCAGACAATGTTACTGTGCTCTTGGCTTTATATTTATTAGACATTTTCTTTTTATTCCTCCCTCTTGCTTTTCAGTTTCAGGATGCACAACACAGGGAAGGTAGCCCTGGAATACTCCTGGGTGGAAGTTGCAGATAGTGAAGCAGTGAAGAAGCCATACTCGACCGTTCTGATGCGTAAGGGCATTTCACTTGGTAGCTGAGGGCCTGGGGAGAAGACCCTGCCACTTCACCCCAAAACATGAATTGCTTTTTCATCCTTGTCCACACATCCACTTTCATCAACATCTTCCCAGCTGCAGCTGGAGAGTTTTCTCCTTGCCCCCCTCTGCCTTTCAGCCCCTTCTGTTCTTGCTCCACCACTTCTGCTCTGCAAAGGAGCTGAGCCAGGCTCTGGGGAGAGCCACGTGCTGGGTCGGGACTGGGAAGGGGGACATCAGGTCATCTCTTTGGGAAGTCTAAGACTGGGGAAAACAATGGTGTATCTAGTGAGCTGCCCTGCAGCCACTGTCTGTGTGCAGTTCCCCACTCCAGGGCAAATGCAAAGTCACTGTCTAAAACCAACTCTCCTGCTTTGGCATGGGAGTGTGTGCTGCAGGCAGAGACCCTGCTCCCAGATGCTCTATTTCCTGCTGAAAGTACTTGCCCAGAGATGCCCCAAGTGCATCCCAGCTCTCTTCCACCCACCTGCAGCAGGAGGCAGAGTTGCTGGGAACATAGGATTTTGTCTTTGAAAGGTGTCCTCTCCATCTCTGCAGGTCAGTTCCTCTCCTCTGCTACTGTAAAGCGTCGCAGAAAGCTGCTGCGTCGTTTCTGGTGGCAGCAGGAGCATCCTTTTGAGATACATCCTTCTGAGCTGCGGCGGCTGCGGCGGCTGGAGCAGCAGGCCAAGAAGCAGCAGCGGGATTCCGAGCAGGAGCAGGATTCCGAGGAGGAGCAGGAGGATTCCGAGCAGCAGCAGCAGCAGGATGCTGAGCCACAGCAGCAGGATTCCAAGCAGCAGGAGGAGGAGGATCCTGACAAGCCGCCACTTCATCAGCTGCAGATTTATGATTACCCGCTTGTTATGCCGGTTTTGGACATCCTGGAGGAGCATTCTGAGGAGAAGAAGCCTGATCCCAAGAAGAAGAAGCTTGCCAAGAAGCGACGCCGCTCCAATGAACGCCACCTCTCTCAGCAGCAGCAGGAGCAGCCTTCTGAGCAGGAGCAGCCTTCTGAGCAGCAGCAGCCTTCAGAGCAGCAGCAGCCCTCTGAGCAGCAGCAGCAGTCCGAGCAGCAGCAGGAGCAGTCCGAGCAGTAGCAGGAGGAGTCTGAGCAGCAGCAGGAGCAATCCGAGCAGCAGCAGGAGCAATCCAAGCAGCAGGACCGTTCCAAGGAGCTAAGCCGCTCGATGCAAAAGCACCTCTCTCTGCAGCGTGTCGGTTCCTCCCTGGAGATCTTCCCAGATGTCATCCATGACCTACCACTGTTCTCCATCATCCCCTACCACGGCATCATCGCTCCTGGCCAGAAGCAGACCTTTCACGTGCTGTTCTCCCCGAAGTGCACGGGGAAGTTTAAGACCACCATGCTGTGCAGGTGGGAAACGTCTGGGCACTTGCCAACTCATGCTACTGATGGGTATCACCAAATCACTGGGTGGAACAGGTTGGAAGGGACCACTGTAGGTCATTTGGTCCTACTTCCCTGCTCGAGCAGGGTCATCCCAGAGTGCATGGCACAGGGTTGTGTCCAGAGGGCTCTGGAATAATTCCAGTGAGGTACACTCCACACCCTCTCTGGGCAACCTGTCACCTGCACAGGAAAGAAGTTCTTCCTCAGGTTCAGGTGGAATTTCCTGTTCAGGTTCTGTCCGTTGCCTCTTGTCCTGTTGCTGGGCACCACCAAGCACAGCCTGGTTCATCCCCTAACAGCCTCCCTTCAGTCCCTCTGACTGGGATAGGGGGATGGGCCTGGAGACAGGCAGCCCCAGAGAGGCAGCAGAAACACCCACAGGAGCACAGGAAGATCATCATCTGGCCTTGGTAGAAGCAAGTAGGGAGACACTGGGAAAAGACACTGTATGAAACATGAAGCTCCTGGAGGGTTGCAAAATCTGGAGCGAGAGATCCAGAATGGCTGTCAAGGGATCAGCCAGTCCCTAGCTCTGCTTCCTTTTGGGACAATTAAGGCCTGCTTCTCTACACAGAACCCCGTCTGCTGCAGTTGGTCCCCAGGCACTTAACAGGTCATGTTCTTGCCCTTGCACCTCTGCAGCCTCCATGCAGCGAGTGCAGTTGTTTAATTTGCTGCTCACTGCTTGCACAGAGAGAGGATGCAACACTGTGTGCTCTGCAGGGAGACAGAAAAGCAGCTGGCTGGAAATGTTCGTCTGGCTAATACCAGTCCCTTTCTTCCTAGGATTCCTAACCTGAAGCCGACCCAGAAGAGGGTGCGGGTGATTTTGAAAGGCAGAGCACGGGAGTGGAAGAGTTTTGGTAAACCGAAACGCTCTGCGTTACGGCGGGCAGAGGAAGGCCAGAGACCCAAGAAGCAGGTGCACTGGAAACCAACACCTGAGTGACGGCGTTTGTGTCAGCTGGAGCATGGGGCAGCAGCCGGCGACATTGTGTCTGCTGCTGCTGCTGCTGGTCTGCCACCCTTCACCAGAGACCTGTGCAGCTACCCTTCCAAGCTCCAGCAAACACACCTACCTTATCTTTTACCTACGTTAATTAATTAATTAATTAATCGTTAATTGATCGTTAATTAACTGTTAATTAATTCTTAATTAAACAGTTGATAATAAATTGTTAATTGTCAGCTTGTCTTGCTTTGAAAGACAGGTGTCTGTGGGACCTCCCTGGAATGGAGAATGTGACCCCCTTCCCTCCAAATTATTGTAACTTTGAAATTAAGGGGCTTTCAGGCAAAGATACAGGAAAAGGAGTAACAGTTCTTTACTAGTATGTATAACAAGGCAAACAAACAACAACAGCAGCAACAACAAGCAGAGCCAGAAAGCCAACCACAGCCTTCTCCCGGCTGCAGGCGCCTTCCCCTTCCGTGCAGTTACGGTCACAGCCGGCAGGGCAGGGAAGGGAGGCAAATGATGAATAAAGCAATTGCTAGAGGAATTTTAATTAAGCTACACCAAGGAATACACTGGAGAACTCAAGCACTGTGTGACCAGTTCTTAAGTACCTACTGCTGTGAGGGAGTCTATACAGTAGCCAAACAGTGACTGAACAATGCTCAATTTGTTAAAGAAGAAAGTGATGAGGAAAACACCCTAGTGAGGGAAGAGCCCTAGCCCTTAGACCCTTTCAGAATATGCAAGTAGATTACACTGCGTTCCCCAAAATACAGAGATGGAAATATCTTCTTGTAATAGGTGATCACCTTACCCACTGGGTAGAAGCCTTTCCTACCTCAAACGCAGCTACCTCAAAAGTGGCTAAGGTGCTATTAGAACAAATCATTCCTGGATATGGGATAATCAAAAGAATGGACTCAGATAAGGGAACACACTTTACTTCAAAAATTTTACATTCTGTATGTGTTGCATTAGACATAAAT
>VZTG01006568.1:10877-21408 GCA_013397845.1 Melanocharis versteri
GGAGCCCCGCCGGAGCCGGGGTCCGGGGGCGCTGGGGGCGGCGCCTGGTCCTCAGTTGGGGGACAGGTCCCCGGCTCTACCAGATGCCGCTCGACCGGCCCCCGGGGGGAGCGAGAATCCGGGCCGAGGCTCGTTTTGGAACGTGGTCATCGATCTGAGAACCTGCCGGACACATGGACGGTGGGCAGGCGTCAGGGTGGGGGCAGCGGGGCACAGTCCCACGACCCCCTGGCACCCCAGCACCGCCGGCACTGCTGGGACAGCGGGAGCTCCGTGTCCCCCCCACAGCCCCAGCACTGCTGGGACAGCGGGAGCTCCGTGTCCCCCCACAGCCCCAGCACTGCTGGGATTGCGGGAGCTCCGTGTCCCCCCACAGCCCCAGCACTGCTGGGACAGCGGGAGCTCCGTGTCCCCCCGCTCCCACCCCGGCCGTGCTGCACGTGGGGGAGCACTGACCAGCGCCGCTCGCAGCCCCGGCCTTGCGCCGGCACTGACGCCCGGGATCCCCCAGTGCCCAGGCGCTGCCCCCGAGGGTCAGAGCGGCCCCGGTCCGTCCCAGCAGAGTGCCGAGCGGGGGCCGGCTGGCACCGAGCGTCACCGAGGCCACCGGCCCCGGCACAGCGCGGCGAGCGGGCTGCCCGAGCGCAGCACGTGGCTCCATCCTTCCCCGCACAGACCCCCGTGCTGGCACAGACCCCCAGAGCCCCCCAGAGCCCCCCAGCCCCCCAGAACCCCAGCCAGCGCAGCCACACGACGGACGGTGCACGGAGGGATGGGCGAGGGCTGGGGGCTGCAGATCCGAGGATGGGGGCAGCTCCCTGCTCTGCCACGGCCCCCTGCCCGGGAGAAGGAGGGCTGCGCCTTGAGGAGGGGGATGTGGGGGTGATCGGGATACCTCGGGACGGCAGCGGGAACGCCCTGCAGGGGTGATGGGGACAGCCTGGAGAAGGGGACGACAGGACAGCCCTAGGGGAGGGATGCCAGGACACCCTGCGGTGGCAGTGGGAGCACCTCGGGAGGTGGCGGGGGCAATGGCGACACCCCGGGGGGCCAAGTGCCCGGCCGGTGCCAGAAGCCACCAGATGCAGGGCTGCCGGCGAGCCCCGGGGGGGCCGGGGCCGGAGCGCCAGGCCCCTCGCTGCGGCCCCGCTCTTACCGGACAGGCTGAAGCTGGACTCGTGGAGGTCCCTCATGCCCCCGTGTCGTGTGGCCGGCCGGGTGGGCGTATCGGCCAGGGGCGTCCCCGTCTCTTTTTTCCCGGCATGCACAACCACGGCCACGTCCCCCAGGTACGGGGTGCGATCCACACCCCGCAGCTTCAAACTCTGCCGGGAGCGAGAGAGAGAGCGGAGAGAGCGGAGAGAGCGTCAGCGCCCGCCGGGCGGGGGCTGCGGCCGGGGCAGCGCCAGCGGGTGCGGGGTGCCAGCGCCCTGCAGCGGGGTGCGGATCGGCCGGGCGGGGGCAGGGAAGGGGCCGGGCCGTGCTGGGGCTGGGGAGGGGGCTGCCGCTGGGGAGGGGCCGCGGCTGGGGAGGGGGCACTCGGCGAGATGCTGGGCGGGCTGTGGGGCTCCCGGTGCGAAGCAGTGCCAGGGCAGGAGCAGGGGCTGGGGCAGGTGGGGGGCCCTGGCAGAGCAGCCCCTCGCCCCGTNAGAAGCCACCAGATGCAGGGCTGCCGGCGAGCCCCGGGGGGGCCGGGGCCGGAGCGCCAGGCCCCTCGCTGCGGCCCCGCTCTTACCGGACAGGCTGAAGCTGGACTCGTGGAGGTCCCTCATGCCCCCGTGTCGTGTGGCCGGCCGGGTGGGCGTATCGGCCAGGGGCGTCCCCGTCTCTTTTTTCCCGGCATGCACAACCACGGCCACGTCCCCCAGGTACGGGGTGCGATCCACACCCCGCAGCTTCAAACTCTGCCGGGAGCGAGAGAGAGAGCGGAGAGAGCGGAGAGAGCGTCAGCGCCCGCCGGGCGGGGGCTGCGGCCGGGGCAGCGCCAGCGGGTGCGGGGTGCCAGCGCCCTGCAGCGGGGTGCGGATCGGCCGGGCGGGGGCAGGGAAGGGGCCGGGCCGTGCTGGGGCTGGGGAGGGGGCTGCCGCTGGGGAGGGGCCGCGGCTGNTCAAGCCAAGCCCATGCGATGCCCTGTGCCCCGCCACAGCCACACAGAGCTCCCAGCAAGCGCCCCAGTGCTGGCCATCATCCTCCTGTGACGGTGCCGGGGCCCCTGGCTGCCCCCTTCTCTTGCAGCATCAGCACCACACTGATCCCCCAGCCTGTCCCCTACAGCCACAGCATGGGGACACGGGGGGATCCTCAGTGACAGGGACTGCCAGAGCTCCTGGGTGTCACCGCTGGGCAGCCCCGGCCACACGCGTGCCTGTCCCGGTGCATCAGGGGCCGCTGTGAGCCGTGGGGCTGCCTTGGGAGAGCCAGCAAAGGGCAGAGCCTGAGTGGGGGGCGTGGGCAGCCTCGATGCTCAGCACATGCCTTGAAATGGCCATGGGCCTCACACGTGTTGGGACAACTGTCCTCCTGCACTGCCAGTGTGCTGGCAAGGACCCAGGGGAGGGTCCTCTGTCACACACTGACCTGCAGCGGCCCCCTGCACAAGGCACGCTGTGCTCCTGTCACATGCTCCAGCACGGCGTGGCATCAGCCTGGCACAGACCCTCCTCTGGCACAGCCACTGCCCCCCTGTCCCCTCTGCCAGCCAGCACAGTGCAGCCCTGTCCCACACCATTGCATCGCTCCGGCACGGCCACGGCACCGCTCCGGCACGGCCACGGCACCGCTCCGGCACGGCCATGGCACCGCTCCGGCACAGCCACGGCACCGCTCTGGCACAGCCACGGCACTGCTCCGGCACAGCCACGGCACGGCCACGGCACGGCCACGGCACAGCCACACTGCCCCCATACCTTCTCCCGCTGCACCAGCTTCTTGTAGGCGATGTCCGGGAAGGAGCGCAGCGGGCAGAACTTGCCGGTGCCCTCGGCGCACATGAAGACGCCGTTCTCGTAGACCACGCGCCCGCGGCTGATGGTGACCAGGGGCACCCCGTGGCACCGCATGTTCTCGTACAGGTTGATGTCCCCGCCCTGCACCTGGGTGCTGGCAGAGATGGTCCTGGGCGGGGGGACGGGGCGGTCAGTGGGTGCCGGGGGCACAGGGAGCCCTTCCCCAGCCCCCCGCCGTGGGCTGCACCTACTTGGTGGCCTCAGGGTCCCAGACCACAACGTCAGCATCAGCCCCGGGGATGATCCGGCCCTTGCGGGGGTACAGGTTGTGGATCTTGGCAGCGTTGGAGCTGGTCACGGCCACGAAGCGGTTCTCATCCATCTTACCCCCCACCTGCCGCCGGAGTGGGGGTGAGGCTGTGCTGGGCTGTGTCGCTCCCTGTCACCCCCAAGTCCCCCAAAAATCCCAGGCATGCTGTGGGGTCAGGATCCTTGCCAGGACCCACTGGGGTGCTCTGGGGAGCTCCTTGCCCACCGCCCTCGTGCCGGGGGGCGAACACCCCATGGGATGTCCCACTCCAGCAAGGCCCCTGTGAGCCCCCAGCACAAGCCCTATGCCAAGGCCAGCAGTGCCATACCACGCCACGCTCCCAGATGATGTTCATGCGGTCCTGCACCCCGCTGACACCGTGGGGGATCTTGGTGAAGTCCTCCTTGCCCATGGCCTTCTGCTTGGTGCTGAAGGGCCGGTGGTCTGAGGCCACGATGTTCAGTGTGTCACTGTGGGGGACAGAGCAGGGTGGGGGACGGCACTGCCAGGGCTGCTTGGGGTGCCCAGGGAGCCCAGAACCCAGGGAACGGGGCAGCCCTGCCATGGGGTGCCTGGGGAGCTCAGTGCCTGAGGAATGGGGCACCCACACCGTGGGGTGCCTGGAGCTCCTGGCACCCAGGGAGCAAGATGTGCAGGGAATGAGGCACCCAGGAGATGGGGCTCCCACACCATGGGGCGCCTGGAGAACAGGGTGCCCAGGGAGAGGAGCACCCATGCAGGGAGTGGGTGAGTGGAGCACCCACAGCCCAGGGGCTCAGGGAGCACTTGGGAAGTGCAGCACCCACAGAGCGTGTCCCCAAGGGCGCGCAGTGTCCGGGCAGTGGGGCACAGAGAGCCCGATGCCCACTGTGTGGGGTGCCCAAAGGATGAGGTGCCTCGAGGCCACAGCACCAGGGGAGCCGAGTGCTGGGGGACAATGGCACAGCTGGACAGCCTGGCACCCAGGGTGGGACACCTGCGTGTGCCGGACGCCAGGACACCCAGATAGCACTGGCAAGTGCGGCTGGCAGGGAGGGGGTGCCCGTGGGGCAGGGAAAGGCGCCCGGGGCAGGTCTCACTTGGCGAGCAGGCTCATGAGGTAGGCGGAGGTGTTGGTGTCGAGGCGCAGCGGCGGCACGGTGACGTAGGCGGCGGCGTGGAACCAGTCCTGGTGGTAGTAGTGCAGCCCGGTGAGCGTGGCGTGCGCCGTGGTCGTCTCTGCGTACACCACCTTCCCTGCCGGGGGAGGCACGCACATGTGCAACGGGCGGGCGTGCGACGGCCGGTGCGCGAGGGGCACTCGTGTGCGCACTGCCCATGCCAGCAGCCCGTGCTCTCATCGGGGCAGGAGCCCTCTGTCCTGCGTGTGCCCACGGGTGTGTCCCGGGTGTACGAGCAGAGCTGGGGACCCAGGTGTGCACACCTGTGCTGGGGCACGGCCCCACAGGCGCACACGTGTTCCTGTGCCCGTGTGACTGCTCCTGCCTGTGTCTGTGGGTGCCCGTGTGTCCCTCTGCATGCCCACAGCTCCACAATCCGTGTCCGCATCCCTGCAAGCCCAAAACCTCCCCGGTGCCCGTGTGTCCTTTGCCAATGGGTGTCTCTGTGCCCACACAGGTGCCCCTTGCCCACATTTGTCTTCGGGAGGGGGGTCCCCACTCGTGTTCCCTACCCTGCATCTTGGCAGCGGCGATGACATCCCCTGCGGACATGCTGGAGACGTTCACCAGGTACACAGGGCAGTGGGTCTGCGCAGAGGGGGTCAGTGGTGCTGTCTCTGTGGCACCCCAGCGCCCGGGGGGGNTGCGTGGCCTCGGCTTCCAGCTGCAGAGAGAGCCGGTGGTGACACACGTGACACACAGTGGTGGCACTGATGGGTGGGTGGGTGACACAAGGGTGGGTGGTGGCAGCTATATGGATGTCCTGGACCATCCCAGCCACGTCCCATGCCACCGCTGCAGTGACATGGTGACACCTGCCATCACCTACCTCTTCAGGCCGGCTGATCTCGATGCCCTCGGGCCCCGTAATGCCCAGATCCAGAGCTTCCTTGGCTCCCTGGGGAATTTGGGGGGGTCAGGGTGGAGGTCCTGCTGCCCCAGCCGGGTGCTCACTGCACCCCCCCGCTCCTGCCCTCACCTCGGCCACCAGCTCGCCGTTCTCGGCATGGACGCGGGCGATGGCGCCGATGTCGCGGCACGCGCGCAGGACCTGGTAGAGCTCGCTGTCCCGCAGCAT
This sequence comes from Melanocharis versteri, assembly GCA_013397845.1. Lineage (NCBI taxonomy): Eukaryota > Metazoa > Chordata > Aves > Passeriformes > Melanocharitidae > Melanocharis > Melanocharis versteri. The sequence continues at coordinate 16,371 of VZTG01006568.1, forward strand.
GTACAGGTCCTTGTAGGTCATGAACATCTGGAAGGAGTTCACCCCCTTCTCCCGCACCAGCGTCTCCATCTCCGCCTTCACCTGCACCGGGACAGGGGGTCAGAGAGGGGCCTCGCTCCACGAGGGGCCTCTGCCATGGGGCAGGGACTGACACCCCGCTGGGGACACGGGGTGTGGATTTGTGGGTGATATGGGAGTGACAGATGCTGGGGGGGAGCAGAAGGGATTTTCCTGCCCCCGGGGGGTACCCACGCCATCCCTCTGCCCCTGCTCTGCCGGAAGGGGGGTCAGGGCTGGGGTGTCCCGGCAGCACAGCTGGGAGCCAGGTCTGATCCCACTCCAGCAGCTTTGAGGGGATTGCAGGGGCTGAGTGTGCTGTGGGATGGGGTCTGGTCACCAATCCTGCCTGCCGCCCCCCATGGGGATCATGCTGTGGGTTGGGGTCCCCCCGTGCTGGGACCACCAGCCCTGGGCACCCTGCTCCCCTCCACGGAGCAGCAGCAGCACCTTCCCTGCCCCAGTGAGGGGCTCAGCCCCACAGCGAGCCCTTGCCCCAGGGCACCCCTGAGCCCCTGCCCTGCTGAGCCCGGCTCAGGGCAGCTCAAAAGGCATCCTAGGGGCTCAGCCCACCCCCCAAGCAGCTAATGGGATCAGCGGGGCTGGGAATTAGCCCCGGCAGCTGCTCCCGGAGCCGTGCCACGCTCACCTTGGGCGCCCACCAGGTGATGCCCATGTGCAGGGCGTAGTCGCAGCACACCTTGGGGTCGGCCAGGCTGCGGCACTTCTCGTAGGCGTCCAGCAGCGACGTCTCCTTGTCGGGCAGGACGTGGCCGATGATCATCGTCGTGCCCCCCACCAGCGCTGCCTGCGGGGCACAGGGAGCGCGGCGGGGGGGTCAGGATTCATCCCCCCACTGCTGGCACCGATTCTGCCCTGCCGTGAGCCAGGGGAGCTCCCAGGCGCCGGGCTGGGGCGGCTGCGTTGGGCATTGCCCACAGACAGCTGGGGGTCCCGGCTGCAGGCAGGGACCCCTGCATCCCCCTGGCCCTACCGACGGCTGCCCATCTGCAGCAGCACATCTGGGTGCACGGCACATCTGGAGAGCCCCATCCTGCCACCACCGGGGCACCCACTGCCCCCCAGCCCCAACCACTGGATTTGGGGTGCTGGGGGACCCCGCAGCCCCCCTGGCACGGAGCCCCGCGTGGGATGGGGCCGCGGGGAGCCCCCCCGCCACGGCAGCGTGGGCGTAGTGCAGGCGCTGAGGCACTGCCGGTGTCCTCGGCTCACCCGGCCCCGCTAATCCCCAAAGCTCCTTTGCCCATCGGCCCTCTCGGGAGGTGCCGGCGTCGTGCCACGAGGCGGGTGACAGCGACAGGGAGCAGGCCTGGCATGTGGCGCCCATGGGCATTGCACCGGCCCCTTCTCTCTCGCACACTGCCGAGCCCCCTGCCCAGGGACACCGGGTGCCCTGGGGACAGGCACGGCCAGCGCTGGCCTGGCACAATGGCTGCTCTGTGTGGGCACTGGGGACAGTGGGACGAGCTGCAGAGACAATCCTGTGCTGGCCCCTTGACACTCCCAGGCAGCAACACTCAGTACACAGTGCCACCAGCACAGGGAGGGCAGAGGGTCCCCGAGCTGGCACAGGGTGCCACGGCCCCAGCGTGGGAGGAGGGCTCTCACAGCGAGGGGACATGATGGATGGGGACACGGGGACAGGCGGTGCCACACCACAGTGCTCCTGTGGAGCTGGTGCTGCTGGGATGCCCGCAGTGCTGGGGCGGAGAGCTGCCTGCACCAATCTGCGCCCCGGGGAGCCCCCGGAGCGGGGAGCAGACCCCACGCAGGGCTCAGGCCGCGGGAGTACCTTGGTGCCGTGGTAGAAGTCATCGACACAGGTGGCGTTCATGAAGGTCTGGTGGAAGTGGGTGCTGGTGTCGATGCCGCCCGGGATGACAAGTTTGCCGGTGGCATCGATGACCTTGGCACCACCGGGGATCATCAGCTCGCGCCCCACTTGCTGGATGATGCCGTTCTCGATGTAGACGTCGGCCTCGAGGGTGCAGTCGTCGTTCACCACCTTCCCCCCCTTGATGAGGATCCGCATGGTGGCCGCGTTGGCCATCATGGTGCTGCAGGGCAGAGGCAGCACCAGCGTGACCACCAGGAGCCCCCCAGGGCTGGGGGTCACTCCACTGCCCACCCTGGCTGGAGGAGCCCCGGTGTGGGCAGGGCTCAGCCCCGCAGCTGCGCATCCTCCACGGGCCATGTCAGTGGATTATCCCGGGAAATCCGCGGAGAGGAGGGGCCCTGGCACGGAGCTGGGGGCTGCCTCCCTGCCAAGAACCCCGCTCCAGTGACTCCAGGCCGCACCCCGGCCAGTGCCACCCATCCTGCAGACCCAGCACCTGGCGCAGGGCTGCCAGACCCCATCCCTGCCACCCTCCACTGCCATTGCCACATGTGCCACGGGGACGCTGCTGGGCGTCCCCACAAAGTGACAGCACCCACGCCCAGGGCAAGCTGCCCGCCTTGTCCCTGTGAGTGAGGGACAGCCCCATGTGGTGCCATGTGGTGTGGACAGCACCCACAGCCCCATGTGGTGCCAGCTCTGCCAGAGACCCCCGCACTGCCTCAGCACTGCCTGAGCCCCTGGCAGTGAGGGGCGTCCCCAGACATGATCAATAAGTCATTTGGTGAAGGTCAAACACCATCGACCCGTCAGAGCAGGGACAGCACGTGCCGGCTGTGCCCACCCGGGGGGCATGAGGTGGGCTGGGACCCCACCAGAGCCCCCAAACCAGAGACGTCACTGCACGGACCCACAAAGAGACCCCTGCCTCACCGTCCCCACTGCAGGGACCACCAGGGACCCCTCCACCAGAGAAAGCCCGAGGCACCCCCACGGGCAGCGCGGAACAGCGCGGCATCACTGACACGGTGCAGCTCTGCGGGAACGGCCCTGCTGCCCACCCACCCCCGGGTGCCCAGAGCCTTGGACAGGCACTCTGGGGCCAGAACGGAGCCGTGGGCAAGGGCTGCGGCTGGTGGGGGCAGGGACCTTGCGCAGGGGGTGGCTGGTGCTGCCACCGCGGCCTCAGGTGGGTGCTGGGCTGGGACAGTGCTCTGAAGGGACCGTGCTGAGCTGTGCCAGGGACTGCCAGCGCCCATCCCAACACCTGCTGGGCAGCAAATGGCTTCTCAGGCACCAGAGCTGGCCAGAGCCGTGGTGGCCGTGAGGCTGGGCCGGCAGCTGGGCATTCCCAGAGCCACAGGCTCCTGCAGCTGCTGGGGTGGGGGCAAGGGGCTGTTTCCACCATGGGACCACCCCTGCACTGGGGGGGCTCCAGTAGCCCTTCCTGGCCGGCTCCTGCCCCCGGGCTGCACAGGCGCTGCCGTGGGGGATCCCGGTGCCAGCTGGCGCCTTGTCCTGGTGCCCTCACCTCGGCACAGAGCAGCAGGAGCAGCTGCCGGGGTCCTGCAGGCGGCCCCCCTTGGGAATGTCACTGGCATGCACAGCTGTGTCACTGCTGAGAAACCCCCCAGGGGACCGAGCCGGGGTGGCAGTGACCTCGTGCAGCATGCCAGGCCACTGTGGCACGCTGGGCACTGGCACCCAGTGTCCCGGTGCCCACACCTGCCCCCCGCTGTCCCCCAGCTCTGCCTCAGGCACATGGGGAAGCTGCTGCCCCGTGTGAGGGCTGTGCTGGGGGGCATCTGGACCCAGAGCTGCACTGTAAGGGATGAGGAGGGTGACAGGAACAAGGGGTCAGCCCCAGCCGAGGACTCTGAGTCCCCATGGCAGCCAGGGCCCACCCTGACTGACATCAGGGACAAGAATCAGGGCAGAGATCCTCCTCGGTGGGATGAGACCAGAGGGGCCGAGCTGGTGCCCACAGTGCCCCTGTGAGCCCCTGGGACCCCAGAGCAGGGCTGGGCCAGGCACGAGATGCAGGCGGGGGTGCAGGGAGAGGCGGCACGGTGCAAAGGGGGCGGGGGGGAGGCGGCACGTCGCATCCCGAGATGAAAGCGGGCTGTGGTGACGGATCTGGAGCACGGAGCACGCGAATGCCAGCGGTGCCGCAGCAGCACCCAGCACTGTGAGACCCCTGGCACGGGGGAACGGGGCACAGGGGGCTGCCGTGGGTGGACAGGAGGGGGGTAAGCGGGACTGGCAAGGGGACAGGTCATTGCTGGGGGCACAGGCGTGGGCTGGCCACCGTGCACAGAGAAGAGCTGGCAGCTCCACAGGCTGCCTGTGGCCTCGGCCACCGTGGAGCCACCCACGCTGCTGCCACCACGCTGCCCTCGTGCCACTGTTCCAGGCTCCTTTCCCACCCCCCACCCAGGGAACCGTCAGCTACCTCCTGCACTGCCCGTGGCAGAGCCCTGATGTCCCCACACCACCAGGCCCCTGCCCAGCACTGGATACCCACAGTGGCCTGTCTGCCACACCAGTGCCCCCAGTTCACCCTCACTGCCCCCAAATCACACCCAGTGCTCCCGCTCAGTCCCCCAGCTCACACCAGTGACCCCAGCTCACTCCCAGTGGTCACACCAATGCCCCGATCTCACACCCTGTGGCACCCAGCTCAATCCCAGCGCACCCCAACTCAATCCCAGTGCTCACACCAGTACCCCCAGCTTACACCAGTGCCCCCCAAGTTCAGACTGAGCATCGCCAGGGGCTCTGCCCCTCTGCCCCCCGGCCCGGGCCACAGTGCCAGCACGGCACCAGCCCTGGTGGCACCGGGGCCCGTGCCCGCGTTCCAGCCAGCTGCTGCAGCGTGGTGGCACAGCCAGCATCAGCCGGCGGTGGCCGTGCTGGCGCGGTGGCCAGAGGCTTCTGCCAGACAACAGGCTCCGGAGCAGGGCAGAAACGCAGCGTCAGCGCTGGGGGGGGCCACCACCAGGCACTCCGGGGACCCCCGCCCACCCCGCGCCGCAGCCCCCCGGCTCGGCCACCTCGGCAGGCGGCGGCCGCGGCGCCGCTTCCCGGCACACAAAGCGGCGCGACCATTCGGGGGGCTCGCAG
>VZTG01006579.1:0-52659 GCA_013397845.1 Melanocharis versteri
ATTCAGCCACCCCAGGACATATGCCCAAATCTGCCTCAGACCAAATATCTGTCTCGGCTTGAACTCCACCCTCTCTCTACTGAAAGGCCTGATTTAACAGTAGGTTCTGAGCTTTGCAGAGCCACTGACAGAAACATGCATCTCACCCAGCAGTTGTAGTGTCTGTCTTTAAATTGAAGAAAAAGCATTAGCCTTCTTTTAAGCATCCTCTGGTAGCTAAAATGTGTTGCCAAGAAGCTGAACAGTACAGTTCACTGTTGCCTTCAGGCTGGAGACATTTAAATTCACACTGTCATCTCTCAGGGGAGAGCCCTGATGTAGAGTTAACAGCTATTTGGGTCCAAGTAGGGCATTCTTCTAAAGCACTTTTGGCATCCAAAACAATTCTGGTTCTATCTTGTTGAATCTAGGTCACTGTGCAACAAGCAATGCAATATTTAAAAGGGGAGCGACCAGCAGGGATGTCTTTGTGTTTAAAGTACCCAAGTGAAAGCAGCAAGTCCTTGCTGGCAAGCCCTGACAGCAGGACCGATTTCTGTATTTTACATTGGACAGTTCTTGGAGAAAAATGTGAAATAGTCATGATGTCATGACTAGAATCCAGAGGTATGTCTGTGCTCAGCATTTCACACTGGAGTGCTCTAACCAGCACCAGCACTGGGAGAATTAGGTGCTTTACCAAATGTGTAGGAAGCCTAAAAATCTCTTATGGTTTTGGATTTCACTTTGGAGCCAACTTCCTTAAGTACAGACTTTGCAATGCCTAAATTGTAGGCAGTGCAGAGCTTTTTTGGCCCTGGCCCTGTGCCTTCCTTGTGAGATGGTCATGGTTTTATTCCCAGCAGAAACCAGGTGTGTTTATGTCTGTGTATTAAATTCCAAGTCAAAGAGGTTATGGGAGAATATATTCCCCAGATATCCTATTTCCTTTACAGAACCACCCCCAACTTAATTAATTCATCCTTAAAAATAGCGGATGAGGAACTGTTTTGATGCAATATTAATTTTACCATTATTTACCACTGACATCATTATGTATATATATAAATAGTGGAATAAACATTAAAACAGTGGTTACCCACGTAATTAAAAATGAGTCTATCCACAGTAAGAAATACATGCCGTAGATCTGTGGGATGCTGGACTGCAATGTGTAGGCACAATTCCGTCCTTATTTCATTCCAACATTTTTAAGAATTGTATCTCAGCTTACTTGAGGGGTTATAAAACCAAAGAAATGTAATACTGATTCATTGTGAGAGCTGATAGAGGATCTAGAATATTGATTAGGAAAAAGTGCTCGTTGTTTCCAAAGCTGCTCTTTTCTACTGATGAACCTTACTTATACATTAAGCCATCTCAATGAACTGATTAAAGGCCACTAATGTGTGAGAGTGAAACCTGAGTGGTGTAAAGCACTGCAGCCATCATTTTCCATCCAGCTGAGGCTCTCTCCCATGTGCGTTATATGTTACTGTTCAGCTCTAAAGTCTTGCTAACTCACTGTGTTTCCACCATAGCACAGCAACAGCCGAGTTGGGTCAGGCAGAACATCCCAACCCTGTGCCCTGTCAGTCACAGTGGCTGGTGGAGGGTGCCTGAGGGAGGGCAGCAACAGGCACAGCGTGGCCTTTTTCAGCAGTCTAACGGGATGCAAAAACTTTGAAGGTTGAGGATTTTCTGATCGTGGATGCATTTGGGTTTTTTGGTTGTCATTGTTCTGGGTGAGGTTTCTTTTTTCTCTCCATTCTCATGTGGTAAATCTTTCTGAAAGCATTAAACTGCCAACAGCTGCTGATATACTCATCTCAAACCTCCTACTTAGGCCAAGGCCTCTTTAAAGGAAAGGTCTAACCCAGAGAGCTGTGTATGGGGATGAGTAACGGCTTGTACAGGGCCAGCTCTTACATAGGACAGAATAACACAAAACTGAAGCACCATTTAGAGTGTCTGATTAAGCTGTTCTAGTTTCTGAGACTTGCTTGAAACGATAAGTGATATTCATGATTCAGAGAACAATTGAAACATGGAAGTGCTATTATCTCAGTGGTAGTATGTGTGACTTCTGCTTGTTTCTCTAAAGATCCTGTGGAGAAACATTGTTGAAATGCCAGAGGTTGGAGTACATTGTTCCTAAGCACAGTAAAGGAAGAGACAGTAGGAGATCAGTGAGTGTGTAGCAATGTGTATTCTTGTTATCACTTCGGGGTTGCAAACCTTGTGATACTGAAACCTTTTCACTGGCCCAGTCCAGTAGGATTTGCCTTTAAAGGAGCTGGAATTTATGCATTTTGTAAACCATACACCCTTCTTGCTTGCATGCCTCAAATACAGCAGCTGTAGTTCAGGGTCTGTGGACAGGGAAGAAGGATTAATTCTGCCTTTCACTTCCTTTAGAGAATGTATAAACTGGGCCGCTGTAGTTAGTGCAAAATTTTCACTGAGCATGAAGCTGGAATTGTAATTCATACCTTTAGCAAAAGAAACCATCATTGCTAAAAGTCTGAGTGACTCGTGCTTTATGCTTCTAATTCTATTGGCCCTATGAACATCCCCACTTTATTATGCTTTAACTACCAAAAATTTGAATGGTTTCGAATAAAAAGTCACATAATGTTGTTGTGTGTATAAAACATTCCTATAATGGTGACTATGCGGACTTTTCAGCATGTCATCAGGATTGTAACCTGCTATTAACACTTCACTTGACCTGATTTGTATAAGTAGTTTCAATGTAGTCAGGAGACATTGTGACCTGCTAGACCAGAGATTTAAAGATCAGGACTTGAGCCCCAAACCCATAGAACAACCTGTGAAGAACAGCTCTTCCCTTTAAATTCATTGAGATTAAGTAAATAGTTGCTTAGCCTGAAATCTCTCCTGAAAGAAAAGGAGTTTTAGTTCTATATACTGTAATTACTTACCTATAAACTTATACTGTCCATGACAGAGAGCTTGAGAATGTTTAAACCCAGCAGAAAGAAAATCCCCTGCCAAATATCAAGCAGGTGGAAGACGCCTGGAAGTGCTTCCCCAGGCCCTTCACCCTGCCCCAGTGCGTTCTAGGAGCCCAGGGAGAGATAACATATGATTTCTCTGTTGATGAGGGTGGCTGACCATTGTATGACAGATGAGACAACAATAAGTGAGGAAAGGCAAAGACTCTGAACAAAAACTAATTCAGAATTCTTTGTCTTTTATGAAGAAGCTCCTATTTCATAATCTGATGTTGAATTTTGACTTATTGTCAGAGGTGGAATGACGCCACTTAGATAAGGTGCTTTGTGAAAGGAGACTCATAATGGTCATGTGTTTGCTGTGCTGGTTTTTTCAGACAGATGAATAGGATTTTTTATCACTTATAGTTAATCATGTGTGGCTATCTATTACATTATTGCAAACATATGTGGGACTCCTTAGTTTTGAGGAAGAGATATTTCTCAGTACCAGAGGGTAGAAGGAACTTTGTCAGCTTAAGCATCATGACAAATCTCTGAAAGCATGACATTTCTATTAAGCAAGAACTATGTCGAAGTAATTTTTTTTTCCAAGTACTTTATTACAAAGATGAATATAGCCTAGGCACAATGGCGTAACTCTTAAGCATTCCCCACTCCCACCTATCCTTCTGATTTTTCTCATATCTCTTTTGAGTCTCTCCTCCCATATATACTCCACAGCCAATCTTGGTATAAGCTGCTCACTTGCAGCTACTGCCACACCCAGGGAATCGCTCACAAATGCAGACTTGCTCACAGAGGAGCCGCTTAATCATATTAGGAGGATTTTCAGTGTTGGGTTTTAGGCACCTCAGGAAATAGACTGGGATCTAATTTTTTGCATACCTATGTAATTCCATAAATTGAATAAAATTTTTGCTTTCTTGTACTAGATGGGGATAAGAAGCCACTCTCTGTCATTCTGCTTAGAAAATGCCCTGGAGTCTTCAGCTATATCATATATCGTTTTTATTAGATAAATTGTATCTATGTGCACCTTCATTAGCAAGATTTTTGAAATACCTCAGTTCCCTTTTATTTAACTAAATCCTTGTTGGTGCTATGTAAGTTATTCTCACTGCAGTGCCAATTTGTTCAAACATACTTTAGGAATTTCAGGTGTCACCCCACTTCCCCTGACAGCACAGAGAATAAAATCGCAATCTGAAAACTGTGGGGGGGGGAAAATAGTAATAAACCTAACAAACAAAACCCCCCCAGTTGCTATGCTGACTTTTGAGACACAAGGATCCCTTGTGGAATAATGGGAAACTAAAGAAGGGTTAAGCAGGGAAACTGAAATAGACTCTGAAGTCTCTATTTTCTGCCTGACTCCAGAGGCACTGCACACAGCTGCTGCAGATTGAGGCAGACTTGTAATTTGCCTCCTGGGTCTGGCAAGGAATTAAGGAGCAGTAACCAGTCACCTATGGGGTATACAGTCTCTATAACTAGCATAAGCATAATATGAATGCCAGATCCTCAAAGATGCATAACCATGATGGGAAAGGCATGCTGAAGTACCCTTAAGTTGAGGTCCCTACTCTGTGCTTTTAAGTCTCAAAAAAAAAAAAAAAAAATCAGCATGTACAATATTGACTAGAAGTTCACTATTCCAGTGCTGGTGAAGAGTGATCATAGAGCCTGATGCAAAGAAAGAAGTTTTCCAAATAAAGCCTAAACATGCTGTCAGTGGCCTCTGCAGGACTGTGCTTGAGCCTTTGTGTTTCCTGTTCACTGGCAATGTCTGAGCTGGTGCTCTGTGAGAAAAGAATACTGATGTGTGCCCTGGGGTGCTGGAGCTTGGTACTTGGTTCTTCCCCCAGGTTACTTGATTTCTGTCGATTGGGTAAGAACTTTGGCACAGCTGCTGGGAACACATTGCCCATTCAGGGCAAAATGACTAGAAGAAAAGAGACAATATCAACAGTCTTGTTTCTCAGAGATGTGTTGAAACATGGCTGTTTAAACTCTCCAGTGATATGCAACAAAGTTGAGAAGCTCTGGAGAACTGAGAGCAATTTTTTCATTATTGCTGGAAGTGATAAATTACAGTAACATATACAAACTTGATTGCTTTGGGTTCAACTTTCAATAATACAAATATTATACAGTACAGGTAATAGGAAATACTATGCATCTTCTTTATAACTATGTGGTCAATATATATAACTAGCATCTTTCTTCTACAATAATTATTTATTGAAAGGTGCAGTTTGTTGTTTTAAGTTTTGTTTGCCCTTTTTTTTTTTTTTTAATATATAGATTTATTTATAAATGCTGCCTTAAGCTTCGAGTGGGAGAATCTGAGGCTTGTAATAGACCTGGGACAGAATCAACTTTGACTCTGTCGTTTTGCTGCTGATAAGGTGACTTTTTTCAGTTGACTCTGACAGCTCCTTATGTGTAAGCATCCGCTTCTCACTTCTACCAGGAGCAGATTCTCATACAGCTTTGATTTTTCTGCTTGTGAGGCATATTTTCTCATAGTACATCAGGAGCAGACATGCTGAAAATTGCCTTTTCCAACTGGACACAGCCATATAAATAGTTGGCATCGTGCATGGCAATTATCACTTCAAACTCCTTGAAAAGTCTCACTTCCTAGGAGTTTGAAAAGTGAAGGTCTGCCATTCTCTTAATGTGCTCTCTATTTAACTGCAAGTAATCCATCTGCTTTATGGAATTTTGTCTGAATTTCAGCAGTATCTTAAAGACAAAGTTAGAGTGTGATTTTGTGTGTGTGCTTGTGGTTTGTTTTGTTCTGTTCTTTTAAAGAAATGAGCAGGAAAGAAGGCAGGGACACCCACAATTTTACATCTCTTCTTATTTTATCAAATGTAAGAAACACTGCATTTTTGCTTTCATTCCTTTAAATTAGTTTTACTCTACATGATTTATAGGGAGTTTGTTTCAGGGAGATCATCACTGGAAACTGCATATCAAAATTATTACCTTCTTTTCCTGAATAATTTAACCCAGTAAATGCTCATACTTTGTAATCTTTGTATGAACAGTCTTACAAGTTTCTGTGTGGTCACAGAGGATGGGAAGGAAAGGGGCAGAAGATTAGTTTGCAATTGACACCTTTGTTTCCTCAGTATTTTTCCATTTTTTCCTAAAGAAGTAGGTCTCATGTAATACTAGAAGGGGCTGTGCTGTTTTCAAGGCCTGCCTCTGAGCAAGAAATCATTCATATACATGTGCTATTGGCTGAAAGGACTGCTGAACACCTTGCAACAACAGTTTTAACATGAATTTTGGGGTAAATGTGTCAGTTTAATCATCCTCAAAACAGGTGTTCTGAAAACATGAGTATTTAATAACCTATCCTGACTAACATTTTAGATTCAGATTTTTCTAGTCTAACATATTGTCCATGTAGATTCCTTTTCTGCTGTTTGTTACTTGCTGGTGATTCATTAACTAATGTGATCAACATGAAGCATTCTGAAAAAAATAAATGCTCAGTTGCAAATATTAATTTATTAATCTCCTCTCATGCTTAGAAAAAACCTTTATCCTTCTTAGATGAGTTGAAAAAGTCTAATTCAAGGGGCTTAATGTATGCAGATTTGGTTAAAGAGCATATTCCTTTCTTCTGTGATGAATATTGAGTTTGAGTAAAATCCAAGCTAATCTTTACTGTTTTCCCCTCTTATCACATAACAGACAAATGTTTCCTGCAGCTACTGTGTCATAGCAGAGCATCTGCCTCTGTATGAAGCAACTGCCAGATAGCCTTAGCAAGCAGTCAATTTATGCAGTTGACAGGTTTATTGCTTTATCAGATATTTGCTCAAGGACAATTTTATTATATGCAAATCATTGACATAAATTGGAGAACAATGAATTTATTAAGGGGTCTAAATTAATCTTTCAACATTTGGTATGTGCATTTTTATTATGTAATGTACTTCTAGAATACTCATTTGTCTGAGAGCTGTGCTGTAACTACAGGATTTGTCAGAGTTGGGTTAATGCTGATTTGTGTTTTATGTTTTTTAACAGGCTCTACATTAATGCTGGTCAGAGTTCAGAGAATATGGGCTATAGAGAGCTTTGGCTTGAGATAGGGAGTTAAAAATTCATACACATGATTTTATTGGACTTGAATTTTTAAAGTGTAAGACGGAAAAAATTCAGATCCCTACTCATGGAAGCAAAAGACAGTCATCTGCTCTGCAGAACTGATTCAGACCCTGGTCTGTTTAACAGACTGGGCAACTATTTTCTATTTATTAGTAGGGAAATCCTAACCAAAAGATCTCTAAAAAAAAAACCCAAACACATTCCCCTCCAAAAAACAAACAAACAAAAAACCCAAACAAACAAAAACCAAAACCACCCAAACCAAAACAACACAAATCTCCTCCCACAAACAAAAAACCCCCACAACAACAACAAACAGGCAAGAAAGAACCCTACAACATCTAAAAATTAAATTGGAATAAATATTTACAGGAGGATTTGGTGGTTGGAGGGGTCTATTTTGTTTTGCTTGGTTTTTAATCTTATGTTCTGGCTTTCTTCTTCCTCCTTTTCGGTGCACTCTATGTATCCATTCCTGTTGTGGAATCAGGCTTTCATAGATAACCATGGCAGATATGTTTGTGTTGCCTTCTTCAGTGATGACATCAGGATCTGGACACTTTTCTGCAGTAGAGGAATGAATATGTCTTGTGCATTTTATATTTACTCTTTTTTAATTAAGAAAACTTTTGCTGACTCAGGAATAATGGCATGTCTAACACTTTAAGATTTTGAGGTGGGAGAAGTCTGCCTTTTTCTCAGATCTGTTTAGTACTAGATGAAGTTTATGGCTTGAGAATCCTGTGTTCAAAGTTTGGCTGAGTATGTCATTTGCTACATTTGTGCTTCAGCCTTCATCAAAAAATTGGGTGTAAAAGTAAGGTTTAGAGGGATGACCACACTGAAAGCTGTTGGACGATCAGGTTTCATGTTCATTGGGGCATAAAATTGTTAGATGTAAGCTTGTAAGACCAAGAAAACATAATAAGGAATCCAATTTACCTGAACTTGGAGTTATAGGTCCATATTGACTTATACAGACGCAAAATGACTTTTGTATCTTCTGTGTTTGAGAAACTCCTACTTCCTGTCTTCAACTCACATTTAGTTGGTAGAGCATTCAGTCATGTCAGAGGGTGCTGAGAAGATATTCCATTCTTCTCGTCTGAAGCAACCAAGGTTTGCTGACTTTCCTGTATATTAGAAGACACTCAATAGTTTTCTAAACATGTTGAGGCAGTTGTTTGAAAAAATATTAATTTTCTTGGAGGAAGACAATTACTTACAATGCATAATTGTGTGTGTAGCAAAGGAGAGAGATTCAAGAATTCTCTTAAGTTTTGTGTTTAGAGAAACCTGGGCAGAAAAAAGGAAAATAACTTTGAAAAATTATTGTCAAATTAGCTTTACTGCATGATTTTTCATTTGTAGGTTGTACCAAAAGATTTGCAGTTTAGAAATTAGCAATACTGCAGTTTTTGAATTATAAAAAATTCTATTCTTTATAAATTTTTTAACTTATTTGGAACAGTCTATTGCAAGTTCTGTTTTGAAGATTTGGATAAAAGAATCATAGTATATAAAACTGTAGTTCAGGTCAGATGACTTGTCAACAACTCGTGCCAAAACCATTTCATTCATTTTGGAGTTGTCAAAGTGAGGTTTTAAAGAGTTTTCACAGATTTTAATGGATTTTTTTCTTCCCTGATGGATTATTCTGTTTGTATTGTTTTCTCAAGTAACACATATGGGGAAAAATATTTACTAGAGATCTTTCTTACCTTGATCTTAACCATACCTTTCTTACTGGTAAATATTATAATTACAATAATTACAATAATTATGTTTCATAATACTCCATAAAAAAAAAATGATAGGGATGCTGGATTTCTCTGTGTTAGATGGACCTCAGAAGATTTTTCTAGGTTGTGGAAGATCTCCATAGGATTTACTGCATTTGAACTACAGAGTGCTTGAGGCTTCTGCGTCTATCTTTGAGAAAAAATTGTTTCATGCATTAGATATTCTGCTTTTAAACAGAGATATAAATATGAAATAAAAAATAGATATATGCTATACTGAATGTGTCCAGAGGTCTCTGAAAATTGAAAGTTTGAAAGCTCTGGTTAAATCTTGCTGTAGTGCTGCCCTATCTCAGGGTATTGTTAACATAATTCCTGAATGGGTGAGTCACTGGCACTCTGATAAATAATTATTGATAATGTCATGAATTCATGCCCTACTTAGTAGAAATAAAAACGTTCCATGGAAATTGAATCAAATATATGATAATATTCAATGACATATAACTCACAGATTTAGTATGCTGAGAGAATGGGACTGCGGTGATTAGAGAAATACAAAGATATTTCATGGAGCACATAGTGTGCCATACCATGGATAATCTCATGTTCCTCTTAGAAACAGAGCAATAAACTCTGTGGAGGTGTATAATATTGACAGAAAAGTCCTGGTTTGAGTGTAACCTTAAAAATGGGTGGATATCACATATTAGATATGTGATATTAGGGACCTGGATTCATTCTACTGTTCTGGTTTGAGGCAGGGTTCACAATAACTCTTGAGGGCTCTGCTTTCATGCTTCTGTTAATGGAGGGCACTGTTGACAACATCATCAGGAAACACAGCAAGGGCACTTTCATGCACTAATTTTTTCCTCTCTGGCTCCTGAAGGGACCCTTCAGGGTTCTTGCTTCTTGAGTTTTCCCCTTGTACACAAACACTTAAACGAAATAATCCTTATATGCATCCAACACAGTGTCCCTGTAAAGCTGAAAGATTAGCTTTAGATTTAATGTATGATTTGTGGGTTGATGCTTGTGAAGGATTATATGAAAGTATAGAAAGGTTTGTGGTTCTATTTTCTACTTGTAAACTCTTTGCTTCATTTCAGCCACGTATAAATTTTGTCTTTGGACGTGTGTGTTTTAGAGTGTCAGCGAGATCCTTCTCAAGCAAAAATATCTGAGCTACTTGTCAGGGTTTTTAAATAGCTTTTGTTTAGCAAGGTAATACACTGAAAGAAGCACTCTGTGAACTCTGATCCTCGGCTAATGTAAATATCAAAAAAGTGAGGAGGCTCACATTTCTCACCTCAATACAAGTACTATCCTTGTTGATCAAAATATAATAAACCTCAGATGTTCACTGAAATTCTTTTTCCATGGTGGATACGGCTTTTCAACTTCTTTATGTTAGAAACAAATTCTATATATTACCTCTGGGTATAAAATATATATTGTGTATGTACACAACATATGGACAGTTCTATTAGAAAAGTGTCTATCTAAATATAAATAGATATTGCACTTTTTTAACACTTACAATTCTATGCAAGGCTCTCTGGTTTTGAAGGAGAAAGGTCACATTGCCTTCCCTTTCCCAAAACTTCATGATTCCCAATCAATGCAATCATTCAGTGACGTGAAGATTTTTAGTAGTGTCTGATTTTCTCATATTAGTTCTGTGTGTCAATTAACAGACTCAGATTCCTCAGAGTAAACCTTACAACTCTGTGAGTGATAGATTCCTGCTGGTGGTTTATGACAGAATAGCACTACATTTAAAAAAATTCTTTCTGATAATATACTGCCACTCTTTAATGACAACAGGAAATCATCAATCAAATTAAAGTTCTCTGTGTGTCACTTTAAAAAAATACTAATTTTAACAGAGAGAAAGAAGTAGGGCTAACCAGGGGAAGGCAGATGGTAAGTTGATGGAGCTATCCAGTCTTAAGTCTCTTAAAAATATTGTTTTTCAAGTCATGAAGGGTGAGGTTGCAAACCATTTTAATTCCAGCCCAAGAAATTTTGATGCTCTAGCATTTCCTGTACAAAGCAAACAAACAATACAAAAAAATTCAAATCCAGATATGTAATAATCTCTCTTCTGCCTTCTTTCCTTACCTTCCTTCTTGGTCTGAAAGACAGTAGTTATTGCATCTGATGTAACAATAATAGTATTACAGTATTGTAACATAGTATTCTCCTCAAAATGAAGACATTATAAATTGTTAATTCTAGTTTATTTTATATATGTGTGCATTTGTATATATATGTTTATGTGAAGATCATTTAGAAGCAATTGTCTTCCCTTTTAATATAGTTTTCCAGTAACCCTGAAGTCACATAATGTCATTTTCTTTTTTGGTTCAGTACATTTTATATAAAGAAGCACTGAAATACTCTAAACCAACCTGTGCTGAAATTGAAGGGAGAGATAGAAAGACAGGTTGGTTCTCTTCCTGCCTCAAACATTTTAGATAGGAAATTCTTACAGGCAAAACACAGTAATAGAAGAACACGGCTAGGTGTAGCAGGAGATTGAAAGTGAGGAAATGTAAATCTGGCATCAGCACTGTGTTGGGAAGAGAAATCAATTAACCTGTACAAGTTAAGAAGTGGTGAAAGGATTGAATGGGTTCCAGGTTCAAAGTTGTTTGTCTTATTCGCACTATTGAGTACTTCTAGTGGATGTCAGAGGCAAAAAAATAAAGTGTGAAGAGGAGATAAAGGAAACAAATAAAAAAGAGGCATACATCTAATAGAAAATGAGTTATCAAGTCAAACAAACATAACAGAATAAACTACATTGAAAATTACTTCATCCAAGCCCATTTCCATCCAGGGCTTCTGAAGTGATCTCCTTCTAAACCTTATGCTGAGCTTTTTGTTATAAACTGTTTCAAAATGTTAATAAATTAGGAGATGTTTTCATAAATGTTTGGTCAATTTGAATAGACTGCTTTGCAGTTGGAAGCAATAGGCTGCTTACAGCACAACTCCGTCTAATACATTCTGGCCATGTATTTACACCCAGAATTCAGGCTAATTACTTTTCTCCTATGCTTCTGTGAATTCTTAAACCATCTTTTAAAGTAGTTTCCTAATAGAGAGCAGAACTTGCTCAGGAAAACAGATCTGCGAGACATCATGAAGTTATGAAAACCATAAAGGAAATAGGGGAGGAAGTATGATCTAGACTCTTAACTAACAGCATTGTATCTTCAGTTTCACTATTGAACCACTATTTATCAGTGCAATGGCAATATAAAGAATATATATATATTTTGTGGGATGTGGTAGACATTATGTATTTCTATTGAAGGCCTGACTCAAACCTATAGTCAAAAAAGCTCAGCTTGAATGATTAAGGCAAAAAAAGCACAAGTAATGAGGTGCTGGATTAATGCAATGATGAAACAAAATACCACTTTAGCCATTAAACTCTGTCAATTTGCAAGTTCTGCATTGATTTAAGGTGACTTGTGATTTACACAGATCTGATCACTGCACAGCCACCTGTATCGTCACATCATTGAAGACTCTGTATTTGAATGTCTTGGATTATTTTCAAGACTGTATTTTTCTAAAGATTTCTCAACCCAGCCTTGTTTGGGTCAGTGTTTCCTGTTATGCCCCAGATAAGATTCCAGTCCTGTCCTGAGCTGTTACTCCCAGAGACGTGAGGAGAGCAGTTATACAGGCCCATCTTCAGAATTAAAATCTGCATTTTATGCATGATGTTAGCAACCTTTTCATGCACTTAAAGCTTATTTTCAGGTTTTGTCCATCCTGTTCATTACAAGCAAAAAAAATCTATTTTTCACAGTGCCTAAAATAGTCTTTTGTATTTCATATAGAGTAAAACAAGTTTATATTAAAATAATAGGGAAAAAGAGCAAGTTATTAGAACTCTTTCATACACAGAGTGGGAAAACAATCCAGTTCTCCTAGTGGCCTATCTTGCACAAGTGGCAAGTCTTTTATTCTTGAATTATACATGCTTGCTAACAGAAAGTGTTCATAGCCTCTGTTTGGAGTGATTTCTTTGAAAGTTGTCAACGTTCCAATATTAAGAGAACTTGAACAAAACTATAGTTCTGATACAGCTGAAATGTAAGAGTTATTGGAAGACTAATTCAGATCTGTCATTTTCAGAATAATTTCTGATAAATTTCAGGGGGCTGATCTCAGGTCAGCTGTGGGTAAAATTCTTTTCTTAGGCTGTGTGTGAGTAAAGAAATTCCATTCAAAAGAGGACAAAAGACAAACACTCTCTATTCAGAATCTCAAAATGCAGCTACCTTCCATATATCAAATAGAAGGACAGTGAATAATTCACTTCATGTTTGAAAAGTTCATAATTCAGGCTAAGAACAGTATATTGATCAAATATTTATAACCTAAGCAACACTTTTTTTTTTTTCCTAACACCCACCTCCAGCACCCCTACTAGAATTTAACTCAGTTACATACCTGGTCAATATTTCTCTGATCCAGAGGACAGATTTTTAATCACTTAGAAATAAGCAGGAATCAGATATCAAAACTACTCTACCACATTTAGTGCTGTTGTCACACGAAGAAATTTTAGGCAGAGAACCTTTGCCACTTGCATAAACTCAGTACAGTTACAGTTGTGTGGGAGACTGAAAGAGCAATGTCACTAGGGTAAAATTCACCAATTGTTATTCTTAATTATGTTTGCATGCATAATTCATAAATATTCTTCATAGGCAAGAAAAGAAAAAATTGAACAAAAGCACAGAATTCTTCACAAAATAACTACAATATAATTAGGCAATATATTTAACATGCTTATTACCAATGTGATTTTTAGTTACAAAGCTAAATAATATCTCCCTTTGGAGGGAGGAAAAAATTGAAAAGGAGGGGTGGAGTGAAGAAAAAGAAAAAGAAAACCCTTGCTTTCCCTTATCCCATGGGGTGAATGATTCTGTTCTAACAAGCTTTTCCTGCCAACAAATGTAAGAACAGAAGAAGAAGAAACAAAAGGAGGGCCTGGGCTGTGCTCATCATGTTCACAGGAGCTGCTGAGGTCCCTCCTCAGACAGTTCAAGGGTGCATTTAATCTTCCAGACCAGGCTTTGTGGTATGGAGGCTCAGTGCAGCACTGAGGGAAGAGGCTCTCCCAGCTCCCCAGAACACACCTCTGTTTTCTGAACACAGAAGGCTACCTACTACATAAGCTTGGCAATTTTATTCAAACTACCTCCAGATGCCTCTTGATGCGGGACTGAACCAACTCCTGACCTCACAGTCACCATGGCAGTTCCTATAATTTTCTCTTTGCTACCCCTAAAGAATTAGGTTCATGAGTACTGAACAATATTTTAATCTTACTACATGGCAACTGTGAGAGGACATAAGATTTTCATGCGAATTGTAGAACAGATAATTTAATTTTTTTTTTAATTCTAGCAGTCAAGCTGACATGCAAACTTGAAAGGGACCTTCTGAGAAGGCACAAAGGGCTACCATTTATAAAATCTCTGATTTCAAAGTCTACAGGATTATCTCCTACTGGAAAAAAATATCCTATGCTAATATTCATTCATAATCTATCTGTTTAACAGATATCCTGCCTTGCACTTCTGTCACTACAGTGTAATCATCTGATAGTGTGTATGTACCTTAAATAACCATTAATTATAACCTGTCAGGGGTGTTATATTATTTACCTCTAAAATCTTGAGCAAATGTAAATTGTGCCTGAGTCTTCTAGAACTGAAAATAGAATTAAATTCTCTGCCTCACCTAGAAGTAAATCAGAGCTTTAGGAAAGCCCTGCAGGTGTTTTTAAGTTAGCACAGTACTGAATTTACTTAATATATCAATGTAGGGTTTAATTGAAAGCCAACTCAAACCATCTTCTTCTACTTCTCCCTGGTCTCAAATGACCAAATTTCTCAGCCTGTGATAACCCTACAATTAATTTTCAATAGCAAGAAAACAATTTATTCTATCAAGATGATACACTTCCTTAGTCACAAACTGCTTAAGACTTCAAATAGCTTTAAAAGCAAAGCATCAGATAAAATTTTACTTTGAAAAGGAGGAAGAAACTCCACACTCAAGCATATCACACTAATTCAGAAACTGATCTCTCACTATTGTGCTTTCCTAGCACTTGATTTAGGCATGGATTTAATTTTCCAGGGTGGTGCACACTCCCCTTGAACACTGTTGTTGAGGGCTGTACTAAAGAGATCCTCTAATGCTAAAGTGCATGTTCCTTATTCAGCTGAGTGTCCAAAGCAAGGAAGTTCCTTAATCTCAGCAGACTCTTTCAAAGATTGTGTTTGAAACAGTAACTGGTCATTTGCACATCCCTTTGCTGGACTTTGTTCAGAATTCAAGTATTCAATGTTTGGACTTTCAGCGTTGGATACTTTTCATTCAGTGTTTCTTGTAGTCTGGGATTGTCAGACTTTCTTCTTGCTGGAGATCTGTACCTAGTTCCTTAATGAATCAATAGGCTCCCCAGGATGGCCCCCACCCAGTGCTTCCCTCTGTGAGGCAACACAGAGAATGACAACCAGGGCTTTTTTTTAGAACTCCGTTCAGGCACTGCTGGGTCATATTCAGGCAGTATTCTTCGTGCAGATTTGGGATTATCTAGGGAATGATGGTGAATATGATACCACCAAATCTAATCTGAAGGAGTAAAGCAATTGGAGAGTGCTGTAGGTACATGAGCAGATAACTTGGTGCATTGACCTAAGGTTGTCAATGCATTTACTTGCTTACCAATAATATTTCATGGCCAAGATGCTTTTGCCTGCCTTGAAAACGGGGCTCTGAGCAATGCTTTAGTTATACTGAAATATTGTCACTTGGACAGATTTTCAGGTGGCAGTGCTTACTCTGAAATGGAAACCCATAAATGTACTGGAATAATGCAAATAAGAATCTTAGTGTACCTACTTGTGGAAGCATTGTAGGCACCTTCACAGACTAGTAGAGTTGAAAATAATGGTAAACGCACATGTCAGTTGAAAGATATGTAAAGAATGTGTCAGACTATAATTTTGTGGAAACAAAATCATGTTAACTATCATATTTTAAAACTATTCAAAAAAACAACCTACAAAGAATGACTATCGAAATTTGCCTCAAAGTATGGCAGTGCAGTACAATGCACTTCTATTGGTATTAGAGACATTTAAAATCTGCCATAAAACAAGTAATTGTAAACAATGTCCTGCTTCCTTCAGGGATACACAACCAGGACATTTCTAGAGGGATGAATACTGATCTCTCATCCACCATGCTTTTAAATACAATAAGACCAAATGGTGATAGAAACTCTATTCCCAATTTAATTATTGCAGTACATCTGACTTTTTGCCAATGAAGTCACTTCTGGACCAATAATAAGCTGGGGGAAAATTAGTTTAAGAGATCACAACCCATTGCTATGAGCAGATTGAGAGTAAACTAATCTTGTAACACCCCTAACAAAATGTCTCTACAGACCATTCACTGGATTTTTTGGTTTTGTTTGGGGGTTTTTTTCTGTTTGTTTGTTTGTTTGGTTTGGGGTTTTTTTAATCACTTGGACAAATTGAACTTTTTAGATGAACACCTAATCTTTGAGAATGTGTAGAACACAGGTTATGCAGGGGAAGTTTAGGAAAGATTTGTAAGATTAAAAAAATGGGAGAGGAGAGGAAAATTGTAAAGGGGTCGGCTTAACTTCAATTTCTGTAAAAGCACTGAAAGCATTAGTCTATTTTCAAGCTCAAAGGGGCAAAGTCAAAATCTTGATTAAAAGTATATTGTACTTGTGCTCACTGAAAGCCAGTGCACAATATTTTGATAAGAATAAGCTGTTCATTCACCAAAAGAGGTAAAATTGGAAATCCTTCAGAACAGGACCTGACAATTAAAAGAAATCACACATAAATCACAAGTGACAAATATCATATTGTCACAAGGGAATAAGTATCCCCACAATCTATCACAATAATGTCATGTATGCAGTGCCCAGAGCCATGGTATATTTTGCAGCCCAGGAAAGCCAGGAAATTGTTCTCCATTGTACTTAGCATTGGAAAGACTGTCTGCTGTGTCCAGCTCTGGGCACTCCACTGCAGGGAAATAGAAATTGTTTAAACAAACTGAAAAAGAACTCAGCATAATTTTCACAGAAAAAAAAAGGAAGAAAGGAAATAGGAATGTTTAGCATCAAGGGAGTGATGTGAAAATGTTTTCCAGTGTAGCATGCAGAGACATAGGGAACTTATTCTTCCTGTCTAGGATGGGCAAAATAAACAAACATGATTTTAAAATATAGTAAGGAAGATTTAAGTGAGACCAAGGAAAGCTTCTGAGTGAAAAATGTTATGGAGCAGTTGATTAAATTGTTTTATCTCTCTAAGTTCTGCTTGCAGCTATGGTCTGTATTTCTGTTATGTTGATGAAGTAGTTATACGTTGATATGTTTGGAATTTTGTGGGTCTTTCAAATCCAAACTAAGCTCCTGGGTCTCTTACACTATAATTTCAAATTCCCTAAAGGGCTCAGAACATATGTATAGCATGTATAGTTTATATAGCCATCTTGTTTTACATCCTTTTAAATGTCTGAACAGAAACTACTTCCAGTCCAAAATCTGGATACAAATACCCTGGAAATTTCTGGAGAGGATTTCAACGCTGTATTCAAGCTTGAATTATGCATCCTAAATCCCTATCTGATTTGGAGCTATTTTGTGCAAGAAAGCATTTGGAATTAATTATTTTTTCTGCAGTTTTTAATTAGAAAAAGAATCTGACTGATTACATTCTCTCCTTCAATTAACTAAAATAATATGACTTCTGGGCTTATACCTTGCATTCCAAATTGCAACTAAACATGCATAGTAAAGCCTGATGGTAGGATCCCTGAAAATAAAGGTTTAAAACAGGAATGCTCTGAGATTTTAAATTACATGGGAATGAACAATAATGCTCCAGTGTTTCAGAACAATCTAAGGTTCTTTTTTCTCCTCTATTTGTTCCCAGAAGAAAACTTACTTTTATATAATGCATGAATACCAAGATTTGTGGTGGGAATACTTCCCATCTACAAATGGCTGTCCCACTGGGATTTGCAACACTGTTTTAGATTTCTGTTTCCTGCTTCAGATTTCTGATTCAGTTTCCTGAAGTTTCACCATCACACCAAATCCCTTTTCAGAAGAGCTCTGTTTTAGCACTTTTCTGATTATATACAGCTCTCTTTATATACCTTGATTGGATTACATTGAATCACACTGTAAAATTGATTGAAAAACATGGTCTTGCCATAGCAAAACACATGGATATAAAACGGAGCAGGTCATCAGCACATACTAAATATGATTTGTTGTTTTAAAAAATAATTTGTTTATATCAGATCTTCTTGAGTCCTTTTTTTGAGGAGGAAGAGAGATGTTTCTATTAGTACTGACTGAAAATCAAGTTGGCATTGTCCAATGCCAAGAGAGAACCACAGAATTCCATTTGGCATCTAATATCTTTTATGATCTAGTACCCTTCTTCAGTTGCCTCCTTAATATGTTTTGTTCTGTTTAAGATTCATTCAGTTTAAAGCAGGACTCTCAGTTTTTGTAGTTCAGAAAACCACGGTCATCATCTCTATGTATTTCTGCAGATCCTCACATCCTCCCTATGCCTTGGTCATGCTGTCTCATTCTGCCCTACAGCTCTAAGTCAGTACCTCTTCAGTCAGTTAACACAGCTAAAATCACTGTCTAGATTCATCAGTCACATCTCGGTTACTGTAAACCCCCTTCCTCTTGCCTGGAGAAATGCAGTCTTGCTTTCTGCATGTCCGTATAAATTCATTTTTCTAGCTCATCATTCAGGTTTCATATCTCTCCACTGATTTTTCTGTTACATCAAAGAGAACTCACTTGTCCTCACTTTCATGATTGTCACCCCACCCAACTTATCCTCATTTATTCACACCAAACTATTTTATTTTTGAATCTGATCATCCTTTCTTTGTCAATATGACTGAAAACTTAAAGTGTGTTTTGGCTTTGACTCTTTGGGACATCATACTTGGGAGTCATTCCCCAAAAACTTGTGCAAACCATTCTTTAAACATCCATCTCCCCTCAGAAATATTTGTCAAACATTAAACTTCCAGTAACGTGAGAGCATTGGCTGATGCTAGTCTGAATGGTTTTCTCTCTAGCCCTAGAGCCTAATGCTAGACAGTGGATGATTGTGTATTCACTAAACCAGCAACATTAAACCAGGCTTGTAAAATTTTTGGAGGTAAGGATTAATTTCTGTTTTGAGCTTGAAGATCACTTGGAAATGTGTCTGGGCACTAGAATAATACAGAATGTATTCAGTAGTGTTCTTGCATTATGATAATACAGCTATTATAATATGATTATAAGGAAAATCAGTAAAATACTGGGCATTCCATAGAGTGGTGTTTTGGTTTTTTGTTTCCTTCAAAGCCTGCACTTTATCAGATTTTGTATGACAGTGGGATTTTATGATATCTGTGTTGTACTCCTCTGGTCTCCTTGTTTTACTCTGGCTCAGAAAAGACAACCTGATCTTAATGTCAATCAAACTGCTCTTCCTGCTAATTGTGTCAGTGCAATGATTTTAATTTAAATAAAAAATAGGCAAAGAAAGGTTTGATGTAAGATCTTCTAAAACTGATTTGAAATTCTGTGCTCCACAGTGAGAGGCACTGTTCTTAGGTGAACTGATATGGAATAATTACACTGGAAGGGATGATGTGAAGCAGAGCACAGGTAGCATTGGTTGACATAGAATTGATGTCAGAAGATATTAAGTCATCTTTATTTTTTTGGTAAACATCTGCTGGGAATGACTGAAACTGAGATTTGGGGAAATGACCAAGTGTAAGTGGAAAGATCAGGTTGGCTTTCACAGTATTATAGCATGTGTTGCTCAGGATCAAGATTTTGAAAAAATAGACTGTCCTAAACCCAGCAAGATTAAGTTTCAGATTAGAAATTTTTTTCTTTGCTTTCTGGTTGTTTGGAGTTTTGTTTGTTGGTTGGTTGGTTGGTTGGTTTTTTAACACCTAGGGTATGCATTTTAGGGTACATCTCTAAGATTACATCATTGTTTGCTGATCTGTCTTAAAAGAAGACAGAAGCATATATAGCTGATTTACACATGAATTTCAGGAGAAAAATATGCAAGACTTTAGAAAATATAAAATAGGGAAAGTATAGCCATTTTTAAAAATTGCTTTAATGACCATCAGAAACTCCTGAAGAGTTGCAGGTTATATTTCTGCTTGAGGCACTTGCATAGTTGAAACCCATTGAATTCAATTAATAAAAGGAGAAAAATTTGGCACGAATTATATTTAGCTGGGTTTATAAATGGCTCTGGTAAAAATAAACATGTACCAATTGTTAAAGTAGTGTTTAAACAGTAACATGAAGAAGGAGCAGTAAATAATTTCAAAAATATTGTCCTCAAGCAAAAGTTATGATTTAGTTTAGAAATTCATAGGAACATAGACATTTCATGCTGGATAAGAGCAGGCAGTCCAATATCCTATCCTAGAAGTGACCCAACCCAGATTCTTCAGAAGGGCCTATAACAGGCAGACACACTACGGCACATCTTCACACACGTCTAAATCCTGATCTCGGCAGGGATTTTGCTTCAGGGCTTAATCAAGTTGCAATCTTTCTTCCAAAATATATGGATTGTTTTCAGTTATAGCAACTGTAGATAATAATCTGCTATCCACATATATGTTTGTAATAGTTTTGAATCTTAAGTTTTGTCTTCGGTAGCTTCTTGTAGTAGACTTTACCATTCCATTTTGTTTTCAGCATCCCCATCAATCCTTTCAGGGGTCCATTTGTTGTTATACACATAGAAAACACCGATTTACTCTTCCTCAAACATTTTGGATTTATTTGGTCTATTTCTGTACCATGTAGACCCCTTGTACCTTCACTGTTGAAGAGAATAAATCCAGAATATATCCAATACAAACAAAACAAATACAACCTAAAAAGACAACATAAACTTTGTAATGATTCTCTTAAGGGCTGCCAGGATTGCATGGAACATGTAATCTGTTTTAACAGGGTACATAATTATTTAAGACTCCTGAAGTCTTAAGAAGTTAATGACCATCAGTTCACCTGTAGAAAAGTCTTTGTTCATTTATCAGAGCTGTGGAAAATTCCTTTGACATTTTCTGTTAGAAATGACATAAATGTTCACACATGTGCTAAAGTCATTTGTTGTAGAGTTCTGCAAATTACATATTTTCTTCTGTGCTTATCTGTTCCCAAGAAGTTTTCCTCTTTTTGTTTTGCTCTCCAGTCTCCAAGCAATTTGATATTCCTCAGATTGTTAATGTCTTCATACATCAGCTGACTTTCTAAACACCTTACTAGATTTGTTCTATGAAGCATTCCAAGAAAAATATAAGAGAGAGAAAGCAAAAACCTATCAGTTTTTGCCACATGCTGATATAAAACGAAGCATGGGAATAATGGTCAGCCATAAATCTGGGAAAGTAAAATTCAACTCAGATAACCTGGAGTGTCTTTTTCAAATCCAGCTGAACTGATGGTTGTTCTCACAGGATGCACTGAACTCTGTGTTGGGTTGGCAAGATTCTAGCAATATGACACTTGTTTTTCTAGACAGAAACAAATTAACTCCTCACTGAGACTTATTAGACATTCTAGTTAATAATCTTTGGGACAATTGCTCCTAAAAGTAGTAATCCAAAGGGCCGAGTGCATTGATTCAGAAAGTCAAAAGAGAGCTGTTTTTCAGCACAGACAGGTCTCACCTAAACAGTTTTAGCCTTCTATGATCAAATCTGCATTTTTACCAGCTTTGGAAAAGAGCAGCAGGCAAATTTAAGGTGCAGGCAGACAGCATTTGATCCAATATGAGCTGATCTAGCAACTCAGTGCTGCTGAGGGGTAGTTAGGCTCATTCTTGATCTTACCATGGTCTCTTTTACAGTGCCACTCTGGCACTCATGTGGCCTCACAGTGAGATTCTTCAATCCACCACATCCACAGTGAAAAAACAATTAACTGTACTGCAAAGGTCATGTTTTTCCAGCAGCAGCAGTCTGCTTCAGCTTCCTTTAAAGTAAGAATAGAAAGTCCTTCTCTGAGCCCTTCCTCAGCTGCTAATCCCTGCCTCCAGTTTTGGTGGTTTTGCCTTTTGCACTGCTGGGGCAGGGACTGGCTGCCCACTTGGTCTCTTCTTCCACAGTGAGGTATAGATGAGTAGAGAAGGCTGAAGGAGAGGAGTAAAGCAGGAGCCCTGATGTAGCAGTTTTCAAATGCAGGTTTGTACCTCAGGTAGTCAAGGGAGACAAGCTGGGATAGGCAGGGAAGGAGAGAGAGGGACAGAGAGACCAATATTCATCCTGCTCAAAACTTACCACTCTTCACTTTTTGTATGTTTGTCTCATTCCTCCCCTGAGAAGCCAGATGATCCCTTTTGACCCCTTCTATTCCACCTTTCCAGTGCCCCTTTCTTTGCATTGTCTCCCTGCTGCAGTTGCAACCTTGATTCTTTTTTCCATTTGCAACTGAGAAGCCCTCTGCCAGTTCGTGCATATATTGTTTGGTGAGAGCAGCATTTTAAAACTCTACCAGCAACTATAATTTGGAACTATTCTTCACTAAACAAATACTTTGAGCTACATTAAGAAAATATTTTTAAAAATTAATTTCCCCCCCCCCCCAATACTAAAATCTTATTAGGGCTCAATGTGACCCACTATTTCCCAGTTTCTTCATGATAATCCATAAAATCAACAGTAAGAGAAACAGACTTATTTTTTGTGTACACTGCAGTTCTGCTTAAATCTCCAGCAAATTGGAGGATTAATCCTTCAGCTGATATCAGGCAGTAATTTTTGTTTATAAAAGACAGTCTCATTTCTACAGGTTATTTCATTAACTGCCCAACTGGATATGAATGAGTACCATACACCTGCAGTGTTTGCCATCAGTCTACATTCATCTCTTATTTCCATACTGTTTTCCCATCTTTATATCACATTATTTTTGGCTTTGCTCTGTGAGCTACAGCTTAGCCACTCTACATTATATATTTTTTCTCAGTTATATCTGTTTACCCTGAAGATAGTTCAAGTGCTTCTGAAATAACAAAACCAGGCATTGGTCCAAACTTCAACTAATCTATAAACTAATCATAACTGTAAATATCACACATTTGGTGCAGAGAAGTACATATGACTAATGAGGTTTCAGCCTCTGCTGCAGGCGGTCTTGTAATGAGTGTCTTATAATGTACCCAAGTATGTTGCTACTTCTATCTGCTTTTTCTACCTTATTTTATTTACTGCTATCAGTTAATTTTACAATCCAGTCACGATTCCTACCTCTCTTTCTAAAATGGCAATGGCATGTGATCTTGTGTCTTGTTACTCTCGCCTGATTTCAGTGCCAGCTCCATCGTTTCTGCTTTCTGCCTCTGTGCTGCTTCCTTTCTGCCTGCACTGCCAGTACCTTGGCATGAGTAACTGGAGCAGTCTTTCAGAGCTACAGGCTGTTTCCCTTCTCCAGTTTTTGAGGTGCCTCCTTCATCGAAGTGCAGATGTGGTGGCAAACCTGGAAACAGTGGAAGCAGAGCCCCACAGGGACTGAGCTCTTCATGATAGCATAGGGTTAAAATGTTTCTAAAATCGTGGTAGCTAAAGTAGGCCTTGGGAACGGGAGTGGGCATTGTCTTTACTAAGATCATGTGAAACTGCACTTGCGTATTCACCTGTATGGTACATGATAAAGTTAAATGCAATAATTGGTTAGTAATTAAATATAATTAAGAAACAATTGTTTAATCACAACGAGAAACATGAGAGAGGAATAACAATCATGAGAAATGCGGTGGGAAGGGGACTTAAAACTCATGCTCGGGTGAAATCAATATACACAATAGAACAATATTGAGATAATGATTAATATATGATTATACAACAGTTATGTAAGGAAAGGGTATAAAAATGTATCCATCGCAAATCCATGTCAGAGTCAGATTTGGGTTTGTACCCCTCATTCCCAGAGCTCTTCAATAAAAGCACCTGCATATAATCATACCATGATTATGAGTTTCTATGCTAACATTTAGGCCTCAGGGTTTTTAGAACCCTGATGGGACTTGGTTAGAAGCAGCTGTTGGGGATGATAAGCAAGGAGCACCTTGAGCAGGAGACAATTTATCTCTATTGAGTTTGGAGAGAAGACAAGGAGGATATAGACTTATCTCCCAAGGAGATGTGTGCTCAATAGGAGATGTTGATACTCTTGCTCACCTCAACTGAAATAAATTGCAATTAATGTTGTCTAGACTGAGTAATTAAAAACATAGTGAGACAAATAATTTATCCTATAAGTTTTCATCAAATCAGGAAATGTTTACACATAAAAGACCCCTTGATGGGCTCTTCTAAATAGATTGGTAATTTTTTTCATATCTCTCCTTCAGCAACTGCTGAAGTACATCAATCACTTTGGAGTGGAAGCAGGAGATGGCTAGACCATATTTCCCAGAGGATCAAAGCCAGACTGTTGACTTCAGAGCAGCCAGATTGCTCTCACTGAGAGCTAGAGCTGTAAGTATCAGCTGACCCTTGCAGTCTATCTAAGCATGTCTCTCTAAGCATAATATAAGTAGATGTGAAATAATTCTTAATCTTTTTACAGCTGTCATGGAGAAAGTCAGAGCTGCTGTGGTGTTTTGTCTTCTGCTAAATTCCCAGTCTTTCACCTGCCTGTATTATGTGCCTCTGGTGTGTTGGCTGCATAACCATTGCAGTTTTAGCTCATATTTGTAACCACTCAAAGTGTGTAGTAAAGACTAGTCAGGAGTCCTCAAAGGAAATCATAGGACTATACAGATGCGCAATTGTCAGTGAAAAAAGCGAATGTGTCTTTTTAACTAGCCAAAATTATATCATACAGTTGAAAAAAATGGGTCGCATTTAGTGCCAGAGAGGCAATATCTTGGATCCCAAAGAAGTTTCAGTCTAGCCCTCCAAGGGAATCTAGTGGATCTCCTCACAAAGTGCTTCCCTGCACAGCGCAGTCATAGCCTGTGTTGTACCCAGACTTTATTTGGATCACTGAAAAGGAAAAGCAAAAAGTTGATCACCTGCTTTGGTAGACCAGCTTGAGTTAGTATTTGGCAGCCAATTTGCAAGGCAACTACAAGAGACAGAACATTTCAGTAATTTGGAAGTAGATGAGATTTAGCAGAATGAGAACATTGTATCCAACCATCTAGTAAGTGCTCCTTCCTGGAAAATTGAGGTTTCAGATAGAGATCTTTGGGGAGAAACCAACTGTGAGGAAATGATTTCCTTTCTTACCACGGGAACTGTTGCTTTTTGATACCTACTGTTGGCTGATGGTTGTCTTTCATAAGTTTTTATAGCTTTTGCTTATGGTTTAGCTGACCTGAAAGTCTTGATCTTTTCTGTGAGTCTCGTTAACTTCTGCTGAACTCCAGATATTGCTTGATATGCTTAGCTGAATTCCATGTCCGGACTCCACCTGGGCTGGAAGTAGGAATCCAGGTTCTTCTGAAAAATCAAGCAGACTCGAGTAATATTTAAGATTCCTTAGAAACATCCCTTTGTCTGAATTTCTGATTATGTGTACGTGCTTACCTCCAGTATATTTTTCAGGATAGCAGAAAAATACATGAGGACAGGTCAGTAGGATGACTGTTATGGTGGGGAGTAACTCCAGGGTGGGAAAGGCAGTTTGGAGCTTCTTGAGGCACTGGCAGAGTGGTGTCCTCAGATGGATTTAAGGGAGTAGTTCCATTTCCTCATTGACCTCCCCATGAAAGGGGAAGAGTCCATCCCTGCCTGAGGAATTAGGAGTTACTTGAGCAACTCCTCAAGGTGGCTGGTGATGAATGTCTTTCAGGATTCTGTTGGCTGCAGAAGGATTTGGAACTCTGAAGGAATCTGAGGCATTTCACAGCTCCAAACTGTAACAAGGACTGCTGGCCTGCAGAGCAGGAACCTCTTTAGTGAACAGGGAAATGATGCCTTCTGGCCGAACAAGTTACCAGTTTTATACACATCTCAGCCTGACCTCAGCAAATCTTGCATTTCTGGTAGTCTCTAGGTGAATGGCTGGAAACTGAGTGCTCATATAGTCCGTGTTTGCTGAGATAGCTTTAATCAACATTCCAGCTGGAGAAAACAGGTCTTCTGGGCCTTTTAAAGCTGGTCAGTAATCAGCTGGAGCAGGCTTGATTATGTCCATGTAGCTCACCAGTGAATACTGATTGCAAGAGACACATAAAACTGGGATTTAAAGGCCGGCAGAAATCTGGAATCTTGCACATGGTAGATTGAACAGTACTTATGAAAAATATCATGTTTAGTA
This sequence comes from Melanocharis versteri, assembly GCA_013397845.1. Classification (NCBI taxonomy): domain Eukaryota; kingdom Metazoa; phylum Chordata; class Aves; order Passeriformes; family Melanocharitidae; genus Melanocharis; species Melanocharis versteri. Next base: position 26,268 of record VZTG01006579.1, read on the forward strand.
CGTGATCACTGAACCATGATCTCAGTATGAAGGCTGAGAATATAATATGTGAATCTGTTTTATTTTTCCTGTCCTTCATCTCAATGAAGAACAAAATTTCCCCAGATACTTCCTCTCACACAGAGAAAAAGTAAAAAATTATGATCAGTTTTTGCCCTGTTCCACTGGAACTTTATTGCTGTGCTGCTTTAACAGAAGCCATTGGAAGAAGCTCAGCCTCCTCTTTCATGTCACTGGTGGCTTCTTTAGAGCAGCAGGATTTGATACAGGAGCAGAATAGTCTGTACTGAATGTCAGGAGCAGTTGTTACCATTTGTTGGATGTGAACTTAATGGATGAACAGCAGTGAGTTTATTTGCCAGAAATATCAAATGCTAACGAACAGCTTGCTGTAGTCCTGGCCTTGGCTTCCATCATTAACCTGATTAGACCAGAATTATCTGCAATGTTCTTGGATGTTCTTTCACTGGTATTAGAAGGCCATTAAACAATGGGCATATATTTTGCAAGCTCCACTGAGATTTCTTTTCATTTCAAACAGGTAAAGAAGGATTTTATGTTTCATTTTCAAATGTAAATTTTTTATATGAATTGGCAGATTCTCATCTTCAAGCAGAGAGAGCCTGAATTGATTGGATTGCATTGCTAATATTTTTGTTGCATTCAGTTTAACTGTAAAAGCTGTAGAAGGGTTGATTGGATTGTTGTTTTTTTTTTGTTAAAGTATGACCTTCACCCTTTAAAGATCACTTGAACATCATCTGTTTTATTTTCCAGGTATTTTGCTTGTTTTTAAGGACAAAGTGATTTTGATCATAAGGGAAAATATTATGAATTCCATCAAATATATCCTGTTCTGTTGTTTGTTATTTGCACAAACAACTACTTTATAATAATTGTTTAATTGACCATCATCAAAAGCTCAAAACTCACAATGGAAATATGAGTTGATGAACTAGAAGAAAATAGAAAGTGCTTGAAGACAGTTAATAGCAAGTTACAGTGTTCAAGCTTTCATAAAGAAAAGAGTTTTTAAGTTCTAGGCAGGCACTTTCCCGCTCCTGCCTGTAACAGATTCTGTCTAGATGTTTTATATCTTTGCCCCAATGCAAATATTGAATAATTGTTTCTCACAAATGAAAACAGGCTATTGTTCAAATCTTAAATATGGCACTTGCATGGCTATAGCTGGCCCTATTGTATTATCAGATCTCAGCATTTTTGTTATATTTTGGCATTACCCTCCTTAATATTTCCAGGAATGAGAGATTAATTTTATCTCATCTTGGATTTTCTGATGAAGAGTTCTGTTAACTAAATCTTCTCCAGCAGACTCCCTGTGGTCCTGGATGAGTGCATTTGTGGGGCAACGTGGTGCTCAGTTTATCCTGTAGAAGTCCAAATATTGGCAAAAAATGTAAGCTGGGTGAGGGGGGCAGGGGCAAGTACAGGCCCAGACTTCTAGGATGCCTTGTAGCAAATCACTTTCTGTGTGTCCTGGTAGTTCTGTTCAGAGCATGTTGTGCTTAAAGAAGCAGGACTTCCCATCGTTGGCAAAGCTGCCACATTCATGGATGAGGCAGCTCTTCCCACAGCAAAGCTTAGGGAGAAAGGGCAGATAGAGTTCATCATTCAGGGAAAGTGATTTTTGTGCTGTGAGACTGATGAGGATATGCATAGGAGCCTCAGACTTAAATAAGCTTACTTTTTCCTTTAAAAAAAAAAATCAGCATTTGTCTGGCTCTGGTTGTGATGAGGGGTGTTGTGAGGATATTTCCCCTCTTCATTATACAGGCAACAGGACCCTATTGTTAGTGCTGAGAAGTGTGGACAGATGCATATACTTTCATGCATATGTAAACAAATTCTTCCTCAGGAACCCCTTTTTTACTACATAAATATTCTTATTAATTATTTTGCTACTTTCACTTTTGGAAATTGGGCTATGAAGACTAACCCACAATATCAAGCTGCCTCTGAGCCAAGACCCCAGTAGTATCAAAACCTTCACTTCCCACTTGACAACATCTGATGTTTTTATATGGCTGTTAGTATAAAATACTGCAGCATGCTGCATATTAAAAATGGAGAGTAAATAAAATAGATGTTGAGATGAAGTTGAGTAATGTGATAGGTTTTGAAGAGACTATTATTAAAAAGCATAAGAAATTCTAAATTACCTGTACTATTTTCATATTTAATTCAGTAAAAGAATTAATTATTCAGCAGTTGAGGATGTTGTTTATTTTCCACTCTAGTGCACTGGCATATCACAAAATCCAGTGCTCTACTCCAAATGAACACGACCACTTATTCATCTGAATACATATCTAATGCAGACAACTTAGTGAGTTAGACCTGGGCAATTAACAGATCAAACATGTTTTGAGACAAATTTGATGACTTTGTTCATACTGGGTATTTGCTTTACAGCACCAGCATTGATACGGAATCCACTGGGGCTGTAAATGAACAGAGAATTTCTCAGACCATCACTGGATCATGACTGTGGCTCATGTGAAGTGATGTTAGGAGTGTGGCTGCCTGCTCCAGCCTGGGACTCCCTCTGGCCCGGAGTCAATTTAGGGACCTGGAGTCTCTACCCTGGTAAAGGATGCTGCTGCCACTTTGCAATGTGCCCATTCTACCAGCAGCAAAGCTGAGCATCCCAGAGCACCCCAGAGACAGGGGCACAGCACATAGCACTGGGGATGCTGACAGGGTGTACACAGACTGTGCCACGGATGAGGTGTGGCTTTCCACAGCTTCTGTGTGTAGGACTCACACAAAACACAAACACAGGCAGACACAGTGACACCGAGTTAGTGCATTGGTTGTGTTGAGGCACAGAATCCTGTCATGGCAGCCAGCAGTACCTAAAGACTGCAGAAAGAAAGAGCTCATCCTGGGGATTGTTTGAATGCAGGGCCCAGGCATTAGAGTCCCTTCCTCTCAGGCACTTGGTTCCAGATGGAGGTAGCTGGCAGGTCCTGGAGAGGGAGAGATGCTGCAGTGTTTCATAGCTATTGAAAAACCAACATATGCAACTTAGAGAAAGTGTGAGGTGGGGACCAAAAAGTATAACCTAAATAATTCATGGGACTTGGCATATTTTTTGTGAAAAAATAAAAATATTGACAAATTGGATTTTGACTTTTTGAGATTTGTTGTGTTTCCCACTGCCCTATGCCCACCCTGCACACCCAATTAGAAATTTGATTTTTAAAGATAAAGAGTTTCTATGAATATTTAAATAAATTCTTCTGAATAAATGATGTATTAAATCAGATTTTAAAAATACAACCTTCCCTATCCTCTTTAGGTTCTTGAGTATAGTAATCAACTGAACATAATACTCTGAATTTCTATTAAGATACCTGAAAATAAATGTATGGTTGTCTATGAATAAAATAAAACACATCTGTTATTTTGTGAAAAATATAATCCAGTGCACAATGATACCAAGTAAAAAAAAATATTCCAAGCTCACTGTGTTGTGAATGACAAAAGAGACTCAGAACTCTGCTGCTCCTTGCATATGTCTGTGGTACAGACCCTGTGTCTTTGCTGACAGCTCAGCTCAAAATTCTTCAGTACAGGGAATACTTGGAAGACTGCAAAGCTCAGATTTCAAGTTTCCTGGAATTTGGGGTGCAAAGATTGCATCTTTTAGAATGAAGAGAGCAAGACTTTGTCTGCTCTGCCAGCACTGCTGACGTCCTCTCCATTTGCCCTTAGTTTCTGCATGCATAAAATGCAGTTATACTGCTTGGGAGGAGTAGAAAGCAAACTCTCTTACATTTTGAAATGTTTTTAGATCTTTAGTTTAAATTAAATAGAAATCTGAATGTCTACTTAAGTGACAGGGTCCCTATGCTCTTGCAGGGTCTGAACCAATACTTAATATTAACAGTTTTATTAACTCTCTGAAGTGGAGATACGGTCCTCATATGGACAACATCTGGATGCTACCCGGACAAATGAAAATCTGGACTCTTCCAGCAAAATTGCAGCTTTTAAGGAAACATAGCAGAGGGATTTGCCACTGATTGGTCGGTCTCTGAGGCGCCTAGGGACTTGAACACAAGTAAACATAAGCAATTTATTAGTGTTGAATATTTACCTATGGGGACCTCAAACTTTCTAAAGAAGAATGCAACAAATTTAACAATTCTTGGGACCCAGCCCTGAAACTGTAGTTTCCTAAACACTGATCACTATTTTTCATCAATCTTAAAACTTTGAAATTCCCATTTAGTTGCTTAGAATTTTGTGGCCTCTTAAAGTAAGTTCATGTTGATTCATGAATATTGTTCGAGATGCAAGCCCTGGCACTTAAAGTTTTAAAACATTGGCCTTCAGCTATAATTTACAGAATATTTTTGTTGTGTGCTAGGAATTTTTTCTAGCCTAGGAGATGGGTTTACTAACTTAAACCTGGTAAAACATAGTCTATGAGTATTTTCTTATAATTATTAATTGACTTATTTCTGCAAGTAATAGAGAGAAAAATGCTGTGATGGCATTCAGAAAAAATTGTGGTCTTGTTCTTGAAATGCATCTTCCCCATACCACCATTTCTGTGTAGTGTCTTTTACATTTGTTGTAATGGAATGGGTAACTGAAATTAACAGCAATGAAAGTCTTTGAATGCTCTTGCAGTGATTTGCCTTGCAAGCTTTCCTCATACAATTTGTGGATTGGCTCAATGGACTAAGGATCTCTGCTTCTGTAGTTAGATAAACTAAATGCAAAAGACATTTGCTTTAACTCTGAACTTCTTATCATTTGCATGGATAAAAAAACCTGAGGAAAATAGTCCCTAAAACTTCTGATATTTCCTTTCCTTTCCCCTTTCTTTTCTTTTCTACCATCTCCAATATTTAATTAAGGTTTTTCTGGCAGTATATGAAATTACCTTCTAGTGGTAATTACTTTGCGTGATCATAATAATTTTGAGATGTATAGAATTTTGTTTCCATGTCTGCTTAATTTGCTGCTCTGGAAATTATCTTAAAATGTATTGCTCTGTAAAAGAACTTCACTGAATGAACTCATTTCCACTCTCTTTTATTCTCCCTTTTTGATTACAATATATCTTCTTACTGTGTCCATGTCAGTTATATCAAAATCATATTTAAGTAACCAAGAAAATTCAGCAGTGTTTTAAGTGTGAGCATAGGGATGACACAACTCCTAGGAGATGAATGCTTACTGTAGTTTGTAGAGAGGTTTCCATGATGTACAGTTTGCATTTGCTCAGATGATAATACCTGGCTACAGGTGACTTTTCAGCATGTTCCCCCTTCCTATTAAACCTCTGTTGTTGCTTAAAATAAAATGACTATTCGATAAAACTCAGCAAAAAGCCTCAGGGCTACTCACTTCTAAAAAAACAAACTGAACCTATCAGATAAAGCTGTCAGGGCTTGGGCTTTATCTAACACTGCACACTCTTTTATAAATTGATTCACTTTTCTGCCAACCCCACATGTCCGTGAAATAGCTTGGCTGCAGCTACAAGTACAATTATTATTCCGCCCGGGGTGATTTGTGTGGTCTTAGAACCCGGCACACATCCATTTATACTCAGAGAGATGGGAGATAAGGCAGACACCAGCCTGCACTCCAGGCAGGCAGAGCCCTGCCGGGTGGGCAGACACCAGCCTGAGGGAGCTGGACTGGCCTCAGCCACAGCCAGGAGCACAGCCACAGCCAGGCTTGGGGACAGTCCCCCTGGAAAAGCCATGGCCTTGATACCTGGCTGCATGCAAATCCCGTCCCACAGGAATCTGCCTGCTGCTGACTGTAGGAAGACCATTCCCGCTTATGGATGTTCGCAGGCTCCTACAAAAATCAATGGCATGTATCTATTTTCCTGTAGCACAAATATAGGTAGTTGCCTGAATGTGTGTTTAGACATTGTAATTTCATTATTGCAATGTTTTTAATTTTATATAAACCAAAAACAGTCTTTTTTTTTTTTTTTTCAGGAAATCCTTCTTTTCTTTCTTTTTTTTTTTTTTCCCTCTAAGGGTCAATACTTAAGCTCATTACTTTCTTAGGGTGGAGAAAACAGTTAATTTTTAGATGGATACCACCTTGCTAATAACAGATCAAGGAGCATATTACTTAAAGCACATGACTTCTTGTATCTGTGCTGTGGATCTTGTATTTTCATTTCTTCCCATGTAGCCTGAGACCCACTGAGGTACAGTGGAATGTGCATTTGCCTTTATCTACTTAGCTTAGCAAAATCCAGCAAGATTAAACACGGAAAAATCTCAGAATGTAATGACTAGATATAAAAATATAATTACTTTAGAACTATAAAAGCAGATATTAAATGCAGGTATAGGGGTAGTATCTAAAACGATTTAATTTTATTTTAAAAAGTAAAAAAAACCTCCACATTAAAACATGTCAATATTTCAAGCGATAATATTCGTTCAACCAATTGTAAAGAAAAAGCAGATAACCAAAAAAATAAATAGTGAGATAAAATACAAATACCCCACCTTATATAATCATTGTAGGGTCTTATTTTTTCATTAGTAGAATTAGTTTGCCAGCTGGAAATTGGAAATATTTTTTGCTTAAATTCTAGTTTGATATTTGGGTGATGGGAGTAATTGTTTAAAGTACACTATTTTTCTTAAAGCAGAAAAGATAACACTTGTGGGTAATTTTATCCCATTGCAGAGCTTGCTAATAAAGCTGTTTGTATTGCATTATGTCAGAATATTGATCTGATAAAATTTTTCTATTTAAATTACTATTTCTTCAAATAGAAAATTCAAGAACATTGTGAGTGAGCTTAAATATTTCATATTGTTTTTTTCAATATTTCATAGGGTTTTTCTAGTGTATTTTCAATTAAAATTTTTAAAAATGGCTTTTTATTTTTTTTATCATAAAGAATAACTCAGCTTCCCTATTCCCTTCTCCAGTGGCCTGGTAGGAAAAAAACCCAAAAGTAATTGCTTTTATAAAAACGTTCCGTTCACCTTGAGTTTTGACTTAAATTATCATGAAAAGGTAAAATAGAGTTCTCAGAGCTGGAATAAAGGAAAGAATCTGTGTCTGGTCTGCTTGGACGGACTGACATGCTCACAGCCAGTGGAAATACAGCTGGATGAGGCACTGAAACCACACGTCTTCAAAGGGGAGCTCTGATAGTTATTATTGTTTCATTCTGCTGGGAAAAGATCCCACAGATAGTACTAACATTCCTAAAATGGGGACCTAAAGGTTTAATTAATTTGATTAAAGAAAAGTAAACAAATATGGAAAAGTTCAGAGAGCAGCAGTTCTCACTGATGTCATTGAAAATGTGTTGACTGGGCATTTTTTAAAAGTAAGTCACATGTTGGAAAGCAGTTCATGTAATGCTAGGAGCAAAGAAAATAAACATGCAGGCATTGGAAAATAAAGACAATTGTTTAATAGGATGTGGCAACTGGAGAAGATTTCTCTCTCCTCAGCCAAACCAAGTGTTTACAGCCCTATTTCCAACCACCAGCATCAGTGGTTAGATGAAAAAATTTATGTGTATAATTTACAGTTCTTTTTCTTTGCTGCTCCTGTACTGAATAAAAGGACAAATTTCAATCCATAGGAAGTAACAGTATTGCTGAGCTGCACCAACTGTGAATCATAGATGGAGGTAACCCATAGCTCTTAGAGATCTGAACCCAACAATGAAAGACTACTGAAGGATGTGCCTAAACTAATAAAGAAATACGTGTGTAAAAAAGTACAGAGATGTAGCTACATACTTCTACTAGGAATGCACTTATATATTTTGTTGAGTTTTGCCCCAAAAGTCTTTTTTTTCCACCTTTTAATTCTACTACCTTGTGACTGTGACCAACCTTGCAAATTAAGATGTTTCATAGGCTTTTGATCATCACAAAAATATATGAAGCTTCTTTGAAGCTCCTGTATTAGCCTACCATGCTGCTCTGGGAAAGGATACGAATAAGTTAGAGATGGTTTAATGCTGAATTTGGCCTTCAGGCTCCCAGCTAGTGGTTTTGAGTGTAACTAAATGTATCCAATAAACTAAACAGGCTTCGGTTGCGTTTGGTTTTGTTTTGTTTTTCACAATTGGCATAGCGCAATGGCATAGCACATGCTATTTAAAGTGTGAAAAGAATTCTGCTTAAAGAAACTGCGAAGTGGCAGAACCATTTTCCCCAGAGACAGAATGTGCAGTATCAAGCATACAAACTGTAGGGTCCACTGAATAAGAAAGGGTACAAGGAAAACTCATTTTGAAGAAGCAGAGATCAATATTTCCTGCAGCAAATGCTGGCAAAAAGAGTAGCATCAAGAAGAAAGATGCTGTAACATTAAAAGAAACAAGATTTACTATATTACTTATGGCATAGAAAAGGACTGAGGTATTTTTAAAAAATGACTGGTGGAGTAAACTCCAGGCTTTGAAAGATATGGCTACACTAGCATCTTAATACAACATACAGATGAATGTTAGTCTCACAATTTATCTTAGTTCAGTTGCTCCAGAGTACAAAACAGATATACTGGTAATTAAATTAAACTTGTTGTTTCTTTCTTTTTCTTTCTTTCTTTCTCTTTCTTTCTTTCTTTCCTTTCTTTTCTTTCTTTCTTTTCTTTCTTTTCTTTCTTTCTTTTCTTTCTTTCTTTCTTTCTTTCTTTCTTTCTTTCTTTCTTTCTTTCTTTCTTTCTTTCTTTCTCTCTTTCTTTCTTTTCTTTCTTTCTTTCTTTCTTTCTCTCTTTCTTTCTGTATTTGTTAGCTAGAAACCATTTTTTATGACTTAGCAAAAACAAGCATTGATTTGTGTGCCTTGTAATCTATTTGTTCTTGCACGCATCTCGCCCACACCCACCCACACTCTAGGCTTCAAGTAATCACAATGCCACAGTGGCGGGGGGGAACACAATTAATTTTTAGCATGTAATCACTGTGAGGTCATAATCTCTCACTTTTAGCCAGCTGTTGTCACAGTTTCACACTGACAATTCTGGCACAATGAATGAAATGTATAAAAATTGCCCTCAACGAGAAATACTCCCCATTAAGTTAGTTATAGGATAGAGAGAGACTGATTTATGCCCTGTGTCATGTATAAAGTTGTAGTTGATTCACTTTAGATGAAAATGCTAAATGAACTAATTAAAGAATAACCCTTACCAGATGGGTTTGTTGCTGCATCAGTAAATACAGGCCAGTAATAAATGATCTGCAGATTCAGTATTTAAACTATCCATGGATAATTCTAATTAAATTGCCCTGCTAAGAGTACACCAAAATACCATAATAAATGTGAAGTATCTGATCCAGAAGAATTACTGGAGTGTGTTGCAGCATATTAGTTTCATTATGTAAATGGGAGCCCCTGAGGGTTGTTCTGAGGGCTAAACCCTTCCCTGACAGAGGCAGAAATATGTCAGAGTACCTGCTTTTCCTCGGTAAAGACTTAACAAAATCATGGTGTGTCGTCTTCTAAAAGTGTCAAACTAGTTTTAGCAAAAAGAAATTGATTTTTGGTTCTATATAAAGAGATGAGGGGGAAAAATATAATTTATAGAGTTGTGAATGAATTTAAGTTAATTTTGAGCCAATTATCTGAATAGATAACTGAAAAGTCTGACACATGGACATGCACATCAGCTGGCAATTCTGGTACAGGAGATTGAATCTTGGGTCGAAAAATGAGGGTTGGGGTGCACAGAGATTTCCAGCTGCAGTCACACTCAGTGGAGCTCCTCATGCCACAGACCACATGAAGAAGCTCTGAGACCTCTCTAGAACTAAACATTTCTGACATGTTTATCTTAGGAACTATTAAAACCTATCTAAAATACATAATCCTTTGGAGGAAGAATGGAGGAAATCACCACCCCTCACTTTTGATCTGTTCTTAATTACAATTTCCTACCAGCAATTCTGACACAAGAAATCAACTATACAAAAAAATCATCCTACTTCATATATTAGAAGCAGGTGTTTGTTTCATTAAGTGATTTCACCAGCTTTTTCATTTGGCCACATTTCAAGATGTGGCAAAAAGAGAATTGTTTTCTCATTCTCTCTCCCCCACCTCTCTCAGCCCCCTCTGTTTCTCTTTGCTCTCTCCTCTCCCCACTCATGTTCTCTTGCTTGCCCACTCACACGTGCTGTCACACACTTGCTTTTTCCCTCTCACATGCTCTTGCTCTCTCTTTCCCTCCTGTTTATTTTCACCTCCCTTCTCTCTCCCTTTTCCTTCTCCCTCCTCCTATCTTACCTTGTCTCAATTTCCCACTGTGAAATTTTTGTAGTATTGTATGAAAATGAGATGCAAATTATAAATTTGCAGTTGGTTCTAGAAGTATCAGAGCCCATAAAAATAACTGTATAGGGTTATGTATCAATGCTTAATCTCTGAAATTAAGAAAATGTCACTGTAGTTGCAAAAACTTTGTTGTTTATATTTCATATACTTAATAGTCCTTAATACTGGAAGAAAAGAGGACTTCAGAGCTCATCCAAGCTGGTAACAACTGAGAACTTGGAAGATCAGAGTCTGTATTTACAAGATAATATTCAGTACCATTATGCAACCTTACAATATTAGATTCTTACCAAACCATTTATATTTTTTCATACATGAGCTTCTGCTTGCTGCCTTTGTGCCACTGAGAGGAAGTAGAGAGAAGTATCTACCAGGGGGGTTTGCAGCATTTAACAATAGATGCTCCAAGCTTGGAGAGCCCAGTGCTATAAGTGTCTTGTAAGGCTGCTGCCCTGCAACGTGTCTCTCTTTGATGTGGCAATTTAATTAGCAGAACACTAATTGCTAGGACTGTGGGACCTTCACAGCCACATCCTACAAACACGCTCCTTTTCCAAAATAAAAATAATAATAATAAAAAATCCCAATCTCTTTGAATTGTCATTACAAAGAAATCTCCTCCTAATTTCCCCCGATTATTTTATTACTTTTCCCTCTGTTTCTCTCATATCTCCTCAGACTTAAAGAAATCCTCGCTGTTCCTGATCTCTGTTCTGATTTTACCTATCTTACCTTAATTTCTCTGGTTTCTCCTGTGTATCTAGGAAGCCATTTAAAGGATCTTGTTCTTGTTTGTACATCCTGAATGTGGCCATATCAATATCCAGTGCAGGAAAAGAAGATTTTTTAAAAAGCTGTTCTGTTTGTTTGGTTTTGTTAAGCAGGATTTCCTCCTACATCATGCTTCTGATTAGGCTCTAGATTTGGAAAGCATGTAGAGCACTTTCTTATTTAACTTTATTTCGGGAAGTAGCTCAGCACACTTGAGCCTCATTCTTTTCAATACATAACCATCCTTCCAAGTTTAGACAAATCCTGTCTCCACAAAGCCACAAAGTCTGGTATTTTAGAAAATTTACGTGATGTTAATAGAATATAAATATTTTTATGATGCTGAGCTTAGCAGTGTTGAACTCCTGGACAAAACTTAGGGACTTCCCATAGCTCTGGCTCTCCAGAGTTTGCATGGATGCCAGTGGTTGTAGTGAATCTCTGTGGCAGGGAATACCTATGAATAGTCTGGGGGGGACAAAAGAGTGTTGTCAGATCTAATGTCTGTCATGTCACTTACTTGAAAGATATGCACATCCCAACTTGTGATTTTGAGAGGATCTTGGTAGGTTAAAGTGGAAAATGTGGATATTTGTTAATATCCACATCAATCAATTTCCTTGCTTATAAATAGGGAAGAGAAGAGATAAACCCTTCGGGGGATCGGAAAATCTTGAGGATGTTCTTTTCTCTTTCTTTTTCATTTTAGAGAGTCCCTTTATGTAAGAAATAAGTCCCATGGCACGTGAAAGGTGAAATGGTGGCTGCTCAGGAGGGTAAGAGCTGACTAGGCACAGAACAGGAATTCAGTTTGGTTCAGCAGAAGCTTCTAATTTTAGAATCTGATTTTGCAAGTTCCTCAGTGTGTACATAACTGTACTCACAACCAGAGAGGAAGGAAGCATAAATACATTTTTGCAAGACCTTTTGTACAATTTCTGAATGGATTTTTTCCAAAGGTCCTGAGATAAATTGATGATAGTAATTAAAGAGCTGAACTTTGTTTGGTTTGGAGTGCTTTGGGGTTTTTTTCCCTTTTTGGTCTGGGGTCACAGAAAATATTTCTGCAAAGAATTAGATTTTTTTTTCTATATAGTATATTAAACATAATTTCATGTGAACACTTATCTGGTTTAGGGGATTTAAAAAATGTATTTAAATCTGACTTATTCTTTCTTCTCTTTCCTCTTGTTTGTAGCCTTGATTTTTTTTTTTTATTCAGTGCTGTCATTTCTCAAGGCATGCTGTTACTGAATATTATCTTCCAGAGACCTCCATGGCTTTCACTTGGCTTTTCCTTAGTGAGTCATTTCTCTAAGGATTTTTCTCTTACTGTGCTGAATACAGTTTCACTATGAAGAGGCTCTATTGTCTGTGACATGTTATAACCATGCTGTTTATATGTGTATTTTGTAGCAATATCTTTAAAAACAAAGAAAAATACTTTTCTAAAAGTGGGAGGGAAACAGATTACCTGAAAAAAAAGAAGGGTCATCTGTTTTCAATATTTTGATTTTTTTTTTGGTATACATAAGGCTTGCGCCAGAACTATTTATGAAAATCAGGAAAATGGAATTTCTTTTTAGAAAGCCTTAAAAATGAGTATCAAGAGCAGCCACCTCTCAGCTGTTCCCAAGTGATGAGTGAATTTAAGCTGGTGGCTGGAGCAATTCACTCAAACATGGCCTAGTTTTAGGTCATGGTGATTTTAGGATTAGGCTTATTCCACTGTGGCTGAAAATCAGAAAGCAAGAGATCTGACCAAAGTTTTCATTTTAATGCAAGTTAACCCTAATAATACTTTGCGTTAGAAAGATTTTTTCTTAACAAAAACCCTAAAATTTTCAAGGTATTGAAATCTACCTGTATACCTTTTTCAAGGAGTACTGGAGAAAAATATTAGGGGGTTTTTTATCCTATTAATCTAACTGAATTCAAATATATATCACAAATACAACCTTAGTTTATGGCATTACTGTGGAAAAATAAACTAAAGGTGTTTAATTATTTCTATCTATAGGTTTTAATCTCTGACTCATAAAATCACAGGACTTAGTGAATGAATGGCAGTGATGTGTGTTTGCATATATTCACCTTCAGACACAACATAATCCCTTTAGTCTGGGTTTTTTTTACAGGATAAAATTTAACTGGAATAAGTAATTCTCAAAGCAAAATACGTAAGTCTAGTCAGTCTTTATTTATTTATTAAGTACTGCTTTAGTTGCATGGGCATCACAAGACCTTATTGGATTTATTTCTGATTTTTAGCTGAAAATTATTTGCATTTGCTGTATTTCTAGAAAAGTGTTTCTGTCATTTTCCTTACAAGTTTATTTAAGACTTAGAGGAAAATAGAGTGCAGTTTAGTAAGCTTCACTGACCAGCTTGCTGTTACCACTATTTAATCATAAATCAGGAACATTTACATCACTAGGGCCTCTTTGCAGAATTTTAAATACATTTTTTCATTTGTTTTGTGAGTTTCCCTGATTAATTATGAATCATTGTTTTGTTTTCATTTGAATAAGGCTCACTGCTAAACAAAAGTCTTTAATTCTAGGCTGGGAAGCTGCCTGAAAAGCAGAAGGGATGAAATTTTCTGTTCCAAATATCAATTCAAAATGTCTCTTCAAGTTAATGTGATTTTTTCCCCCCTCAAATCTAGTTATATTAGTGGGAAAGTAGTGTTGTTTATGTTGAGAAATATTCTAAATTTGTCTACCCAAAAGTAGCTGTGGAGGATGGCCAAGTATCTCATCCAGGAACATCTCAGGAGTGAGTCCCATGCACTTCCCCCTCTGGGTGCAGCAGGAATAATCTCCTTGGCTGAAAGGGGTGCCCAGACCAGCAAAGCGAGTCTGTGTTATTATAGACACACTCGCTTGGATGGATACAGTGGCTGTTTCTGTGCACTGGATGGGGTTTGATCGTGTGGTTCATTTCACTGCAGTGTCCCACTGTCTCCTTAGCAAAGTCTCATCAGAAATTGAAAAGATTTAAGGTAAAAAAAAAGGAGTTTTTTCTTTCTTTTGTTCATTTAGTTTATACTTAAATCACTGTATTTTATATATAAATATATGACAGTAGTGTAACTTTCTTTTTAAATACCACTAGTGTTCAAAATCATGCTTATGTTTTAAAATTATGATGACAGCTATTGCCCCTTAGGATTTTTAGTGGCAGGCTCTTGTAGCGGCTGCTCTATGTATTTTCCATGCAACATATAAGGAGACATTTGGACACTGGAAGGTATGAAACCTTGTGTACTTATTATCACTGTTCTGATGTCAAGAGAAATGGGAATCTTTTGCCATTTTGGGAGAATTTAATTCAGGTATTGCAGGAACATAAAAATAAGGAAGATTATACTACTGGAAGGGAAGACAAATTTTGTAGTGGAAGACTGACAAAATGCACAACATTAGGGGACAGAGGTCCCATACTTATTTTTATAACACCCTTAAGTCAGGTCCTATGGCAAAAGACACTGTATAAATGTGTAATGAGGAACCTGGTTGTGAGGGACAGAGACACGGACCCAGATTGGCAGGGAATCTGAATCCTTTATTCAAAAGAAACAAGCTGCTTTTATACAGTTTTCCAAGGCATAGTATTTCCCTACATGGTAATTCTCACTACGTGACCTATCCCATGTCGCCACGTCAGCGGCACGCTTTCTAGATGTCCTTCTATGGGGTGATCACGCGCTGTTCAGGGGTCTGTCAGCTTCTGGCGGGCTCCTCTCCGCAGGGCTCTGCTGCGTGACACCTCCTCTCCCCGGGTACAGGGCAGACAAACCTCTCTGTGCTGCCACGTGCCTCTTTGTGCTGCCATGTGATCCTTCGTGCTTCTGCAGGCTCATCCCACAGACCACAGATCAACTCTATTCCATCTCTTCCCACACCTGTTCTGCCCTGGGTGTCTTATGATTTCAATAAAGGTGATTTCCTGGGTGTGGAGGACAAATGATTCACGCAGGATCATTCAGGAAGTGTCACAGCCATGACAGCAAAGTTCAGGACTGTTCAGAGAGTGCCCATGAGTGGCAGCAGTAATTTACAGCTTGCCCTTGTGTATTTTTGTAGGAAAAATCTGACAAGTTGCACATTGATTTGCTAATAAATTTGAGAAGGGGTCCAAGGTAATGGGTAGAATGTATGTATATGAGATCTGCCTTTTGCATGTATGGCTATAGATGGTCAAAGTTTGTCCCATTCCTTTTAGATCTGCCCTCAAGGCCTTGCCACTGTAGCACAAGCAGGTGGAAAGAAGGGAAATGACCAGCATGAGCTTATCCCTACCTATGCAATTAAGTTTGGAAAATTTGTCTGGATTGCTGGGTTGGGCTGGACAGCACAGATTTAGAGTAGCTGGAGAAGCCCAGAGTTCTGGGAAGGAATCAAAAGCTTTAGATCAATGATGAAAACTTGGACAGGAAAGGCCATGTAAAAGCCCACATGTTTGAAAATGTTGAATAAAGTTATCACTATGCAGAAGGTTTTCTTATTTTGCTTCTTAGAATCAAATAAACGGCTCAGTGCCCTTTAGGAATATACGCATTTTTAAAAAGCCCTTATCCTGCTACCTGCTTTGAAGCAAAAACTAAACTATAAAATAGAATACAGGTAGGAAAAAATAAATATTTTCGTGAAACCCATGACTTAAACTCAGCCAATTCCATACACTGTATGTAGGAATTTGGTTTATGCAGTAAGCAAATTAATGTGTCAGTGAGATTTCCAACTGGAGCACATATTGGTTTATTTTTACTGAAATATTTCATAGTTTGTGTTTTTAATACATTATGAAATGTGAAAGGAGTCTGCTACCCAGAACACAAGGCTCCCTCACACTCACACACATTGCTTAACCCAGTTGTGCTAATAAACATTTATAAGCTATGTTTCCCCAGCCTAAATCTTAGCACAGCCTCAGAAGCTCAACCTGCTGAAATTTATGGGAAAACAACAACAGCTTGAAGGAGAAAAATGTGATAGTAGAGGGGAAAGAGAATGTTCGTGTTCTTCCTACTGAGAAGACAAATGATGAGACACTTTTTTCTTTTTCTTTTTTATTTTTCTCCTCAAACCTCTCAGTATTTCCCTCGCTTTCTCTAAGAAAAATTAGCCTTACGAAAAAGAAATTCAATGATCATAAAGCATGAAGAGAAAGAGGAACTGATCTTGGATACAAGATGGGATGGAATAATATTATAACAAGTTACAGGTCTTTTTCTACTGAAAAGCAGAACCAATTGATTTATTATCGTGACTCTCAGCTTGCATTTTTTTAGTAAGGAACTGTAGATGCAAGGTAGCACGTCTCCTTTGATTTGCCACACTACGTCTTAATTACCAGTGCTAGAAGTTCATGGCAGCATTTTCCAACTTCAAAGGTTTCAACAGCTTAAACAGCATGAATGCATCAGATTTGTAAGAACACAGTGACAACGATATGGTGTCTTCATATTTTAGAATTGTCAGTTAATTTTTTATTTATTGTACATCACAGTGAAAATAAGCACACAGAGAAGATAATAGGTTTAGTCAGCATTCTTTTCCTTTGCTATCAGAGGAACTGAAAACATTCTCTTGTTTCAAGAACTGGGATTCAGAACTGCAGTTAGTAGGGAGGGTATTATTCCTATGGAAGTGGTAAATATTCTTAAAATTCTATTCTAGATATCTTTGAGGATTCCCTACTTTTTGATATTTACACCATTATGACTCAAAGAATCTCTGCAAATATGCTGGGAAAATGCATAAGAGGAAGAAAATGTGGCCCACGAGATCAAGGGCATGGCATGGGTGATTTTGCTTCTGTAGGGTCCAGTTCAGCAGATCATTTAGGGAGTTCTTTTAGTTTAAGAATGGAAGTAGCCATTCCTAAAAATGTGGTGAGGTCAGACACATGAGCAAGTCTCTCTAAGTGGAATTGCTGACTGGATGTCAAATTGTTTACTTGGTGCAGTGGTGAAATGCAGCATAATGACGGTACAGCAATCGTCCATGCCAAACTGGAGCATCTCAGTTGGTGGGGATTACTAGAGCACTGAAGAATCTTTGATCAGGTTGGGGATGACTAGAGGATGATTGCCCCGATTCAATATGAATGTTGGTTTTAAAACAGCAATACCTGTAATGTTATGGCAATTTATTTTGTATTGCAGTAGAGAATTGAGATGTAGCCCAAATTCTCATGTAAATTGCCTTAAATAATTATTTAGAAATTAAAATATACACAGCATGATTTATAGGCTTCCATTTACTCAGTCTCTTAAGGATTATTCTTTGTATTGCCTTTTGAGTTATCTGAAGTGAGCATTACTGTTTGTAAAAGATTTGCTGGAGACTTAAGACATTGTTCATTTCTCCTGCAGTGAAACATAGCTGAAAGGTCATTACATTTCTTGCTGGTTTTTGAAACCCAGGCTATAATCAGTGCATCAGGTGAAATACATATTTTCCTTACTCAGTGATTGGCAGTCTCTTTATCTCTGTACCATAATAAAGAACAAAAAATACGATTGATCTTCTTAGTGATCTGGCTGTGAAAATAAATTAAAATAATCAATGTTAGCAGAGAAAACAAGAGGAAAATATGAAGTAGCATATGAAAATGAGAGAGAGGATATCTTGCATTGACATAATAATAAAATCATACTATCTTTATAAAATGATGGAGGTTTTGTCAAGAGTCTTTTCAAATCTTTCATGCTTGAAAAATATTGAGAGCTATAAGTAATATCTAATAAATCAACATGTTAAGCACTAATTTGTTAGTACTATCTGCCAATACTGCCACTGTCACGACATTATTTTGTATATGGTAAATCTTTCACAGATGCACATCTTGATCAACCAGGCTTTTTCAACGCCCTTTTTATCAAATGAAATGGCACCAAGTTACAATATTTTTGATCCTTATGGAGGAGTTTTCTTTCTTTTTTTTTTTTTTTTTAATTTAGGAATTGTTTAATTGCGCAATTTGAAACACCTACTGGTGTATAATATTAAAATACTTGCATGGTGCCCTACACTTGATCAAGGCATGCATCACAGTCCCCTACTCTTGATCAAGACATGCTTAATTAGGACACTGTTTAAACTTAGAGGACTGATTTCAAACTGTTGGCAATGACTGCTGTTAAACTGGAATGGTAGTTCTGTAAATAAAAGACATCTGTCTGTACTTTTGTCAGATTTGCATCCAAACTTTGCATCTCTGTGCCATACTTCATACAACTGAAAAAACCAAAAAGGCGGATTTATTTCAAGTAACACAGGAGAACAAGAAGAACATACTATCTCCTTTGACACTTCCTTTCCTCAATGTTGTCTTGGCCAATCCAGTTTTCCTCCCCTTTCTCTTTTCTTAATGGATCCCTGTTCCTTAGACTCAAAGTACAGCCTGGGTCCTCGAGCTTTACAAAGGGAACATTGTAAAAGGATCTCAATGAGAAGATCTTATGCAAAGGAAGCCGAAAGAAGGCTTTGAGCCTTCCATCTTTCCAGCTGACTAATAATTCCTCTCATTCCCCCAGTTAAGCTTCTTGCAGCCTACTTCTACTGTGTTATCTGTTTCGTTTTCTTTTTCTCAGAATTCACAGTACATTCTTTGTATGTTTTCCATGCCCTGAAGTTGGTTGTGGAGGTTACCAAAGATCTGGTTATATCTAAGTTATTCTCTTCATTACAATTCCTCACCCTGCCCCTTATCCTTGTAAGGATGGATATTCCTCTTCCACCCTCATACTGGCCCAGCTGATCCTCAGCCTGCCTATTTGCTCAGGTGTCTTGGTTTGCCTGTTCTTGGCCTCTTTCTGGCCTTTCTTTGGCTTAAGAAAGGAGAAGGCCCAAATAATCTGCCTTTTTTGGTGCAGATGTCAGTGCTGTACTGTGGGTGGGGAGCAGAAGACAATTATACAACTGGTTAATAGAATATTTATTATAATGAAGAAAAGTAAAAACCGTGTATGCAACTGTGTCCCAATTTCACAGCCTATGGCAAGTTTTGCAGGCCTAGACACCTTGATGAAGAGATTCCAGCCTTTAACCTTTTCTTTTTAAGATGCAGGTGGACACTGAGCCTGTTTCTCAGGTATGTTGTCATGATTGTGAGTACTTTTGCCCAATATGATAAATCTTGGCCTAAATGTTAGGGTCTATGTTTTGCAAAATATTTTTTGCAATGTATATGAGGTTTGTGACACTGCAAATAGAGGGCATGGCTGTCTTTTTCATCAGAGGAAATAAAGCAGTAAAATTTCTTATTTTTTTTGTCCTGTTGGGTCAAGGTTTGACTTAAACAATAAGCAGTGAGAGGCGAGGTCAGCCACTGCATATAACAGTGATGGTGGTATGGATTCACTTTCCTCCAGCTTTTGATAACCTGTATTAATAGGGCCCTGACCTCTGCTTTCACAATGTCAAGCACAGAAGAAACAACAAACCATGAAAAAGTGACATTTGATGGCAAGATCTATTGGGGTTAAATTCTTCCAGCAACGTTTGAAAACTTGATTCTTCAGCAGTAGGAAGAAACAGGCTGTCTGTGGCAATCAGTACAGTGATTGTGTCATACAAACTTGCAATAGAAGAACAGGTAACACTTTTTCTCTCAGTTTTTTTCAAGAAAAATGGGGGGACCGTGTCTGTGATCATTTGCATTGGCTATTTTAAAATGTCTTCTGAAAAGACTTTGATGCAAATTTTAATATTAGTGAGAAACAGGATCTTAATGTCTTACTGATAATCCTTCCCAACATTAGTTCAAATTCTTGCTTTACAAGCAGTGTGATGTTAACCAAGTGGAAAGAGATAAGAATAAAACGAACACATAACTGCATTTGCAGGGGGTGCTATTGTGTCCTACTTAGTCCTCAATGGGTGCAAAAGCTGATAGAAATTCCTCTGTGCTGGACATTGAGTACCCAAATCGCACTTGAGAAATTCAGGATCAAGGTCCTTTCTTTTGCTAAATTCACTTTAGGTGATCTAAACTACAAATCATTAATATAATGCTGTTTCTCAAAACTATGGGAGTGATTGAGGCTTAATTAAGTCACATAAAGTTCTTAACTCACCGGGAAAAAGGTATTGTTTTGAATAATATTAGTGTTATTCATGTTCTTCCTGTAAAAAAAGTTGATTTTTGAATATAATTACCTGTCTGGGTATTTGTATCACACAAGAATATATATAGCTGGAAGAGGTCTTGAGGCAAAAGTAGAAAAAATAGTTTTGACAAGGATACTTAAAAAAAAAAGGAATAAAAATTTTCTTATCAGGTTTTAAAGTTCTCTGACTTCTTAATGACTGTACATCTTAACTTTCATAACTTTTGTTATGAAGAGTTCAGACTGCAGCCTAACCAAAGTGTATCATCCAGCATAGAGGTCCTTCAGCTACATGCATGTACTAAGAAAATGGATATCATTTTGTTCAACAGCCTCTTTAGTGAACGAACAAATCGTTCTCTCATTCTATGAGGGAGAGATGGGAAGAACATGGGAAGGAATTTAAGTCATACTAAGGGCACAAGACGTAATCAAGAGCATCCCTTTAGCTGTTCTGAACTTACCTGCGCTGCACTTTAGGATTAGAGCTTTTCAAGATGAGTCAGGATAAAATGCTGTTTGGAAATTTGTTTATGTGGAGTAGAAAATCTGCAGACACAGGACCAGACTTGAAAAGAAGCTGTGGAGGATCATTAAAGAGGAGAGAAATTTGAGAGATATGGTAAAGAATCTGGAGAAAGGCATTGGGTGTACGTGCATATGGACTCTGTTCCAGATATGCAGCAAGACAAACATGTTTGTGTAGACAGGAGACTGAGACAAGACTACAGGGCAACCACCGGAGAGTAGGGCAAGAGGATAAATTGTGGAGGAAAGGGATCTATGAAGTATTGTGACTGAAACAGTGTATGTGTTCTCAGTGCTCCCCAAAGCAAGTATTGCACAATAAAGTGCAATGGAATTCAAACTATATGTACTCCATTGTTCGAGCAATGCTGTGAACCACCTGAAATATTACAACTGTTACCTGTGGCATCATTAATATCCTCAGATTATTTAATAAATCAGGTCCTAAAACATAATAGAGTGGAGAGGGTTGGTGCTTTCTATAAAGATGAGATTGAATTGTAAGAGAATTAATGATACCATCATTACAGCCTTTAATCTATTTTATAGAAAACTGCTTCTCCTTTTATGAACACTTTGTCCTTTAGAAAATTCTCTAATATTTCTGAGTAAGCAAACTTTTTGAAGTTTTCTTCCAAGTTTTTAAAATAAAGATCTTTTGTTTGGTCTTTTCACAAGGAAAGGAATAAAATCTGTCACAGTTTGTTTAGTTTTCTCTGTGGAAGCAAGTAAATACATGAGGTTTCACTAAGGCCAAGTTTAGCTGTACGCACTGTGCTTCTGACTGAGTAAACCACAGTCACCAGTGTAACCTGTATCCCTGGTACTAATGCTTGAGTAATTGTGGATGGAAAAATAGGTGTATGTGCCTGACATTTAGGAGAAACAAAGTCTGAATTACTAACTGCAGCAAGAAACAACCAAAAGAAACTATTACTCAAATAAGACATTGACTTTCTTGCTGAGTGTCTTAACAGAGCAGTTTAACATCTATTATTGGTGTAGCTTGAGCTTTGCATCAGGGAAGTATTTCTATTTTTCTTTTTGATCATTAGATCTCTGCTTTTCACTTTCATGAATTGTACATTGGACCCACTTTCTCTTATGAAGTTTTTTGTAGTAATTCCTCCAGTCTAAAGGTGATGCTCAATGTAACAAAGCTAATGAAAACCTGCCCTTCAATCTAAACTGTAACCTGTTTATAACAAGCTCTCTTTTCCTGTGCTTCATTACTGCGACAAAATCTCTTTTTTTCATACCTCAGAATGATAAGGCAGGGTGGATAAAAAAATCATTTTCCATCACCAGGCATGCATGAAAGGAATGTGGGCTTAAGCATGCAGAATTGATTTATTTGCATTCTTCTGTTGCCTTGGATGCTGCATCATTGAAAGAAGTTAATATCATATCTTTGATTTGGCCTCTGGAATGGCAGACCCTGAAAATCAAGTGTGCTTATAGAGCAGACAAATAATCTAGTCGAATGGAGTCCAAGCATCTATTGATTCATTTGGAGATGCTGCAGACTTGTAGCAAAAAGCTTTTTGAAATCTACGGCTGGCCATGTGGCAGGCTTTGAGCAAAGAAGAACATTTTGGAATTGGTTAGCTCTCCTGATAAAGCAGTTGTTATCTGCTTTTCTTAGTGCTTCTGAATATCACCCTAACCCCACCAGCCACTTGCTTGTAATATTTCTCTTTTCCACTCATTGTTCTACTCTTGGCATTTTCCTTAGTCTCCTGCAGGCTCCTCACACAGTGAGAGTCATTGGTGTCAGCAGAGTGATGACATAACCACAGGTTTCCTGGTTGTTTTAAGAATAGCTCAAAACTCTCCTGTTAATCTTGTATCTCATATAATTCACTACAAAACAAGGTTGCTTACTCAGATATCTCCCAATCTAATTTCCTGATTCAGCCCCCATCTTCAAGCAATCCCACTAACACCTCTCCCAGTTTGCACAGTGAGAAGCAGGAAAGTGCTGGTCTCTGTGGTACTGGTACGAGTTTGTTCATTAGATTCTGATTCTGCAAGGGGCTTCTTATCATATTGACAATGTGATATGTCAGTATTTCTGCTGTTGGCTGATCTTGGTGATGGACCTTGCCTTAATCTTAACAATAGATTGAGTTTTCTACTCTTGGAGCAGGGAGTCCTTAGTGAAGTAAACATCATTCTGTACCTTGAGCTGACCATGAATCATATCTCTGTTCTAAAGAATAGCATTTGGAGGCAGGAGTAATTTTTAAAAAGTGCCCAAAATGACACTGGAAAATTAAGGCCCTGTCAGAACTGGAACCCAGCAGCTCAGTTGTTGTCCTTTTAGTCCCTCAATGGAGCTTTAGCAGAATTAGTCCAAATGAGGGCCAGATTAGCCCCTGACCCTCTGAAACTCAGCTGTGGACTTTGAGGTCATCTTTCTATCTTCCAATACATTGCAACAACAAAAAAAAGCACACCTGAAAACTCTGACCTACGTGAAATTCATTGTTCTTTTCTTTCTGAATTACTCCATGGATGAATTCAGTCCTTTTTACTTTTTTATAAGGCAAACCTTTTCATAGACACAGCAGTGAAAAATGCTTTAGAATCTCTGAATAAGAGTGTCCATATCTTTTTCTGTCTGGTTTTACATTAGGTAGGTGCAAATGTTAAGCAGGAAACAGAAAAATCTAGTCAGGATGTACAATAACCAGCAGCAAGTACCTCAGCTCAAGTGGAATAATGACCAGGCAATCAAGGAAGATGCTCTCCTGCCTCTCAGTCAAGAACTTAGATACCCAAAACCATGTTAAAACACTGACCAGCCTGTCAGTGAATGGAGACTAAGTGTCTACACTTCAAGAAAAGGAGCCCATAATTTAACTTCTAAAGCTGATGATATTTCCTTCAGGAGACTTTCACTGGCCTTCATGTTTCAGCTCCTTTGGACTGACACACTTCTAACTTCTATTTGCCATCTAGCCCCACAAGCCATGAGGGGTTGATTATTTTAATATTGTAACGCTTCAGAAAGCTTTGCAAAAGAAGCTAAGTACATTTCTCATTTGGGGCAGTTGGCAAAAGGGAGAAGGAACCAGCAACATGGGTTTTTCTTTGGTAAACGTGACTGTTAGAGGTGATCTCTGAGAAAGTCCATTACCTTCTCCATTATATGCATTTTGTAAAATTTGCCACATAATTAGTGTTGAACTTCAGAAATCACTTTAGCATCATTGCTCTTTCAAAGGTAGATATATAAAGAATGAGAAAAGAGAAATGTGTACAAAGCTTTCAAGTACAAATACCTGTTTGACTTTTGGCACTCTGCCCTTCTTCACCTTTCTTTTGGGAATTAACTCTAGAAGGGAAGTAGAGCTATTTGTTTGAACTTTGACTCGTAAAGTAAAAAATTATAGCTGATTATTGATTTGGTTTTTTGAATTAAAGGTGTACTGAAATAACAAATTGTCACCAAAGAGTGAAATATTACTGTCCTGTAAATATTAAATGGGCCTGTGGCAGGAAGGAAATCAAATGTAAACATTTTTTTTCTGAATAGTTTATTGCCTATGAAGTACAGTCACACTGTTCCCTTTTTCAGCCATATTCCGAATTGTAGTTCCTAATTATTTGGGGTCATTATGTATCTTCCATCTTCCAAAGGTCAAAGATACTAATTCTCTTCATGAATAATTTATTCAAAAATTGATTGGGTAATGAGTGAAATAGCTGAATACATTTTTCACTGGAAAATGTTAAACTATATAGTGATATAGTCATGAAATAAAAACATATGGAAGAAAGATTCTTCGAAAAAGAAGTAATTACAGCAAGTAACTCAGTCAGCTGTAAGACTGGATATTTTATTTGTCTCCATGAACTTCATGCTTGGAGTACACTTTAAACTCTCAAACTGTAGTGTTATATACATATTCCTGCAGTTAAAGGGTAAGAAATTAGGTTTTATCTTTATTTGGACATTGTTCTTAGGTAAATGAACAGTTCGGAGAAATTTGTCTCTGTTTATATTTTCACTTTTTCATTGCAAGTTTATATAGATCAGAAATGTCCTAACTCTGCCCACTCTGTCACCTTGTTGTGCAGGATACCACAGACACATCTGATGAAAGGTAGCTCTTGTCCAGATGATCTCAATTTAAATCAGCAACATAAATAATGTACAGCAGAAGTGCAGGGAATTGCAATTACCTGCCTGAGTGATAGATATTATAGCAAAAACCAGGAATCCTGCTTTCTTGTTTACTGCTTTATTCCAATGGGCTGGGCAGTGCTGGTTGCCTGAACATTTGGAAAAAAACCATAGTTAACACAGCTTGATTGGATGTTTGTTTAAAATTTCAAAATTTTTAAAATAAGTAATCTCAAACTTCCAAAGAGATTTATTCAAAGGCATTTGTGTTTCTGTTAAACTTCTTTTAATGCACCAAACTTTTTAGACAAAGTTTTTAATTTCCAATAAATGCTGGTAATCATTCCTTAACACTTTGTTTGCAAAAGCAGTGAAGAAAACCAATGCATACCTTTGATTCATCTTGATTTTTAATTATAAAATATCAAGGAACTCAATGAGTAAAGTAAATTCTAGAATAAAATTTGGAGTTTGATATTTTTGAAAATCTCCTGGTTTTTGAAGGCTGTGGAGGGCTGCTCAGAGAACTGAAAAAAAGTAGAAGCATTTGACAGTGATTTGATATCTGAATCATTTGGTTAGCACTGTAAAATATAGCCATGCTCCTTTGCATTTTCTTCATTTCTCTCATAGGAAGTAGCAGAGCCTGGAACAATGAGACTCTGCCAAACATATTATGACACCACAGATTGTTATTCTCTTTCTAAACTGAAAGGGAAGTCTTTTACAGGGACAGACTGTGCCTGGTGCTGGCTCTTACTGAATGTAACAGGCAAAAGGGCAGGGACAGAACAGTTGCAGTCTCCTGGAGACGCTCAAATTCCTACAAACACCGTTTATTTATGCCCTTTTTTCCCCCCTCCTTTTATCATGTCCATAATACCTTAAAATATTTGCTTATGTTATTTTATTCATGTATCTGGTTGAATCTTATTGAAATTATCCTCACATTCCATAATCTTGTGGTATACTAGTCTAACACTATAAATACCCTGCAGCTGTAGCAAATATCTTTCCCCTGTCTTTCAGAAATCCTTTAGGTGGTGTTGGCCAATTGATGTTCACAGTTTGAGGTTTTTTTCTAGTTATAAAAGAGGAATAAATTTATTTTCCTTATATTACAAAGCATTAGAAAGTCTACTGAAGAAAAATAATAGACCCCAATAGGAAAAAAAGCTTTCCGCACAGAGCTGCCTCTATTGGAAGACACCTGGGCATAGACACTTGAAGAAGGGATTGGGTAGTGTAGTGGGTTTAGTTTGCCAATTCAAGTTTCCCAGCCAACGCACCAGTTAGTGTCTTGGGTTTAGTTCTAGTTGAACATTAGTGCACCCACTAAAATCATCTATTCAATTTTCATTGTGAGATACGGATTAGGAGGAGGCAAAGCAGGCTCAAAACTTTAAAGAGTATAAAGAAAACTTTATTAACAGAACTAAAAAGAAAATAAAAAGAATCAGAATAAACCTTCAGAACACTTCTCCTACCCCCACTTCCCATCTTTCCTTCCCCACTGAC
>VZTG01006579.1:53016-71378 GCA_013397845.1 Melanocharis versteri
TCAGGCCGTGTTGGAGAAGGCGGCCAGGATCACAGCAGCCAGGTTAAGATTCAGCGGCGGCTCGCCGCGGGCCGATGGCTTTCCCTCTTCCTGCCCGGCAGCTGCGGGGAGAACTCCACGGCGGCAGGATTCCAGCCCCGCCGCGCTCCGCCCGGGCCGGCCCAGCTCCGCGGCGGAGCCCGCCTGGCCCAAGCCGCTCTCGCTGGCCGGGCTGCAGCTGTAACTCGGCGGTGGCAACATCTCAGCCGAGCCGCGCCTTGGGCCGACCGGACCGGGCCGGGCCGAGCCACCCCGGCCTTGCTGGACCGCGCGAACTCCCCAGTTACCTGCTCAAAAGCCGGAAGTAAAAAAGCCTGTTTCGTGACTTTCTCTGTTTTAAATATGGGATCTGGAGGCATGTCCAACCCTCACAATTGGTTCATGGTCAACCCATGACAGGTAGGAACAATTCTAGAACTCACTTAGTGTTGTCTTTGATGCCAAAGTCAAATGGGAACTGGTTTTTCATCCTGTGCTTACTTATCATTTATCAGCCAGGAGGTCTGGTCCATGATGAGTGTATCTCTCATAATATAACTATGTAATATAACAATTATATTGAAGGCACAGCTGAGTAAAGTAAGAGGTATATCTAGAAATGATGATTAATATAATTCTTCACCAGCAGAGTACTGTGCACAAACCTAGGTGTCATTATAGATGGTGCTGAATATTATCCAAGCATTTAATGGCAGGGTGTACGGAATTCTATATTTATAGAGTGCTCTTCAACATATTACCTTACTACAGATATTAGCTAGCCATTCTACACTGAACTCCTAATAATGAAGAGACTCCATTCTCAAACTTGAGTTTAAATCTATTCTTGTTTTAGTCTATGTTCAATAAGTCACTTTTAATACAAAATAATTGAATTCACAAGATGAAATAATAGTGTAGTAGTTAAAGCTTAAATTCATTATCTGGAGAGCAAACTCTCTCCACCAATCTACGTATCCATGTATCCCAGTTTCTCTTGTTGCCTTTTTCCCAACTTGAAAATGAGACTTGATATAATTTTCATAAGGAGGTAATATAAAAATGGATCTTTATTGAAGGCTTTCAGGGGCAATTATGGAAAGATGTCCACAAAAGCCCACCCACACGGGGTGAATACAGTTTTTATACGTTTAGCAAATTAGCATAATTGACAAAAAGCTCAAATGAGGAGGACAAGTGGTGATGGAATTCCTTCCAGGTCAAGCCCCTTCTCTCGAGTCCGCCCCTCAGCACTAGCTGTGCTTTGTCCATGAAATGTATCTCAAAGAGTTGTTCTCAACCTTGGTAGCCAGGAAGAACCAAGATAGCACTTGGGCCTTGTATGCTCCGGGGCTTGGAGCTCTGGAATTTGTTTTGTCTTTCTGCTTAAGGAAAGGCCATGGAAAACTACTAGGAAAATTAGGCTACAGAGCTACAAATACATGTGCTTAGAATACAGAGAACATACAAAAGGAAAAAAGGTAAAAATCAAAATGGCATCACTGATACATCTTATGACAAATACCCTTGTGAAAAAGGCTGGCACTCAGAAGATTCATTTAGGAGGCTCTTTCATGTGACAAAATGCTGGAGGCTGAAGGCCACTTCTTCTTTCAATTGTATAATACATTTTTTAGGTCTGAAATATTCTCTCCAGTGTGAACTATATTTGTTTCACTAGTCACTGTTCTAGTACATAGACTATAGAATTTCGGCTAATGCTTTACGAAGTGTATATCATTCCCAGGTTAAATATCAATAAATAACAGCCCATTTCTATGCTAAAAAAACCCTTCTGCCAAGTTTACAGCCATGGTAAATTCAATTTTATTTGGTAACCTAATAGCTGCCTCTTATGAAGGGTTGTTTCACCCATAAACATCTGCTTTTAATCTGCCTTTGCACTATGATTGTTTAAAAGATACCATCATCTTTTTACTTACTGTATCTATTAGAGCTGTTCAGATTTTATCAAATTTGTTAATATTGCACAGCTTTTCCTTTTGCTACTGAGAAAAATTTTAATTTAGAGCATTGATATAGAACACTTAATGAAATGACTTGAATCTCTTATTTTTATTTCCTCATTTTTGCAACTTGTTTTAGTTTACCTGTAAAATAATCAGTGGTATCAAGTAATATTGTGAACTTTAGGATATGTCTGTTTGCTATTCTTGAAATTCTATATCTCACTTAACTGAAGGCTACATTAAAGCCAAAAGATCAGTTTTTACTAAGAGCGGGTTCATATTGCATATCCAAATTATATGCTTTAATGGATGTCTCTTCCCCTAAATCTCTAGTAAAATGCTGTGTTTGAAAGCTGGTATTTTTACTGGGAGCATTCTGTGATACAAAACTCAGTGTGCTGCTTTCCACTGAGTGGGCTTTGCAGGCTGTAGCTGCCATTGCAAGGAATATTCGGATGCTTGTTATTATGGAAAAATTTGTATCATTCTCAAGACAGTGTATCACAGAATTAATGATGTCATTGTTGTTGTTTTTCTGTGATTTGAAGACAACAGCCCCATTTTTAAGGGTGATGTAGAATATACATGTGAATAGGTGGTGGGGTTAGAGATGACCTTTCTGATCTCTGAGTTCCTGAATATGGATTAAGGAGGTCAGGCATTAATGCCATTCAGCTAAGAAGTGAGCGATTTTATGCAATTCATTTGAGTCCCAGAGCACCAATTCCTGCATATATCAGTTTCAATATGCAAAATGTATTATCGTTCATCACTTCTAGTAACTGCTGGGAAAAGAATTCTGCATACTGCTGCTGTTGGTTATGCTGAAAGATTTAGTCAGTGGCTTAACATGAATCAGCTTCCAGAAAGATACGAGCCCACAGAAGCACATTTCTGGGGTGATTCTGCTTTCTGGTGATAATTTGTCTAGATTACCATGATTGTCATCTACAATGACTGATTTTCCTTTAGAAATTGCCTGTGCAAACACCTTTCATTCTAATAGAGCTGTTTGTATAGCAGATACATCTTTCCTTGTATGAGTTGTGACATATTTCTATGTCCACCTCTATAGAGACTCTCTGAAACAGTTTTAAAACACAGAAGTCCCAAGGTATTGAATAAAATTTAAGGAGCTTTAATTAAATCTTTTTCCCTATCTTCTTGATATCAGAGATATAGACCAAATTTAAGGATTTTAACCAAAAGGTAGTATGATGGTTCCATCACCACCTTCCTTTGGACCAGTTCCAATTTCAATCTAATTTTCTGAGAATGCTCAGTAAGGCTGTGAATATGATCAAGGCCTCTCTATTTCCTTTTCCCTTCAGTGTAAGGGATTCAACCTGCTGTGTCAGCCCTGCAGCCAAAGATAGACCTATTGAGCTTGCTCTAGAGAGGTTAAGGCAATTGATTTTTCATCTTTCAACTACATACTCAGAGTTTTAGAAGTCTGGTGTAGTTTAAAAGTTGCTGGGGGTTTTTTTGAGAAACAAAACTCAACACTGCTTTCACTTATTTGTCATGTCCTTCATCTGTAGGATTCAATCATCTCACAGCTTAATCCCTGCACAAAGGGATCCAGTGAATTCTATTCACTGAAGAGCAAAGACACTTGGATTATTTCCCTGCTGATAAGGCTTGAGGAACTGAATTGTGCTGAATAGAGTTCTTTCAGCTCTAAATTTCTGTATTTTATAACCTAGTTTATTAATGACTGCAGATTACATTATTGCATAACTCTAAATGGTTGTGACTCTCTAGACAACATTGAAATACAGGAAATTTGGTTTAAACATATGAGAAGCTTTTTTACTGGAAAGGAGATTGAGCACTTGAGAGATTATGGACTTTATATCCTTGGAGATACTCTAAACCCAAGAGAACAAGGTGCTGAGGAACCTGGTCTAGGTGACCTTGCTTGAGCAGGGGGTTTGAATCAGATGACCTCCAGAGGTCCTTTCCATCCTCAATTATTCCGTAATTCAATTAGAGGTTTTCGGCTTCCAAAAGACAAGATGGCATCCTTATTCCTTCAGTAAAGTACGCCTCAAATGTGAATCAGACCCCTGATGTAAGGCAGCCTTTGCACTCCAAGTGGCCATGAAGGAAATGCACTCTTTCAGTTTGAGCCATACTAGTGAATATCTGGGATGGAGGAATGCTTTTTCCAAGGCAAATGTGCAATCATTCTTTTAGTCATCACTGAAAAGTTGAATTCAAGATATATAAAAAAGCTAGAAATTCACAAACTCCTTAATTTACTTTATGGCATTATATTGGTTAATACCAGTGAAAAGATTGCATGTGTCCAATGACATTTGTAATGGAATTAAAAACTCCAGAAAACAAGCTTGTGCAGGGAGAGATGGGTGGGAAATGTCTGTCTCTGGTTTAATACAGTGCTGCCAGAGATGGGTAAGGAATGTCTTATCAATACAGCAAGGCTAACAGAACAGGCAGCAAACTGTCACTAGAAAAAATACATACAGAAAAGTGAATGACCAAAGATCAAGCAACAAAGAAGAGAGAAATTGAAAGATCAGTGTGACCTGGGGCTGCTGAGTTCCCTGTTTCAAACACAAAGCAAATCCAAGCATAAGCTCTGCTTGCTGTAAAGAACACAGGCCTACTTTCTACATGAGGTTCTCCAATACATAGCAAAAAGTGACCTTTAAACTACTTTGAGAGATAGCAGCTGACTAGAAAATTACAGTCATTAACAAGATATCAAGAGAGCAGACTATTGTAAAAAATGATACTAAAAGGCAGATGTTAACAATTTGCAACCCCAAAAGACAGCTGCAATAAAACCCTACATTTCTAGTGTTCTGAAAAAATTGTTATTGAGAGTCAGCATACACAAAAATAAAAGGTGAATATATTTTTTCCAACATCTCTAGAGCCAAGCTTTATATGAACGAAATGTAGAGAATGTTCCAATTATTTAAATAAAAATGTGTTGGAAAATTCAGTTACTTGAAGCAGTTGAAAATGAATGTTCTAAATGAAATTGGTTTACTCTCGTCTAGTCCAGGTATTTGTTAGTTGAAAAACCTATTAGGATTAAACCAGGGAAAAAAGAAGGTAGAAACAATGCCTTTAGAATTCCTCTCATTCTAAATGACTGCTGACCCAAATAAAAAGAAAAAAAAGAGTAATTTAAGAATTTAAGTAATTTCTGAATTTCCATAGCAATGCAAACAACAATTTCTTTATGAGCAGAGTTGAGGCTAAATTGTGGAGATTTTTGCACCATGCATATACTCAGGGGAATCATATCAGAACATATTTATATGGGTCAGTTTATTGTCCAGAAGAGAATTTGTGTAGAATTATTTAGCATTTCTTTTCAATGCTAATTAATGTCACTTGATAGAGCAGTTGGAAATACACACCTGGGCAATACTGAAACATGTAATGCCATAATCTTGTTGGTCACTGCACTATCAACAGTGACATTTCAAACTGAACAGGAAGTTTCAGATGGTCAGTGCATTTCTCAGGAATGATCCATGGTCAGCAACAATCATAACATGAGACAGCATCATGTAATTTTGTTTAAATGTCACCATACCTGGACTGATTCACACAGTTGTGACACATTTCTGCCAAGAAGATAATAAAAATTTGGATGGAATTCAGAGAAAGCACCATGATGGGGGAAATAAGAGTAACACGTGAGAAGAAAACCTGATGAAAATTACTAATGGAAAATGGTAAATATGCTATAAAAAGAAATCACAAAACTTATCTGTAGAAGGTAGAGCATAGAATAATATTTCCTCCCAAAAAGGAATGGAAGTCCTAAATTCCAAATTTAGTTTAGACAAGGGTATTTCAGTGTAAAAAAATCTGCATATGCAGAGAATGATATTTAATGAATTAACTAGTTTTTTTCTTTTATTAGGTATGACTTTATTCAGTAATTTTTTTTCACAATTTACTGAAAATATATATCAAAGCCATAAATCTTCTTCAAATGTAAAACTTTTTAAACACAGTGTTATGATTCACTGATATGAAAGATTTTGCTTAATATAATTGGTTTTGTTAAAAAGCTCATTTTCATACAAATCAAAGCCATATTTTTTCTTTCTTTTTCATTTGAGACATCCCAATATCTGCAAATCTTCTTGAGTAGAAGCCTCTCCTCCAGATGTTTCTGGAATGCATCCATTCTCTCCTCTTCTTTTATTTTTTTAATCACTAATTGCTTGAGGTGGATGGTTTAAAGTTAACTGTTTGGGGAATGTGACTGTGAGGCCATGTTAAATTAAGGCCAGCAAGGGCACAAGAGGGACCGTAACTCATGAGTGTTTCTGATCACTGACCCTGAACTTGCCTTACAGTCTGTCACATAATTATGACAGACTGAAAAGAATTACAATGAAATATGTTTTGGGGGAGTGGCAGGCTTCCCCTCCTGTCTTAACAGAGACCTCTGGAAACAGAGTGTGCTTTCTTTCGAGCTCTCATTCTTCAGATATTAAGTTTGAAACATTTGAAATTTGGGCTTCTATCCCATTAATCGTCTCACTCTTTTTAAGAATTCCTGGTTTCCTATCCTCTCTCTAACTGGATCAAGCAAACTGTAATTTACTGATTAGTTAATCACTTTGTCCATGTCTTTTATAAAGCACATGATGACTCAATACCTGCCAAATTCTCATTTGCTTGGTTGGTGGACTTGAGGTTTCTTTGGCTGCAGCATCTTAAACTTTTCCCCAAAAGATAAGGTTACACCTGCCTTGGTGTAGAGCAATGGCAGGTTCTCTCTGGCTCTGCTACCCCAGAAGCTTTGTTTATAATGATGTGTTTACATAAAACTAAACTATGTCACACCCCTCATAATGTCTGCAAACTATTGGATCGTTACACCAATACTGACCAAGATGAAAACAATAGACAGAAAATCTAAATGCAGTAATTTCTGCCTAGAAAAAACTTAGTGAAGAGCTATAAAGGATAAAAGAGAGGATCTGTTGGTTTCACACTAGTTAACACTCCCTACCACTGTTATGGACTGAGCTGGTAGAGCTTCTTGGGTTGAAATAGTTCGCTGTCAATTCCTGGTTTTACTACCACTAGTCAGCCTTTTTAAATGAAAATTAAATTTTGCCTACTTTATTTCAGGAAACTTCCTGCTTTTCATTCAAAAATGGGCTTACAGACCTACATGAGCAAAAAGTGGAAAATATTGTCCCACCTTTTTACCCACTGAGACATATTGGGGGGCAATAATTGTCAAGAGATTCCTCCTGCCTTTTTTTAAACTTGGGAAAAAATGCTGGTATTTTTGTGAGCAGCAATCAGGCAGGTGAATGAAAATGGGTTGAAGAAACCAGCTCTTTTTCTAAGGAGTGAAGTTTCAGTTGTCTTTTTTGTTTCTAATGTTATTTTTAACACTATTTCATCATGCATCTTAAACACTTTGAATGCAAATTCTTTCTGAGCCCTACATATATTTTTCACGTAAAAAAAATTCAAGAAGGATTCTTTTCAATGTTTACATTTTTCCCCTTCTTTTTCATTTCCTTCCCAATATATTTTAAGGTAGAGGCTTACTGAAACTGGACTGGTACCAGGTTCTCTTCTAATAATATTTTAATATTATTTTTAATAATTTGTTTTAAAATAATAATAATACCTATTATTTTTTGACAAATAAATTGCTTTCTTCCCTGAAGCAGTTTTCATCAATTTTGTGTGCTTTTAGTTTACTGTTGAGTTGCTGTCATATTTAAAAAGAACCAGTAGACTTAAGAGAAGATGATATTATATTCATAATGAATAAATGTAATTCAAAAACTTAGAGTTTATGTAACTGAAGCATAAGATATTCCATAAGGTCCTTTTCCTCATC
Organism: Melanocharis versteri; assembly: GCA_013397845.1. Classification (NCBI taxonomy): domain Eukaryota; kingdom Metazoa; phylum Chordata; class Aves; order Passeriformes; family Melanocharitidae; genus Melanocharis; species Melanocharis versteri. The sequence continues at coordinate 60,871 of VZTG01006579.1, forward strand.
CCATTCAAGATCTACAACTAGGAGTCTTTAGGGAGTGTGAGATCTCCTGGAAGCCAGTGGTTTCCCAGCAACTGGCTCTCATGTATGTCAGCAATCCTCAGCCTGCAGCTCTGTCATTTTACTCTTCATGTTTGCAAGTGGAAATGAGAGTCTGTAACTACACAGAAGAGCAGGTAGAAAGTTCCAGCTGGTTTCAGTTACTTGTGCAGTTTTGTTGGGTACAGGTTTTTCATGCTTTTCATCATTTTTTTGGGCTTGATCTAAGTGTGATTGAAGGTCAGTACAAAAAAAGTCTGGGTGACTTAGAGCATGACTTGCATTTGAAAGCCAAGGGGTCCTGTGCCCTTAAACCAGTTACAGGTATCTGGGAATCCCACTGAAGCTACAAACAGTCCTTTAACTTCACCATGAATTAAATGTGCCCTGAGTTCCAAAGATAAACTTCATAGTGAGAATTCATTCTACAGTCTTGTTTTGTCTGTAGCTGGGTTAGGCAGAGAGGTAGAATGGCACTGAGAGGTGTAAGCATACTTTTTTATAGGTTTATGCTATTTCTATCCCACAGCAGCAGTGTAGGCCTTGTTCATATTAATTAACTTTTTATTTTGAAGCCTTATGGCTATTTGAATGATAACGCAGAAAACATAATTCATTTATTAATTATTTGTGAAGTTCTGTAAAGGGATGTTTAGGTTTTGATTCAACATGTCATGGCGGCAAAGAAGCTCTGTATAACCATAAATTTACAATAATATTAATCATGTGTTTTTTCATCTCAGGAGTACTTTTTGGGGGAAATTATTAAGACTAAAGCTGGCATTAAATCTGGAGGAAAAAAATGTTTCTCTTGCCCTTTACCAGCCCCAGCATTTGTCTGAATCAGGTGTACAGACAGAATCTAAGAACACACGCATACACCCAAGAAAAAAAAAAAAAAGAAGAAGAAGAAGAAAGAAGGCTGAGGATATTCAATGCTATGGTGAAACTGCACAGACTGAGTAATAGAGAATCTACCAAATCCTCCCATTTGATTCTTACATATAGTAAAGTCAAAGGGCAAATTTTCTACTGGAATGTGTTGAATCAGTTAGCATTTATGATGGAAAGCAGGCACACAGGCCACTTGGTTACCTTCCAGGCATTCACAGTGGGCAAACTGCCCAGGCCAGCTTACTCTGCACTGAGTGCTTTCACCCTCGACTGGAAGACTCCAAAGGTTCTTCTTCCTAAATGCCTCAACTTCCAGCCTTGTGCCTGTGCCTTATTCCAGCCTGATGATTGATATTCTTATTGGTCAATTGGAATACACTAAAGAATGAGTACAGTTTTTATTGCAAAATTCTATGTAAGTATATAAAATTTTGCATTATGAAATCCCTATAGAAGTACCTGTAGTGGAAACAGGAAACTTCTTGTTACATACTGTATGTAAATATACGCTGTATATGCATATAGAGACATTAAGGTAAATTTTCAATTTTACATATTTAATGTTATGTTTATGGATTTTCTTACATACATATAAAATCCATATTTAATAGATAAATTTCCACAAAACTAGAAATTCCAATTACCGGGTAGGTCACCTAACTGACAGTTTTATGATACGTACAAAACCAGATTGAATGCCAGTTTTTACACTAACAGTGACAAATAAGAATACAATACATAACACAATATAATTATAAAAATTATACAATAATGCAAATAAATTAAATACAATTTACTGATTAGAATATTAATTTCAGAAACAGCAGATAATTAATAAAACAAAAATATTAAGAGAATTAAAATATTGATCTCTACCAGATTTATAAAAGTGAAAAACAAATAATATCATGCATTAACATCCAACTCAGTAACGTGAAGAGGAAAAAATTTAACCAGGCTGAAATGACACAGTTAAACTGTGCCTAAAAAAATCACATTTCCATTCTAAAAAGCTTGGTAACAGATCAGCACAAGTAGAGATACAGGGCTATCAATGCACAGCTTCTCTACAAAAATGCTTTTTAAAATGGCTACATTTAGATTTGTTTGCATGTGTTTTAATATCTGTTCTGCCTTCTGTACATATCCTACCAATATGAAATCTAATTATATATTTCCAAAATACACAGGGTTTCTCAGTATAGTGAAAATTTGCAGTGTTATGCATGCAGTTGGTGGGATTTAAAGAAATAGGCAGTTCCACACAAATTATTCAGACACAAAAGGGTATTAAAATAAAATAAAATATAACTTATTGCAAGGACTTAAAGCTGAATTCCGTATCCTTACCAGAGTGGGAAGATATTAAAGCACTGAAGATTTATGGCATGGCTCTTTGTGCTGTGCAGTTGTAGATTTATTGCAGACATACAAGTTTGAATGCTTGCTGGTGCACAAATGTCTTCCATTTGGATTTTAGTCATAAATGGATGGGTTTAAAAAGCAAGAGTCTGTAAGAAAGGCAGAGAATGATACAGCCAGACCCCTAAACAATGTCTAGGGAATCTTGTAATGTCAGACTTGTCTAATTTCATGGCTATACTAAACCCTTACAGATGCACGAATTGGAAATTTAGCAGCATCTATTGCAACAGTGAAAGTACATTCTTGTCTTAAATTCACATCTCTCAAAGCAATGTTTTCCCTGGGTTATTGGCTGCTGTTCACTGTGCAGGCAAGGCACTTTGACACTTTAAATCACCTGACCTCTCTGCACTTCAATTAATTAAAACTAATACAATACTTTATTTCTGAATGCATTTTTGTGACAAAGATCAGGGATCTTGACTGAGGTTTGTAGGCTGCCTGCTGAAGAAGTATGATATAGGTAGCAGTAGTGGTGCGTTTGATTATTGTTAGAAATTAAATTTGCTGTACGATCTTTCTTAAAAAGGACAGAAAAAGATTGGGTTGAATTAAGTTTAAAAAATCTGTTCTTAAACAACTCATAACTGCTCAAAGTTGTCTGTATTCCTGAATACTTAATCATGATGCTCAAGAGATTCAGGGAATTATTGGACATTCTGGACTAAAGTAATACCTTTCTCTCAGCTCACTGTTTCACTCACGATCTGACATGAAGCCACTGGATTATCACTTCCATGGCACAAACAGAGTTGGGAGAGTCTTCCACCCCTCTCCTAGCAAGTCCTATTTTCCTATGTAGTGCTGTTTACTCTGTTTTTGCAATTTGATACTGTTCACCTCATAAAGAAATAAATCTTTAACTAAATGAGTCATGGAAAGAAATAATTAAAACAAAATAGTTATTGTCTACTTGATAAAACTCTGGTTAAATTCAACTGCATAAGAGAATGTGTCTGTACAAAGGCCTTGTTGAAAAAATAAACCACCTTAAAAATCCTTCAGCTGATAAAATCTCTGAGGGTAATTCCATTTAATTGAGTCTCAGACCTTTTCTAATCTATACGTACCCACTGATCAAGAAGCAGTGAAACTAAAAGTGCTGTACTGGGCCAGAACTAGGGAGACTTCAGGGAAATTTTTTCTATGCAGAGTCTGTTCAGGAATTTCTGTGCATTTTCTATGAGTTCCTCAGTCTAGAACTTTTCTAGGTATTGTAATTTCCAAGAATTTATCTCTATTTTCTAGAAATTCTATCTAATATTTTTCTAGATATTTCCTAGTCCTTTTCAGTAATTTGTCATTTCAGAACATTTTTTGGAAACGTGCCTTGCTTTCTCTTTGAATTTCCATGAACCTTTGAGGGTGTTTTTTTTTCTGTCTACAACAGTTCTGGAAGTTTCAACTGCTTTCTAGCAGTTCCAAATTCTAGAGCACTTCTAAAAGTCATTGAGTGGTTTTTAGGAAGTTCAGTGTGCTCTCAAAAATTTCACTAGAAAAGCTAGACATTTTACATGACATTCAATGAACAATTTAGGAATTTCAGTGCAATTCTGAGGTATTTCTCATTGTGTTTGAGGATTTAAAAGCTGTTTCTTAGGACGTTTTCTGTTCAGAACCATTCTGAGTTACTTAGTACTTTCTAAGATCTGTGTTCTCTAAGAATCAAACCTAGAATTTTTGAAAAATTCAAGAAACCTTGACCTAGAAATTTTCTAGGAAAATTCAAATGATTTCTAGGTATTTGCCCATCATGTTCCCTTCAAGGAATTCTTCTCTTTAGAATCTTTCCAGAATTTTGTATTCTGGAACCATTCTAGGAAATGAAAAATGATCTGCAGAGATATATTTATAAAATAATATGTAATTGGGTAAATAAAAAACAAGTATAAAAAAATCTACTTTGAGTTACATTGGCAATTTAGGTCATGGAATTTTCACCTGTGCTAGTTATAAAATCTGCCTGCCAAATCCATATTGTTGGGAGCCAAGCTTTGTTATCAAAGATTAAATTAACACCTCAGCACAACAAGGCCATGGGATGTCAGACTTTGTAACAGCTCAATAGTATTTATAGTTGATTCAGTTTTAATGATCAGACTCAAGATCACTGTTCTTGAATAACTTTCATGTCTGGCATGGGAGAGGGACCTACAGCCATCTAATTCTCCTGTCGGCTGTAAATTAATTAAATAAGTTGTATATAAGTAAAATAACATTAATTTATTTCCTGGATATTTTTTATCTTGTTCATAGCCTATAGGTTGCATCAGGGGAGATTCAGGTTGGACATCAGGAGGAATTGATTCATGGAAATGGTTCTTAAACATTGGAATGGGCTGCCCAGGGAGGTGGTGGAGTCATCATCTCTGGAGGTGTTCAAGAGAAAACTGGATGTGGCACTCAGTGCTCTGGTCTGGTTGAAGGTTGGAGTTGATGATCTTTGGGGTCTTTTCCAACCTAAATGATTCAGTGATTCTGCGAATTACCACTGTGTGATGTATTTTAGGACATATTTAGGAAGAACTGATTTTACCCTCTTTCTTCATTCTTTTTCTTGCGCCCAGAGAGTGTTTCTGAATTTAAAGACACAAGCATAAACTTTGTGAAGTGATAGTCTATCTGCTGAAGCCAAACACCATTCCTTTCAAAACTTAGCAGAATTCCTTACTGCAAAGTCTACTTCGCACTTCCAGAACATTCTTTACCTGCAGAATCTGCTGGTGCTTTATAAATTACAGCTTTGCAAATCCAAAGTAATGAACAACTCTGGGTTATGACCCGCACTTCCTCCTTCAGTGAGTGTGGTTTTAAGGGGCTCTGCAAACACCAGCAGCCATGCAAATGAATGTGCTCATGTAGGATCCAGTGCCAATTCCTATCAAGGCTCTTGTAGCAGAGATTCAGCACCTTCAAGGACTGAGTGTGTTCAGTGTTACTTGTGGAGAGGGTTAGAAACATTCTCTTGTACCTCTAGGCACAAGTCCCTGGGCATTAAGGAAGTATGAATGTATCTGAAAAGATCACATAAAAAGCAAAGCACAACTGAGTGAAAAATGTCCTGGATCTCAGATCCGTTGCCCTGTGAATAAATGTGCTGGTTGCCCTGTAGATGCTGAAAGCTTGGTGGCAGAGAGATTGTTCAGTGTCTGCCTGTGTCCGTGATCATTCCTACTTTCTCACGGAACTAGCTGCAAAACAGCTAGTCGGCTTTTGTAAATAACTTACCTATCATGCACCTGTGAGATGTTTTTGGACACTGTTATTGTAGGACCAAGGTCTCTTTAGCAAACGTGTGTGTTCTGGATCTAGCCAATAGCCCTGGTGTGTGGTCAGCTAAGATCCAATGGCTTTCCTGTAATTCCGAGTATAAAACTCTACTGTGTGTATATAAAGATGGGCATTTCTCTCTAGTCACTCCTGAGTTCGGTTCTCTCCTTCCTCCCCGGGCCGTGTCCGTCCCTGCGACAGTTGCCCCAGTTATTTAAGTAAGTGTTATGCAGGGGCCACAGAAGAAGGTAGTAAGTTTTCCTCACAGAGAACTTCAGCTATGGAGTGAGCCTTGGATCTTGTTGGCTTAGTTGTGTAGATAGAAATTAGTGCAATAGTTGAGAGGTGATACTACCTGTCTGTAGGGCCTCTTGGATTCGTTCATTCCTGGTTCAGCTGCTGAGTGTCTGCCAGGAAATATTCCCTAACAGCACAAATCACTGCTATTTTTTGTGTGTAGCACACTGCTTTGTCTCCATTTGTACAGTCGAGGTCTTTCAGTGTTAACAGTTTTGTCCCAGTCAACTAGAAAGAATCACCATCATATATGCCTTAAAATATATTTCTTGAAGTCAAGTAAAATAATGTTATTACTTGAAACTAAAAAGTCTTTTAAGTAGCAGTGCTTTAAAATACAATAGTTCAAACTCATCTCAGATTTCATGGGTTCTGTAATAATGCAGCTGTTTTCCTCAGGGTGTTCTCACAAATTCATAAAAAAGTCTGTTATGAGCATTCTGAAACCCCAAGGAAAGCAGCTGTGTTTTTGACAAACTGGGCTGTGTTTTCAACACCTCTAGCAAAGGAGGCATTTGTAGAGGAATGTTATGTCTTATATATCCATAAGCAACATATTTTTCAACACTAACAACATAGAGTGCTCTTAGCAGAAGACTACGCAGCAAATCCACCAAACTGAACATCGAGTTGAGCCACAATATGAAATCAAAGCCCTGACCTCCAGCAGAAGACTTGCCCTAAACTTAAAATATGCCACCCAGAGCGAACTTAAAGAGAAATCACTGAATGATACAAGCACATTAGATGTGAACTTTTCAGGTTTTTTAATGCTTTTCCTTTTTTTCCTTGCTTTTAATCCATTCCTGAAGCTATAGAAGTGTAAAGAATGAGCGATGTTGTTAGGGTGTTGTAAAAATAAAAATAAGAGGAGCGGCTGGTGTCCGGCTGCACCGCCCTCGCGCCCAGGGTGGTGGCTCTGCGCTCTGCCATATTGTGAGTAGGTAGGTAGCTGCCTTGATTGCAGGAGGGCGTGCGGGGGATCGGCCCTGGACTCGCCCCTATGCTGCCTGGGCAGCAATCCCCCGGTGACATAAGTCGCCAAAGAGTCCGGGGGAAAGGCGCGGATGTTTCGTGCAAAGGCAGGGCTACTCCGGCGTATCGGTTGGCCCGCATCCACCCCCCGGTGTTAAAGGCGCAGGAGGAGGTGAAAGAGGCAGAAGGCGGCTCTTCGGGGAGACATGGAGGTTTCTTCTGGGGAGCGGAGGTTTCAGGAACACAGGGAGAACTTGGGGGTGAAGAGCACCGAGCAGAGCTCGGCAACACAATATATACAGAAGTGTAGGGGCGGAGAGGGGCGTGACAGAGAGCCAGTCTAAGGCGGGAAAGTTTGTTGGGGTGGCGGGAAATGGGGGATAGTGGGAAGGAGAAGGGTGAGGGGAAACGCCATTTTGAGGGACATGGGGGAATGAACCCCCACATTAGGGGATCTTGGTGAATGTACTTACCACAGTATTAAAGAAATATGAAGTCTGGACATAATAGGAATTTTGTTTCCTGTGTACCTCATTCCTGCAGGGATTTATTTTCTTTTTTTTCTTTCTCTATCAGTCCAAAAGTGATTATAGACCCAAATATAATTATTGCTGCTTTCAGATTTGTACAAGATTCATAGAGCTTTTAGTCTGTACATATTTTTATACCATATAATTTTTTCTACATCTGCTCAGCGATATTTGGTCCTTCCTGGTTTTCATTCCTTCATGTTTTACAAACACATTCTTTATGTACTAGACTCATATTTCTTTAGTACTTTTCAACAGTACATATTTTGTTAGTGGAGTTTACCCATATTTTTAGTTTAACTTTTTCAGTTCTCAAATTAAGTTTCCCACTTAGACAATCCATCTGAAGTGCCTTTAATTCACTGACTTTCCTCAGTCTACTCTTCTTCCCCATATTTTCATATTAGTATGGAAGTTACTCAGATAAATGTATTGTCATTTCCTCTTGAAACATCTGTACATCTAGATGTCACTAAATTTTCCAGGTGAGTTGTGGCTAATCCATTTCCTTTTAATGTCATCCTTTTAAGGCTTCATTCTTTGATCCTGGTCTCCCAAGATATGCTTTCTCCTAACCCCTTTCTTTGATCTTTATCTCTTTATCTCTTTATCTCTTTATCTCGTTATCTCTTTCTTTTACTGTACTCAGCTTTCTGAGTTCCATCTGAGTTCCATCTCCTTTTCACTTTCCTTCATCTTGCACTTGCCACTCCATTGCAAGCCTTCATCCATCAACTCCATGCTTCAACTCCCCTTTTTTTGGCCTTTCAGGGGAGCACTTATCTGGTGGGTCTTTTGATCCCAGCCTATAGGCTGTTTAATTTAATTTCATAGATTATCCTTCTTTCTTAGTTGTCTTGGTTTCACATGCAAATTAATTGTATTATTCCTTTATATCTAGCTCTTCTGATTTCATTTTTTAGTTGCTCTTAGCCTCAGTCATCCCAGTGTCAGTGCAAGCCCAGGTTCCATTCCCACATTCCTGATTGAAATAAGTGAACCACACTCTGATTTTTCTCATTAGATGATAAATAAATCTACTTCCTTTATATTTGTTCAAAAGGCATGATCATTCCCTAAGCAGTTGAATTTACCCACTTTAATTTCACTTGATGAACAATGTTACCATAAATGCTAGCCCTCAGGGAACTAAAATTTCATTTCCATTGCTGCATATTAAGCTTATCAATTCCTGAATTTAGAATGTATATATGAAAATTGAAAAGTAAGACTTTTTGTAATTTAATGAAAGAATATGAACATGAATGAGAGCAGTGCTGAGAGTGAGACTCTTACTAGCTGTGTATCAGCGAGCAAAATGCTTGAAGGCACAAGGAGTCTTCAACTTCCAGTTCCAAGCATGGGTCAGAAGTCTGTAATTACATGTAAATTGCCATTTTTAGAGGTGAATCCTAAGGAGTATTGGCTCTACTCTATCTTCATCCTTCCATCTGGTAAAGATTAGAAGATATTCTGGATGAGTTATCAGAATAAGCCTCCTCTTAGAAGTTTAAAAGTCTGAGATAGGCCCATATTTTGGAATGACATTCTTTTCTTTTTTATTGACAGACATGTGGAAGTCAATGGCAAGACTGAGAGAGACCTTAACTGGTCTAAATCAGTGCATCTCTGCTTAAGTTCATAAATTTGCAATAGCATAAAATGTCCTAAATCTAGTCCACTAAATATAGTCCTCACTTCTGAATCAATTCTCCTAAAGAAGAATTAAAATGGTGCTTTCTCTTAATTGGCCTCCATTGATTCAACAGGAATTAAAGAGTGAGAAAAGAATGTATTTCTTACATTTACATTTGTAATACTGTCAAATGCTCTTAAATGGAGACCACTGTATAAAAAAAAAAGATATGAAACTTAGGTAGACATCTTAATTACAGGTTTAAAGCATGAGTTTCCCCAATTTGTATCTGCTCTTGAAAATGAGAGGAGTAGGAATATTAGAAACCTTAGGGTCAGATGCAGTAAATTAATGAGCTCTAGGAATGGCCGAACGCAAAGCATGGTATTAGTGCAGAAATTCCCATTAACTTCAGTAGGATTTGAATCAGACTTGAAAGGTGTTAAAGGCTACACAGCAGAAAATATTTACAAGTAAAATATGTGTATTCTTAAGCCTTGTGATTGTGCTTGCAGTTCACTCGTGGGAGTCTTGCCAGTAAAGACTTTCATCTTTGAACTCAGATTCCCTTAATGTTGGAGAGTATGGGGTTCTCAGGTCCAACTAATCACATTTTGGTATTTTAATAATTACCTAGGCCAGGAATCTCTTCACAAGGTAGAGATAGCACAAAATGGTAAAAGAGTAAATAAAAAGTAAGACTGGAAAAAACCCAGGTAAGCATTTGTAGAAAATGACACCATTTTTTATTTCTGGAGTTCTCCATTTTCTGCTTCCCTCCCTTGTAAGAAATGGGAAGGAGACATAATCTGGATGTCACCAAAACTGCAGGAAAAAAAAAAACCCTCTGCACACATTTTTAATGTTAAAGAGTCAAGGCATTACTTTATTATCTGGCCAGGATGTTGTTCTGGCCAGGATGTACCACAGAAATCATCTCATCCACACATAGCCTGGGTGTGCAGAGAGAATCATTCCATGACACACAACTTTTACCAGATTTTCCAGATCTTTTATACAGTCAAAACACATAGAAATGAATTGGGTCAGCGTTCATTGGTTTAAAGTTGCAAAGTTCTTAGTATTTGGTCTCCTATTCGATCTAGATTTCTTCACTTCTGATGTTAATTAGATCTTCATTCCTTGATGTTCTTTTCAGTCTTTTCTGGAGGAGATATCTCCAATTTGGCCAGAGGCAGAGTCTGGTGTAGATGTTCGTAGATGGCCACTGATGTTCCATTAATGGCCGCCGATGTTCCCTTCATGGCCGCCGATGTTCCCTTCATGGCCGCCAATGTTCCCTTCATGGCCTTTATCTNCATGGCCGCCAATGTTCCCTTCATGGCCTTTATCTCTTTGCGGTTACTCCCAGGCTGTTGATCAGACCCCATGTGGTGGAACAATGCTTTGGAAGGAAACTTTAAATTCTTTTTCCCGGGGCAAAG
>VZTG01006607.1:0-14289 GCA_013397845.1 Melanocharis versteri
GGCCGGGGCGCCTCCGGCGAGGCCGCCGTGGCCGCCTCCCTCCGGGGCCGCCCCGCCTCGGGCAGCTCTCGCTCCCCGGCTGCCGCCTCCTCCCCGGGCAGGCGCCGCTCCGCCCGTGCCCCGGGCACGCCCTAGCGCTTCTTCATCACTTTCGGGAAGCAGTCGGTCCGCTCTCCAGTTCCGGGCCTCGTTTGCCAAGATGTGACTCTGTTACGCCCACTTCAGTATCCGTCAGGAGCTGACCCGAGTCACAGGCACTCCCTTGCCCTGTGGCTTAGGACTCTGCTTCCTCCCGGCCTCCAACATCTCTGGCATTGCCTGCATTCCTACAAGCAGAGAGGGAGTTCTGTGGCATCAGGGCACAGGGCCACATCTCCAGCATGGATAGGGAAAAGAGGTGAGTGGGAATCCTGGTATGGGAAAGTCAGCTTCTGGCTGGCATATCCCTGCCCTGGGCAGGCCTGCAGCAGGTGGAGATGCTCCAAGCACTTGCTGGGGAGGAGGACAGGCTTCCCTGTCCAGAACAGCTTTATTCCAGGCAGCAGAGGCATCCTGGCAGCAGGAGTGAGGCCATGACACCCAGCAGCACCCAGCCCACTCCCTCCCCCCACCAAACACTGGCAGTGTGTCACCCCATGTCATGTCTGCTTGTTGCATACCACAGCAAGGCGGTGGCAGAGAGCAACTCAGCTCCACCCCACGCTCCCTTAATTTCTTCAGGTTGGGCACAAAGGGCTGAGTTTAGGGATCATGAAACAAGCAGGCTGGCAGAGCTCAAAGGTCCCCACACCCCCTTGGTGCCTGCCTGTGCTCTTGGCAGGTCAGAGTCCAGTTCCATTCCTGCCTGCAAAGGCACAGTGCAGAGAGATCCAACAGCTGTTCGTCCCTGCAGTGTTATCTGTAGAACAGGCGTGACTGTGCTTCACCACAGCAATGGGCACCTGCCTTGCCATGAACAATGGTGCAGAAGAAATGCAGACTTCGGCCTTGCTCTTACCTGCAGAAACCAGAGCCAGGAAGGTCCTGGGCCCTCCCTCTGCAGCCACGTCACCCTGTACCACTGGTTTGCAGAGCTGCTGCAAAGGGTTGAGTCAGTAAGTACTCCGAGTCACCTTTGTGACACTACTTTGTGTGCAAGACATGACAGGGCTGATTTCTGCTTCACCTCCAGCTGCCTCTCACACCACCAGTCTTCACTGCTGTTTAGGATCACAGAATCATTTAGGCTGAAAAAGATCTCTAAGTTCATCGAGTCCAAGTTTTAACCCAGCACTGCCATGTTTATCACTAAACCATTTCCCCAAGTGTCACATCCACTATTTAACCCAACATAAAGACACAGGAGCCCCAGCTGGACCAGAGAAATCATCAGGAAGGCCAGATGCAGTTAGTTCACTCATTTTATTTTAGATCCTATGTGAGGTAGGGACAGACAGAACCTGTCAAACTACTAAGAGTTTGTCACACTCCAGGGTAGTAGTAGAATAACAAGAACAGCTAGACTACATGTGTGTTATTAACTACCTGAAACTACTCTTTGACAATCCAGCAAGTTGAAGGGAGGAGGGAGCAAGTGGTTACATCGAGCCAAGGACATCAGTCCCTCCCCCAGCTCATTCCTACCCACCCTGTAGAGCTGCAGCTCTGGCACACAGAGATGCTCCTCAGCAGCACAGAGACACCAGCACCCTCCTTAGGACGGTACGGGCTTGAAAATCGATCTCCACTGACTTTAGACTGGTTGTTGGGGTGAGGATGTGCAGCGGCTGTTCCTGATGCTCAGGAGGACTCTCTCACCCCAGGCCACATGCAGCAGGACTCCAGGGCAGGGGCACTTGATTAGTGCCTTGTCAAACATGATGGGAGACAGTTCCTACTCACAGCTTTAGAGATCAGAGAAGAAATGTGACCCAGCACTGACATGACACCTATTTTGTGCCCCTGAGATTGGCCAGAGTAGAGCCAGGCTGACCTTTTCCACAATTCGCTGGGCTGTCACAGCAGAAATTCAGTTTGTGATTGGCTTTAAAACACTGCAGATGAGAGGACCACACAGAGGACATCTAAGCCAGCTCCCAGCTCCCCCTTCCCAGCTTACCTTTGCACAGCAAACTGAACAGCACTATCAGTGGGTTATCTTGGCATTGTTCCACAGCAACCATGTTTTTCCAGACCCTCTGACCATGCACCAAACAATCTCACTGCTGCAATGGGCTCCTCCTCCTACTGGAAGGGCTTTCACAGGTCTCTCCTAGCACACCACCACAGCAGCAACTGCTGCAATTCTCCAACATGTATATGGTGATAACACAAAATAGACAGTATGCTTGCAGGAGTTAAATCCAGACCATCCTGGGTGACCCCTTTCTGCCAGGGCCAGGGTCCTGTTACTACAAGTATTTTTTAAACAGAAACCCCTGTCACCAGCTAAATCTGCTCCCCAGAGCTCCCGCAAGCCCTTGGGCAGCACTCAGTGACAGGAAATAAGAGGTCAGATGCTGAAAGAGCCTGCTGGAAGGAATAGTAGAGAAATGTGGGAAATGTGGGAAAAACTAGTTGATAACTCCACAGTCATCAAGTGCTTCAGGTTAGGAAGCGCCTAGATCTAAAGCCAGCAGGATGAGACTGGAAGTTTGATCACAGTCCCCAGGGTTGTACAAGTCTTGAGCATCTCCAAAGATAGAGGTGCCACAACTCTTCTAGGGAAGGATCCCGCCACTTCAGCCAGGTTCTGCTCTCAGCATTGCTTTGCACAGCAGCTCTCTCCTCATCACGGAAGGCTGGGGCTGTGTACATAGATAATGAGAGGGAATAGAGCTGTCTAAACACATCTCAGTGAGAAACCTGAACTGTTCTGGGTATACCTCCATAATTACCTCAGTTACCCTGTCAGCTGCAGTTGCTTCCAAGGGCAAGGGAGCCAGAGGCGCTTGTCCCCCCCACAACTGATCACCCCAAGCAGCTCTAGCTGGCTCCTAACCTGCCCATTTCCACAGGGACATCAGCTCACCCTCCAAAGACTAGGGCCATCTTATCCATCCCACCCTGAATTACTTACCAACCAACCCCTGCCCAGCAATAAAGAGAGGAGTCTATTTTATCGCTGCTTCTAATTCTGCTCAGTAAATAATGTGACCTCCTGCTGATCTCCTGTAGAAGCAAGTGGGCAAGGTTGGAAAAAGCAGTATAAATTCCATCCCAATGTCAATCCCTTTTCAGATGGCTCATTTCAAATCCCAGCTTGCTGCTGAAGGCTTCTTCCTCAACACTCCTGACTGAGGGCAAGCCAGCAGATCAAAGTCCTTTCACGAGCTTACTCATGCCCATTTAAAATAGACACCCTAGGAAGTGACTCAGCCACCAGCACAGAAAAGTATCGCACTGGCTCTGCTCCTGTTCCCGTCCACACTGGTGGTTGGAATCAGCCACAAAACCACAGAGATCAATTCTGAGACAACTCTAGGATTTACAAAAGACCTCCTCCAGCAGACAGGACTTCACACCCACCCAGCAGAGCATGGAAGGCCCTGCTGCAGCAGAGGCTGCCATAAACAGCTTCCCCATTCACCCTGTGCTCTCTCCGCTCACCATGCTGCAGGAGATGGCAGCACATGCTCCTTCCTGGTCCTACATCCCTTTTAGCAACAACCCTCCTCGGCAGATCTGGGAATGCATGTTTCAAAAGAAACTCATGAAGGGAAGGACTTCGTTTACAACTGGAAGTGATTTCTGGATGACAGACTCCTTCAACAGAGAACAAGCCATGAAACATCAAGACAGGATAAATCTTAACTCCCAGCATCAGCCCCGCTCCAGTGTGGCCCCAATGACTCTGTGACTCACAGTAGTGGTGGTCCAACAGACCATACAGGCTGAAGATGGAGCTTGGGGTATAAATGTAGACCAACATCTAGTAGCTCCCAATGCTAGGCAATGACTAGCCCTGCCCAGAGCTGGGAAGATTCACAAATGTTTCCAAGAAATTGTAAAGGTTTCATTGCCCATGCCTCACTCACATAGCATGTGTCCATCTGCTCAAGGAGCTCCAACTCTTGGGACCCAGTTTCTGCACTGCCCTAGGGCAAACATTTTTCCTGTTCACCTGAAACCTCCATGTCCCTTCTCATAGAGAGGAGGGGAGCAGAGCCTGGCACTGCCATGCCTGCTACTGCTTTAACCTCTGCAGTCTGGAAGATGAACTTGGCCCTGATGGCAGATCTCCATGAGAACTAGAAGAGATTAGTTGTAATACTGGCTTTCAGGGGTAAACTGAGGCTCAAAGAGCCTGGGAGAACAGTTGCCAGGCCACCCACATGCTGGATGCAGAACTAAAAGAACAAAAGGGAAGCAGACTGTTCCCACCCACTGTGAGGGAGCAGCTTCCCCAGCAGTTGCTGCTGTACAAGGGGAGCCAGGAACCACAGGAACTCAGATTTTGTGTGATGTAAAAGCATGGGAGTCCCTCTGGAAGCACCTACAGTCCTGCTGTGCAGGTCTGTTATGACACCTGGTGGCCAAAGGCACCCCTGCAGCACCTGCCACCAGCCTGCCCCATTCTTCTTAATCCTAGATGAATAATCTAATTTCCATTGACCTCATGTGAGAGCAGGAACAAGGCAAAGGAGTGTGGTCAGGACGCACTGAGCATCTCAGCCACCCCATAGTCTCAGCAGCAGCTCACAGTTCTCTGTCCTGTGCTGTAAGCTGCTGTGCAGCTTCGTTTCCTTATCGCACTTTTGTTTGAGCAAAGTGCAGCCTGGAAGGAGCAAGCATTGTGGAGCTACAAGAAGACGTGGAGAAAAAACTCATTACAAAAGCCTACCAGACCTTTCTGATGCATGAGGCTCAGCCAGGGCTCCATCATCGCAATCACATTTACAATCAAAGCTAACTCCCACCCTGCTGAAGATCCAGTCCTCCATGTCCACTGCTGAGAGCCAGGCTTCACACCTATATATTTATTATATATACACATCCCGTGGGGACAAGGGAACGCTTCCCACTGCATGGTTTTCTTGAACAATTGTCCATGCTGCTTGGTCAGGCTGCAACATCACTCTTCCCATGGACTCATATCTGTGTCAATGGCCACGCAGTTATAGGCAGCATAGCGCAACTTCTCTTCACATACCTTGGCTCTAGGGATGGCAGGAAGGAAAAAAAATAAAGATAAGGTGAAGCTGCCATTGCTGCATTTGCCAGTTGAGAGGACAAGATGTTTTCTGAAATAGAGGATATGCTTCACCAGGGGCTCACAGAGAGAAACCCAGCAGCCACGTGGGACAGGCAGGGGACATAAGCGTGGCAAAGTGATGGGGCCCTATGGGTCAGCACCAAGGTTAAGAAGAGAGCCCAGACACACAGTCCCCCAGACGCAGGGAAGCACCAAAACTTACGTGGCATAGTTGGGCAAGAAGAGAGTGCTGGAGCAGGTGGATGACTCTGGCAAAGCATCTGTTGTCTCTGAGCTGGGGAGAAGGTGACAAACTAGTTAGAATCAGCAGGCCAGTGAGGCAGGGAGCCCAGACAACACACCCCCTTGGCGTGGGATCTGTCAGCCTTGCCATCTACAGAAGAACGGACTCACCCCATCTTGTCTGGATAGATGTAGATCCTTGCTGGAAGGCGGCTTCTGCCAGTGACAAATCTGAGGAAGCGGCTGCGATCCTCTGTGAAGGAAAAGCAAAGACATCAGCAAACCCTAGAGGGATGTGAGATGCAGTACAGCTGCTTCCAGGTATCCCCAACACTAGCAAGCAGTCCCTTCAGCCTATCTGCTTGCTTTCCTTGAGTGGTTTCCCTCCCAGCCAGCAGGCAGGAGCTGTCATGGCACAAGATATGCAGGGACAGAGCAAACTGCTCACCATTGGTGAAATTGTTGAGTGCTTCCCAGAAGTACTGAACACGGGTGTCCTGTGGCTCAAAGTCCTCAAATCGGGCTGTCAGAAAGGATACAGAAAAGGAGTTTAATAAAGTGGGTGCCCGCAGGGTGTGACCACATAGACCCAAGGTGCAAGGAACACATTCAGCCAAGCCCCTCCCAAGAAGCACAGCCAGATCCACATCTCAGCTCCACAGGGGCTTAGATACTGGCAGCCTAGGGATGCCCCAGCCTCTACTCTGAGGCCCAGCATGGAGTCAAAGGACACTCCTGTCCCCATCAGCACCCAGCTAAAGGCAAGAAGTACACAGGCCCATATTCTCACTGTAAGAAAGGCTAATACTGGCCTCCCACACTTCTCCTCGTGCCAGCACAGACAGAAGACAGTCTTGTTTTCAGGAGGAGTTTTCAGCAAAGGCCTTCACTTACTGAGCCTCTTCAGGGCCTCGACTGTGACTTCAGGATCTCCACAGACCTTTTTTTCCAGCTCCTGCCATGTAAGGAGGTCAAGAACAGCTTGGGGCACCACCTTCAGCAGCCCAGCCTGCATGGCCATGATCTGAAAAGGAGACAAGCTAGGTAAGCAGCATGTCTTACCTATTTCCCTGACTCATGGTTGAGCCTAGGGACTCTACTGGATTCAAGCCATGTGACTGCTCAGCAGATGCTCCAAGGAACCTGAAGAAAGTGGACATGATGCCAGAGATGCATCCGTGTTCATTCAGAAAGCCTGTGTCAGAGCTGTGCATAAAACCCCATGCTACTAGAAGCCACTTTGCTTCTCCGCAACTCCACAGGCTCCAGGGCCTCACCGAAAGGGTTGGATACCATTGCCCTAATGAGCACAGGGACACTAACCACAATGCATTTTACCAGAAACAGGCTGGGGGCATGTCTCTGGGAGCCAGTGATCACCCACAGGGTGGGACAGTGTCACCTGCTCCTTGCTCTCCTCCAGCCGAGCCTTTTGCACCATGCGGATGAACTCCTTGCGGTCCTCGTAGCGCACAGCGGTGTTGCTGCCGTTGGGGATCAGCTCCACCATGCGTTGGTCACTCAGCACTGTCGTGTAGGTCAGTTCATTCCCAAATTTGAACTCAAAGGTGTCTTTGTCCATGACTTCCATCACCTCCAGGAGCTTCACCTGTCCAGGCCCCAAGTAAGTGCATGTTAGAGAGATGGCCAGTGAGCAGTGATGTGCTCAAATCCTCATCTTCTCCCTTCCCAGACAAGTGACAGTGACACAACATGGGATATGCTGCCCTAAAGCTGTTTAGCAGACCTTGGGCCATTGCACACTTGAAGCAGCAGTCAGCATGGCTGCAGCTCTGTAACAGCATTTGGTGCATCCTATAGCTAAAAGTTGCCCTTTGTTGTGTTTATTTGACATATCATAGGAAGAAGCAAGTACATGAGGACAGGGACACAAATCACTGCCTTGCTGAATGCCACAAGGAATAGAACAGGCACAGCCTCCCAGTCCCTCTCACCAACACAGAGTCCACAGCAGGGAAGTCTTTGCTCCAGCTGACCTCTTCCCCTGTTAATTGTTTCCATACAAAGCCAGGAAGAGCCAGGACCTGAAGAAGAACAGCGATTTTGTTGAGTCTGTGTCAAAATGAGACCTCCCCAAAAATGGAGATAGAAGTCAACAATGCAGACACAAAGAGGCTTCCCTACTTCCCCCTCCACATGCAGAGCTCATTGTAGCTGAATAGAGACCAGACACTATCTCCCAAGCTTTCAGCAGCATCCCCCAAAACTCGGGCTGTGAGTTCTCCAAACTGCTTGGCCCAAACACCTCTTGTTCCAGTGTGTGGCCACAGAGCATTCCCATGCTCCTGTTGGACAGGATGAAGGAGAGGGGTACCAACTTCCTTTGCAGCAAATCTCTACACAGGGAAGGGGTTGAAAACTTACCAGAAACTCCTTGCCCCTCAGAGCTGCTCCCATGATCTGCCCGATCCACTCGTACTTTGCGAAGTCTTTACAGGAGGGGTTGGGGACGTACATGTCCCTGGCTTCTCCAGTGCCATTACCCTGCAGGATTGGGAGGCAAAACTCCAAGTCATAATTTCAGCACAGCATGAAACACCACAGACTACTCCTGCCATGCCTCTGGGCACTTCTCACAGCAGAAGCGGGCTAAATTCCCCATCCCCCTTGGCAATAATCCCAGCGAGAGACCAGTATCCAGGCACCTGTCAGCATATTCTCAAATGAAATGCCACAAAGCAAATTACCCAACCCCTCACAAAGAAAAGCTTTGGACCCACAAAAGTAGGTACGTCCCTGGCATGCAAGGGGACAGGGACAGCACTGCATTGCCAGGCATGGAAGGGTTTCCCCCAAGCATCCCTATGCACAGCACCTGGTTGGATGTGCGCACGAAGAACGGCAGAGGCACGGGAGTGTCTGCTGAGCTGGGGCACAGCTCCTCTGACATGTCTGCTAGGCTGTCCCGAAAACCACCACCTGCAACCCCAAAAGAAGGGCATTTTTAGTGATGTGAACTCGCCATGTGCTGATCCTCAGAGTTACAGAGCAAAGATGAGGATTTCTGGTCCAACCTGGCCCTGGGTTGAGCAGAAGGCTCCTCTAAGAGCCTTATGGCACTGGAGAAAGTAAGACAAAAGACATATCATCCCTGCCTGGCCTGTGGAGAACAGCCAGAAGGATCACTGGCACTGGTAAAGATGCTGTTAGTGACTAATGGAGGTTTGGTTCCCCTCCCAGCAAACAGCACTCCTTATCTGGGACACAGCCAGGGGTGGCAGGACAAGGCAACCTGCCTTCCCTCTCTCCTCCATGGGAATTAACACTGGGACCAAACAAGAGCACAGACAGCAACAGTCACCTCATCAACACTCGACTGCTCCAGAGGAGCCCTGGCCTCCCGCAGCCCCTACCTTGGTCGATGATGCCCTCTGCGATAAATTTGCATTCCCACCACTGGTCATAACGCAACGGCCACCTGTGGAGAACCAGGCACCACCTGAGGTGCTGCTCAAAGCCAGGGAGGTGCTGGGACAGGCACAGTAGGAACACCAAGGGACTAGGGTGGAGCAGTCTGGGCTTAGGACAGGACAAGATCTCAATCTCCAGAGACAGCTGCATCCTCAGGAAGAAGGTGACACCTTGGGGAACAGGCCCTGATCCCATGGCTGAGCTGGCTCCTGCTGTAGCAAACCCGCTCCAGAGTACAGGGCATTGGCTTCCCAAACATCCTGCTGTGACAGGACATAGCTCCCAGCACTGCCTAGTGCCTTCCCTCCCCCAGACACTGCTTACCTATAATCCAGAGGCTTTTCAAACTTGTCTGAGGGTTTTAGGCCTTCATATACCTGCAACAAACAGAGACAATCAAGGCTGGTATCCCCTCTCCAGGGGAACTGGTGCCAGGTGAAGGCAGGTACATCAAACACATCAAGCCTCACAGCAGTTTGGGGTGTTTGTGCACACACAGAGCCCCAGATCTCTTGGAGGTGGGGATAGAATGCACACAGGAAGATCAGCATTGCTGTAAAACCACAACACAGGACTGTATGCAGCTACTTGACTGTTGTCACACGAGAATTCTTTGCCGCCTTTTTAGTGCAACAGGATTGTTACACTCTCCATTAACAACATGCCACCGAGAGCATCCAGGATAGAGTATAGATTTCAACTTAGAGATCCCAAATCCCTCCTAGATGTTATTCCTGGATATAGGACCATCAGCACACGTAATTATAGAGCCTGTGAGTCATGTGAAGAGGCCTTGAAGGCTTGGGCTATCTTCAGCTCCAAGCTGTCCCTTCCACCCATCTTTATGCAGATCATTTTGATTTTGGGATGCCCCACTCTCCCCAGAGCAGCAGGGACTCTTGCAGGAAAGACAGTACCTGGGTGAAGACAGCATTCTTGCAGCTGGGGTCCAGGGCAGGGTTGTCCCGGTGCTCCATGGCCAGGCGTCGGTTAATGTAGAGCCTTGGCATGAAGTTGGGCTTGCTGGTCTCCGAGTCCTTCAGACACTGGGTAATGAGAGCTGTGCGCTTCTTGGACAGCAGCAAGAACTGCTTGATGTGCTGCCAACAGGGATGCACAAAACATGTCACCTATTTCCTGCTGAAGCCATCGCACCTCTGGGTTTCTCCCTTTCCCAGGGCCTTCCCACAGACACATTCTCATTGACAGTATTTGCTTCCCCTCTGCCTCTAAAAGATCCTGCATTCTGGCTTAAGGGAGATAATAAACTCAGCCCTCAATCCACCAGCTGTCATCTGATGCTCACTCTCCAGTGTTGCTTAGTCTCTCCTTTACCCTCACTCTCACCAGAACACTGGTCTTACTATCCCTTTTAGTTGTAATCAAAGCCAGCTCCTCTAAACAAAATGCTTTGGGTCATGTGTTGACCTGACACAGGAATTACAGTGCTTTCTGACACTAGGCCTGGAAACACACAGAATGGGGCTATCCTGGTAATGTCCAGCATATGTATTCTTGGAGAGGATGTAAGGAAAACAGACAGCTGGAGGGATGAACTCAGCACTATGCAAAGGATGAAAAGCAAGAGCTTATTAAAGCCAGGAAAAATGTTACTGGTAAAAGCCTTGATGTTTGGACAAGCCAGCTCAAAGCTGCTGGCAGGAAGCGCAGGAACAGAGCGTCCTGGGCTGAGATCTTGGAGGGGATGTACCTCCAGCTTGCATGCTCAGTGCTGCCATGATCCAAGTCCCTTTGAGGGTGAAATGCTCTGGTTTGAGTCCACTCATTAGCTCACAGCTACATGCTTCTACATCAGCAGTTTAGCAGGAAAATAAACAGTATCACCTTTCACAGTGTTAGCGACCTGAGCTCAGACAGATATTTCCCTCCAGCTGCTTTAAAGGCAACAAGCCCTGGCCACCTCCCTTGCCACAGCAAAAACACCGTCACCCTGCCAGCCTGAGGCCCCAGCAAGACACAGAGCCAACTGCTCACCTTGAGTTTGCTGAATGTGCCAACAGTGTGGTCCCAGGCTGGCACCAAGTGATGCAGGACACTGTCCAGGAGCTTGATGAACCTAAACCCCAAAGAAGAAGGTATTGCAACAAGGAGCAATGGGGATCTGCACACGTCTATTCCAGACCACACACCCCTGAACACAGGCAGAAAAATAACTGATCCAGACCAAACCCAGCATAACTTTTCATATCACAGAGCCTTTGGCACTAAATTCCCACTCCCTGGGCACTGCAGGGATCTTGCACCCCTCACAAGGGACTCATATACCTGCCCCCGACACTGCACAGATATGTTGCACTTGTGACACACAAGACACTGTGAACTTGAGCTACAGAACTCCTCTGAAAGCATAAGGGAGCTACCCCAGACAGCCCACTTTGTTCCCAAATGACTGCTATTTTCTGCAGTGTCCAGGATGTCTGTCTCAACGGCAGTGTCACCGTTTTACAGCTTCCAGCCACGCACATGCTGGAGATGGCATCAATCCCTCCAGGCAATGGCACCTGTCTGCTCCTCTCCACACAGTACCTTTGAATGAGCACGGCCCGTCGGTACAGCAGGTCAGGGTCAGTCCCTTCTAGACGAGGGTAACGCACCAAATTGGGCAACTGGAACATGTCAGCACTGAGCCCCAGGTCCCTCTGCCGGGAGGATTTGATTTTGATGCCTCGGATACGAACATCAATCCCATCATCTGCCAAGGAAAACCATGGATGATATGCTAAGATCACAAGAAAGCAAGCCTTAAATAAAGTGTGGGAGGTCTATAAGCAAAAACTGAATGTACCAGCTCCACCAGCTCTGGGGCTGGGCACCGAGAGCCTCAAATACCTCTGTGAAGAAGAAGCAGGGCATTTACAGGAGAAAATGAATTAAATAATTGAAGGCAAAGAAAGATAGGATGAAAGCTGAGAACTTGCAAAACTTCAGATTTCCCAGGAGTTTCCCATGATTCTTTTGAATCTTATCTAAAACAGCCCGCGGGGAGAAGAAGTACAAGTCACAGAACAAACCCTTAACGTACAGTACCTTACAGGTGCATTATGGATGTGGCCACAACAGCGAGCCCTACCTCTGCACTCCACAATCCGGATCTCAATGACAGGCAGGTGTGTTGTCATGTCCTCAAGGATGCACACATCTCCAATATAGCTCCTGCAAACATAGTACAGATGAGGACTAAAGGGCTGTTCCCTCACCCATCCTGACAAAATTCACTTGGACACTTGTAAGGGAAAAGGGTTTGCATCTTTTGAAATGGGAGCCTATGGCAAGAATTCAGTTCTTGCCTACAATACAGCTGAATGCCTGAACCTGCTAGTGACTCAGGTCCAGGTACCATGATTCTGATGTGTCCCACAATCGGATGAGGAGAGCCCTGACAACCGAACCATGCCATTGTAGGCAGAGTGAACCCGCATCCCAGAGAGCCTGGCTGGTGCTGCATGACTGCTTAAGGCCAGTGTTCAGCACCTGGGGCCCCTGCGAGAGCCATGACACCCTGTGCACCTCTGCCCACTCACTCATCAATGCCGACGTCGTTCAGTTTCTTCAGATTGTCCCCCTCGCCCCCATACACAGCGACCCGCTTGGGCATGAAGTTCTCATCAGTGGTATCCACTGTCAGCAGCAGCTTCCTGGAAAGGGAAGCAGGACATTAAGGAGAAAGCAACTGCATCTGAACACATATCATTACTCCCCATCATCACTTGGTCACACTGTTACCAAACTGGGATTCCCAGGTACCTGTGACAATGCTAAGACCCCTCCAAGCCCAGAGCCAGAGTAAGGGCCGAGGGGCAGGGAGTGCAGGGCAAATTTGGGCCATGACTCTCAGGCAGAGAGGGAGTGGCAAAGCTTGCCCCAGTCACAAGCCAGCGTGTAGAGCAGAGATGACTTTGTAGAGCAGACAGAGAAGACTCACTTGACAATGGTGCCTTTCTTCATGTTGAGCCGCACCCAGTGCTGGCCCTGGGACCCATCACTCTCCCAGTATGTGTCAGCGTGGCTGTCGGTCAGGCATGACACATTGAAGTCCTCCTGGAAGAGGGCAAGTGAATGAAAGGAAGATCAGATGGGGTAAGATTAACTTATCTTTAGTGGTTACTCTCTTCACGAATCTTAGTGTCAGAGGGCATCACATTGGCCCATTCCCTTTGCTGGGCTGTGGGTAGGCACCCCAAGTGCAGAGCACACAGGACACTGGGGTTGACCCTCCGAGGTGCTCTGGGGTGACACACACAGCACAGAGTATCAAACCTTCCCCTAAAATCAGCTTAGCAGCTAATATTAGCATTGGCTTCTCAAACCACTGTCCCTCCAGGGGCTGCATTGCACACCATGCTGCAAGATGCTCCCCAGGCTTTTCTCCCACATCCTCAAACAGAGTCCGGTCCAGGCCAGAGCAGCACAGCAAGCACTATCCATGCTCCCCAGCCCCACAGCACAGCAGGGCTGATGCAGCCTTGTCCCTTTAACCCACCGTGTAGGACGAGACATCGATGCTGTCCACGTACTGCTTAACACTGCCCAAGTTCTCATCCTCCTTCCCAATGTGGTCATATAGGAAATGTACCAGGTCTTCATCACATTCGTATGTCCATGTTGGGGGCACAAACCTAGGAGGGAAAAGGGATTACTGGGTCTGGAGAGCCAGCCAGGCCAATGGGTCAAAAAAGGGAGGTCCACATCCTGCTTGTCTTGTCTTGCTCAGTTTCCTGCTTTTTGCAGGCATATCTGGGACAAGACTGTGCTGTGCAGAGCTGCCTGTCTGTCTTCCCCCCCCCCCCCCCCNGGCAGTCACGAGAGACAGGAACTTGTCCCCCACCACAGAAGAAGTCAGAAAACAGTTCATACCGAAGCTTCTCTACTGCAGCCTCGTCCTGCTCCATAGGCCTGGGCTTTGCTCCGAGGCGCAGGGAGTATGTCAGATCCACCACCTGCTCCCATCTGAAACAACACAGAGAAATGGAGGGAGTGAGAACATCCCAGGAGGAACAAGAAGCTGATGATTGAGGGGAAGCTGTAAGGGGAAGATTTTGGTTTAAAGCCCCACCGTGTTCCATCCTCCATCACCTCCAGCATCATCCGCTACTCTTTCCTTTCCAACCATGCCTCCTCCTTCCACACCCCGCTGGGCATGTGACAAGCACAGTGCCCGAGCCAAACCCAGTTCACTCCATATTCGGCATCCCTCTTGCCTCATTTCCATGAAACCTGTCCATGCAGGCCGGGGGTTCCCCAGCTCAAGGCAGAAGGGGCCGTGGGGCAGCATCCCGAGCCCGCACAGGGGTGAGCACCTCCGCGCTCCCGGGGACCCAGCGGGACACCGTGACGGCCCCGCACCTGATGACGGGTTTGTAATCCACCCCGAACAGCTGCTGCTGCCGCTGGATCCGCTCCGTGGACTCCACGGGCACCAG
>VZTG01006615.1:0-19393 GCA_013397845.1 Melanocharis versteri
TAAAAATGCTGGGTTTTTTTTCCTTAGCTAGCATGTTCTATTTCACTCAACTTTAAATAAGTTTCAGTTTAAAACTGAAACACATTTTGAAATGAACCGTTGCTGCAAATGGAAAAATACTGCACTGTTCTTTTTCCAGAAAATATTAAAACAGAACATTTTTACTATTGTGTCTGATTTTTTTGGAATGGTATTCAGTGTTTGACAGCTTTGGCAAAATCGCAAAATGTTTCTGGGATTGACCTTGATTTGAGCTTTTACACAGTTTTACATCATTCATCAAACAACTTTCATGTAGTAGATGTCTTTGTTAGAAACAGCACATGACCACGAAACTGCAAATTGTGATAACATAAATCCAAAATAAAACAGAATAATAGATTCAAGAACAGTGTTATGTTTATAACTTTTTAAAAGTGAGTGTTCCAGCTTTCAAACTTTAATTTTCCTATTTAACCGAAAATCAAATAATAATATAAAAGCAAAACAGATAAAAATAACTGTTTAAAAACAGAACAAGAAAAAAGAATTAAATTTTCTGCCTTTATTTCAAAGGCATGAATAAAATTGCCTCAATTGCATAATACCTATAATCAAGAAGACATGTGTCTCTCCCTTCTTCTATAAACAGATAGTGTGCAAGGAAGAACATGCTATGGCTTTTCCTGTTTCTATCCTCAGCTACATGCAAATATAGTTATTTTTACTGCAACAGATTAAGAATTTGAGAAAATTATACATTGCAAAACTCTCCTAAATTAGAATATTTCTGTTGATGTATTTATAGCTGTATTTATAGCTAGAACATACAATATTTAAAGATGCGGACCATGCAGACCATGTTCTCATCTCTAAGGTAAATAAAGTCACACTGTCATTTTGTAACATAATGAAATTAACTGAATCAAATCAAACTTCACTTAGTTTTTGAGAGGTCCAGCAGAATCTTAGATATAGGCTCTACAATGTCTTAACAATCAATTCTCTGGAATTTAGCTGCTTCATGCACACTTTCAGATGTACAAACTCTTTTAGGAAAACAGATCATAACACAACCAGAATGGCATAATTTACAGTGGAGAGGATTAGCAATGCATAATACAGATTAAGACTTGGTCTCTTACATCCTAACTTCAGAGGAATGTATCCCCAAGTCTCTCTTTTCCACTTCATCATGACAGGACTATTAATTCTTTCTCTCATAGATGTTCCTTCAACAGACAGAAGAACTTTTGAACAGGGAGTATTTTCGTTTGGGAGTCAGTATTCCTGGTTAACCCATTTATATGAATACATATATTTTTATTTTATGACTATTTGAAAGACAAATTATCTTATGATAAACATTTCCAGTTCCTGTGTCAAGTTTCCAGCTTTCAAAATCCCAGATTTTGTGACTGATTGAGGAAAATTTTTACGTATTGACTTGTGTAAGGCTTGGCATTCCTGGGGTAGAGTTCATGAGTTCCTTGTTTCCCACACAAGTCAATTATCAGGATTTTGCAGGACCCTGTGTGAGCTCCATCTGAACAAACTGTCCCAGAATGTGGTAACTGTAAGCAGTAGCTCAGCTGAATGCATTTAGGCATAAAGGCAGCAGGGTGCTGAAAGTAAAGGCTGTCAAATCGAGATTTTAAATTGACTAGAAGAGCAAACCAAAGAAGAGTAAAACAAAGCACAGATGCACACTTACTCTTTTCCTATCTTATCCAGTAAGTTCCAGCCAAACTGTCATTAATAAAACCACTTGCTTTATTCAAGATAATGGCTTGACCAAATATGCCAATTCAACAGGAAAAAACCATGGAGAAAAGTTTCAGAAGGCTAATTCCTTTAGAGATTGAATTTCCTTTTTTAATTTCTTTTTCTTTTCCCTTCCCTCCCTTTCTTAAAAGTCCCTCTAATAATATGTAACTTTAAAAGGAGCTGGAGATGTGGAAGAGTAAAGAACTGAAATGTGTAACTGGGGTGTAGCAAAACAGTTTATCATCATTTAGGGGAAAGTCCTACTGCCTCTAGTACTTCTGCAGGGACAACAGTGGAGGAGTACACAAGTTGTACAGAAATGTCCCACTCATTAGTATGGGATTTTGGTAGGTGAAATATTAAGGAGGATATGAATGATTGATAAAAATCAAGCTAACTAAACAAAAAATTATAAAAGGGGCTGCACTTTTGCTGAACAAAAGGATGTGTTTCTGGTTGTGAATTTTAGAAAGTTCACGTAGAATTATCTGTTATCAGAATTTCCTGTACCAGTCAGACGTACATCAAAGTTAAATTTACAGAAGAATAACATGTCCCAATATGCAAATCAGTGACAGATGAAACCTTATGCAACAGCACATCTCTTTGTATAATCCACTCTCAAAGCACATATAATGTGTCACTGCTAGAGTGCAATAGAGAAAGGTGGAAATGGCAATATAAAGAAGGAAGGTCATTACCTTTAACACTGAAAACAGCTATGAAGAGCTGGAGTGCTATTTCCTGTAGCTCAAATTTGTACATTGGCAGTAAATGCTCTGTCAGTTAGGTCCTGCTCATGAATCCACCAAGCTCATCAAAGGGTGGGTCATTTAATAAGAGCCAGTTGATTTCTATGCTACCAGCAAACTCTAATTTGTTTAAATTGGGCAGCAAAATGAACCACATTTGGTGTCAGTGGATGATATTTTAAATAGGTACAATCTAGTACTAATAAACTGTCAGACAGCCTATACAGAGAGTGGGAGATGCAGTACAGGGAGACAGCAACCAGGTCACTTCTTCATCAGGCTGCTTGCTAATCTGACCCAGTTTTTGCCCTAAGTAAAAACTGCCCATAAAGGACCAACAAGTTCTGGAACATTTTTTTGGGGAAAAGAATAAAATTTATTTCATATCAGGAATAAATCAGATACTTTTATATAAAATACTTGACAGAAACAAAGCAAAGTTTAACAACTCTGATATGCTGTATCATAGTGAAAACATAATGGAAATGCTGTGTAAGAGAATCTTTTGCCCACAGAGTAAATCTAAATATTTTAACAGTTCATGATAAATTCAGGTATTTTGCTTCAAAGCATGAAAGTGGACTTTTTGAAGTCTGAATCTTCAATGACTCTGCATTGAAGACTAATTTGGTGACTGCTACCTCAAAATACATTATGTGGGCATCCCTGCAAGACAGATAACTATTCAGGCTGTTCTTTCAGAAAAAAAACTTCTCCCGTCTTTAGTCAAGTGAGACTGATGTAGTTAAAAGCAAAAAGCCTGGAGAAGCAGAGCTTATTCCACGGCATAGAAGTCCAACAGCTGTGCTGGTTTCCTACACTTCCTGTGCTTTTAAGCATCCACAGAACAGAAATCAACGTGGCTCATGCATGTGGTCCATAGAGGTAGTACACACAAACTAAGTAAATAAAGCTCAGGATTGAGGGAAAAACCAATCATGCAGCATTACTCAGTACCACTGCCCATGAGACAGCACAGGAAGGAGAGAGGATGTGCACACGTGCCACGTTCCATGGTACTGGGTATGTGCTTTCCAAGTCATGCCCTCCCATGTGCACTGGTGAAATCATGTGATTTCTGTTGCAGGTAAGCCCAGTCTCCTGGCCTGCCTTCATATATAACAAATAAAGAGAAGCAAAGCTTCTTATAAATGAAAGGCAGTTAATGTAACAAACCCATTTCCAACTCTCTCTTAATTGCTTACATATTTGTAACTTAAATTGAAATGACCTTTTCAAGAAATTATGTACAAAAATAATAATGTGTAATGCTTTTATCTGTTACAGCCATTGCTGGGGATGTTCAGTATTGACTAGCATTATGTGGTAGGGCATATGAGGAAATATGGAAGCACAGATTAGGTCCTGTGGGCAAACAGAATGTGCAATTAGCAAACACCACAGAAGGTCTTCCATGACCTTCTCAGTGGAAACAAGCTTTACAGTACTGATAAAAATTTTCAGCATCCTTTTCTTCTGCATACGTACTAGCAATTTCTACTCTGAAGCCCAGTTCAGAGTTAACAGCTGTCTAAAACCAAATGCATTGCTCCCCACCATGCAGCGATGAGGGGTTATCCTTGCTGAGATGTGGCCCCTCTGAAACTACTGGACCAGCACCAGAAAGACAAGCTTTCCAGAGAGACAAGCTAAAGTTCAACTCAGAATTCCCAATCCAGGCTCCAACGCCTTCCAAAATTCTAAGAGGAAAGTACTCAGAGGACATGGGGAGTAAGAATGTCAGATGTGAAACCAGGTTAAGAACTGCAACTTGACAAAAATTAATGAAAAGTCACTCTAGGGCACATCTTAATGGTCCTGCCTAAACATTGCAACTTATTTCCCTTGTTTTAACATTAGCTGTCTTCCTGTAAACCAGAAGCTGCGCGGATGGGGCACTTTGCACTGCAGTGGCTACTGGCACCAGGTAAGGGTAGCCCAGTCTTGGTCTTACCAGGGCACAAGGGGGGACCAAGCCTTGAGCCCCAGAGCCTGGTGGAGGTGGCTGGGGCATGGAGCCCATGGTGGGCAGGGTACTGTGGGGCACACCTGGCAAAACCAGGCAGCAGCAAACGTCTGTGCAGTGGTGTTAGGAAAGCAAACAGCACAAGTGCCAGCCTGAGAACAATACAGAGAGTGTTTTACAGAGGAAAAGCTACAGCCCAGCTAACACCTGCAGTGGGAGTAGACAAATGGAGCCAAAACAGGGAGAAAATTAAAAAGGAGGACAAAGATGCAGGTGAAAAGAAGGATAAGAAAATGACATGTCTGGAAAGAAAAGCACAAGAGGGCATAAGTGGGTATGACAGGAAGGCAGGGAAGGGCAGC
Organism: Melanocharis versteri; assembly: GCA_013397845.1. Taxonomy (NCBI): domain Eukaryota; kingdom Metazoa; phylum Chordata; class Aves; order Passeriformes; family Melanocharitidae; genus Melanocharis; species Melanocharis versteri. The sequence goes on from VZTG01006615.1 coordinate 4,827, forward strand.
AAAAGGGTTGAGGTAAAGGCAGAACAAGCATAATATTGACAAACTGCAAATGAAACATGAGCTGATGTAAGCCTGCAGTCACTGTTACTCAGTTCAAACAGTGAAGACAACAACTTCTGTGTCTGGCATATGCATACACTGATAATGTAGAGCAGAAATTGCACGTACAATCTAGGGGATCACCCAAGAGACATACTAAGGTAAGAGACTGGAGGAGAAAGCAGGTGGCTGTAAGGGCAGTGTGAAAAGAGACAAGCAAGCACTGACACAGCAAACCTGTTTAAGAGCAACAGCAGAATAATGACAGCACAACAGAAAGACTGAGGTCTTCTTCACAAATCTAACAAGAGTCAAACATCAGGTGTCATATAATCAGTAAAATAAAAAAAAAGCAGGGCCATGAGTTTGCCAGGTTTCATTCACAGCCAAGAGGCATCTGTGCATTGACAGTTAACAGTGACATTATATCCCAGACTCTATGGGTAAGAAGACAGTGACACTATATCCCAAACATCATCAAAACCGTGCTGGTTATGCAGAAATACATCCTGATGTTTCTTGTTTATTTCCCATCCACACTCTTGTTACATTTGAATGAAGTAACTCACAGAGATACTGGCCCTCAATCTGGCCTTGTTCTTGACATTCAGTTCTTTCAGTTCACACTGCTTTTGGGAGACCAGAGTCAATCTCTAAATTCTTGTACTTTCTACCACTAAACGTTCAAGTCAATTCTGACTTCTGCAGATTTTAACCATTCTTCAAAACAACAGCTGCCTAGTATATGTGCAATATCTCTTTCATACATGAGAGAAAAATCCTACCTCGTACTCTACAGAGATTTTCAACAATCCCCGTTTGAAGTAGTAAAATCTGGTTTTTATTCAAGTGAAGTAAGAATTCCATTTCTATCCACAGAACAACTATCTGAATATCTTTGAAGGGCATTTCCAAAAGTCAGCAACAACTTGTTCTTCAGTCCAGAGGGAAGTTCCCTGTTACGATCACCATATAACAATTTAAAAACTATTAATAAAAACGATACACAGGCTGTTACTAGGAGGATCATTTATTACCTTCACCTGGAGTGAAACTCCACAGGATTTTACAGAACCATTCCCTGAGAAGTGCTACTACAAAAACCATCTTAGGCAAGCAAGGCCACAGCCACTCAAGAGAACCTGAGTTCTCAAAGCAGTCCAAGGATTTACTTCCTGTGGCAGTGATGACTGCAAACTTTTTGAAGACTGAAAGTCCTAGTGATTCTTCACAATTCTTCATCATGACAAGCACCCAATTTCATCTTTAGACAGACTGTGAAGTATTCAGGGACTTACAAGGTATTTTCACTCTTTTTGCACCTTTAGACCATAACACTTTATTTTGGATCCCAAATAAAACGGAATTGAGTCTTTTAGAGTATTCTGTCATGCCAGATTTCTCCTGTGCTTTTAAAGTGTCTGTTTTATTACTGCAGCCAGGATGTTTACTCATTCCATAATTCAGAGCTTTATTATTGCAGTGAATCATGAACTATGAGTTTCCAACTTCAAAGTGAAATTTAAAAATCAAACCAGAGAAGAATAAAAGTATTGTTTTTTCTTCCTTTTATCCTCAAACGTAACAAGAACATGAGTCTTTGCAGTTTTGCAGTGCTTTTGTAAGAACATTCTTTCGAGTGGGTTTCAGAAGGAAAATCATTGTGACAACAGTTCTGTCTCCTCTTAAGCAAAGTTGTAGTAGTCTTACTAGGTTTGTCCTTTTAATAGTATTTATAAAGCAACAATATCCACTCCTAATGGTCAGAAATGAAGCCAATATTGTGATAGATCATTTAAAATCCTGCTAATTTACAGACAAGTTTTATTTAAAAAAACCCCAACCAACAAATCACAGTACCAAGCAGTTCTCACAGCCATGACTTGACTATGTTCTTTGGATCCCAGCTGGATTCCTGCACTTGAAAGGAAATGTATGTGACAGAGTTGTAAATTACAAACAGGGAGTATCTGAAGTTCTTCCCAAAATGGGAAAGTTGCTCAACTGGACGCATTTTGACTTTATCTGAAATTCAGGATGATGTAAATACCAAACAAGAGAAGAGATCATGTCGATGATACTAGACTCATGGAATTAAGTCAACAGTGGAAAAACACATCCTCATCCCCAGAAGTATTGGCAATTCAGCACTAGGATGAACAAGAACACCAGAGAACATACAAATGGGGGACACTAATGACTCAGAAGTGAGTTGGGTTTAAGGGAATAATACCTATTTTCCTTCAGCTTTTATTTCTGTTATGTGACTGTGAACCTAAAAGATCTTCTGATCATCTATATGGCACTGAGTGGCCAGAAGTAAGCCTTCAGAATAATCCTTATTTTACTACTGCAGAGGAGATTTGGACAAAACAATTATATTCAAAATCACGGTGGACAGATTTATAGAGGAAATACTATTTTTTTTGACAGACTGCCAAAAGTGATTTATTTACATTATGTATCCTCTGCTGAACTTGACTTTGTCTGACACCTGTTTTGTCTTTCTAAGAACTCAGTGCCATCAGCCCTGAGCTTCAGAGCTTACACAGGGATGGCTCACAGACAGAATACTTGAAGTACTTTACAGTACTTGAAATTAAGGCTCCTGAGATATTCTTGACGTTTGATGGCTATTAAAGAATGGGCCTTTTCATTTGGCTTGTTTCCCATCTTCCTCCAATGACATTTCATAAACTAGTCTTTTCAAATGACTACAGGAGGTATTTAGAGGGAAGATGTGATTTTTTAAATTTGAAAATACAGATATTTCCTGACAGGAAAAAACCAAGCCCAAACATTCAGGTTAACTAAAGACCAGCCTAGTTCTCTTGAATTACTGTAGTCTTTAGCATGCTTAAGAAGACTTCATTTCTGATAAAAGCATAGACTTTTAACAATACTATGCCAAGGAGGGGTTCATTCCCCTGAGTGCCATTCATGCAGAAGGAATACAGTTTTCATGCTGTATTTAGATTAACAAAAGATTAATAGGCACTATCAGTAAGGGAAGAGCTAATGAGCCTTTAAAAGAATCAAAGAAATGAAGGTCAGTCAGGAAATGGTCTTACATACCGTTTATAGTAACACACTTCCTTCTCCTCTAGGAGCTCTCCAATACGCAGCTAGTCAGGAGGTTATGAACATTTTACACACAATACATGAAGAGTTTTGCAACTGCCCTCATTCAAGTTATCATTAAACAATTACACATAATCTCCCCCAAATTACTGGTTTTTGCAGGGGAGAAACAGAGAGGTTTGCTTTGTGAGCCCGAAATCACAGAGGTCCGGAGGAAGAACAGTTGCTAAATCCAAAATGATTACTCAGAAAATCCTACCATCAACAACTTGCTTCAATGTGTCAGACACATTAAAGACACGATAAGCGCCAGTCAGTTAGAAAGCTCCATTTGCTTTGCAGTTTTATAAATGCAGGTGGTTAGTCACTGATATATGTGCTATTCATTGACACTAGGTATTACAATGAGATACAGCTTGCCTGCTTTAGAGACCCTGTAATTTTGGAAACCCTGAAGGCAGGTACTGCAGCACTGATCTCCTACAACCATGCGTCTCCTCACTTCTTGCCCAACTTTCCTTGCTCTCTTGAGTTTTCTCTCAGTATCCCATGCTACTCTGCAAATGTCAACAAACACACCACTAAAGCCAGAAGTTGATCTGCTGATTTTGCTCCAGTGCCTTAGTAAGAGCAAATTGATCTTACAACAACTCACAGACCACTTGTGAGCCTTTAGCCAGATTTTCCTGACTACAGTCTCAGAACTGTGATAATTCTATCTACACCCCTGCACAGTAAGAGAGTCTGCTACTCAGACATTAAATCAGTTCATTATAATGCTATGATCACACCACCTCCTCATCAACAACTGCAAGCTGTAATTATATAAAATGACCAAAACTACATTTTTGGCACACTGAGGAACATGAGAATAAGCGGATAATTCACTCCCTCTACAGGTGAGCAGAAAAACATGAGTTCAAGAGGGTTAGACTTGTCTTTAAAATAATGAATACAAAACCTGTGAGGATGATTCATGTCAGACCCTCCCTGAGTGATGATACGAAGTTTTACTTCAGGAAATTGCTCTGTGTCAGTGAAGAACTCCTCTCTAGTTTGTGCTGATTGCATGAATCAACATCAGCAGGTAAAATGGAGTTACACAAGTCTAAGACAGAGACAAAATCACATCCCATGTGGCTTACCAGTTTTGCTCAGAATATTTAAATTTTTTTCTAAGAAATTGCCTTAGAACATGTCTTTAAGGAAGTTTTATAGAGGTTACCATGTTACTGCTCAGTCACAGGTCGTTCGCACTAGTCCTGGCAGGCCCAAATACAGTGAACCACAGAGATGAACTTTATGACTTCTTTTTCAACAGGAGGACATTGACAGCAATGTTTTCCAAATTTTCAAGGTTTAGAATTTTAGTAATCATCAATAAGCATATGTTTGTTCTTGACAGACCATTTCTGAAGGATCTTTGAATTTTCCTGCATTTTTGAAATCCAGGTTTTCAGCATCATACTAAGAGTGGATCTTCCCATGGTACAAACTGTTAGATACTAATGCCTATGGACAAATATCAGCTGGTTTTTTTTTACTGTTCACAGAAGTCCAAGACACTCTCAACATTAATATAAAGAAATTGCTTGTGAAATTTTGCTATTTGTGATTTTTTTTTTTACCAATGCAATATGCTGTCTTATAGGTCTTCTAAATTTGAAATGTTATGGATAGTATTTTTTTTAAGTTTTTCAAATTAGAAAACGTCTAAGGGTATATTGATATAGTTTAAGAAAACAGAGATTAAATGGTAAGACTAGAATCAGAAAACATCAGGCCAAAAAGTAAATGCTAAAACCTGTTTTAAAGCAAATAATGTGCAATGTTGATATGTGAAAGAAAATGAAAGGAAAGCTAACCAGCTTTGGTTCATTTTCAGTAATGTACTTAAAAATCTGTTGAAATAAAAGATGAACTGTATGTTTGATCAGATTTCAATGGCTAAGTAGTATCTGAAGAGGGAAAAATTAATGTTTATGACTAATTTACATCCCAAAGTCGACTACATTTCTTCAATGCAATTCAAATTTGGATCAAAAAGTCTTTGTAATTATTCCCATATTTTTGCTCAACAGATAGCTGCTTCTGTTATAGCAACAAGAGTGACCTTGTGAAATGTTGCCCTTTTACTTAGGTACAATTCTTGATTATAGAGCAAATCGTACTGTCTCAGTTTATTTAAACAATTGCTAAGTCTTGATGGTCCTGCAGAGCCAGTGCAAGTTTGGAAGGGTGAGACAAATTATACATTATGGCACACGTTTCAACAGAATTTGTCAAGAGACAGTTGCAGAATCCTTACCTTGAGACTTATACTGCTGAACCCCTCATACAACATTTAAATATTCATGTATTTTCAGTTACTGCGGATGTTATTATGCTGAGCTAAAAGCAGCTCACAAAAAGTAGGTGAAAAAAGAAGGGAAAAAAAGGAAGAAAAAGTGTGCAGAAAGAAGACAAGAACCCAAGTATTGAACTATAAATCCTATACCTGAAGCAGCTTTTTAAATGCATGTTATAGAAGGAAGCTTAAACAGAAGCTAAAAATGAACCTAAATTTTATGATTCTTTCTATTTCAAAGAGCTGTTTGCTGTTTGATGTACATCTGCCTGAGAACAAAAAGCCCATGCACAAATGTTGTTATTTAGATGAAATAAGTGACACCAATTAGTCTATATTACAGCCATAGGTGATATTTATTCTGGTTTTCCAAAGAGTCAGAAGGGACTGTACAAATTGGCATCTGCCTTAAGAACCAGCCTAGGCTCATTCACCAGCCCTGAGTAACAGAGAAAAGCCCCCTAATTTTAAAAAAACACTGGTTCTTTCAGAATATTTGATCTTTGGTATTCTGGGTAGCTACAAAATTATTTTTTACTGAAAACACATAAAAAGAAAGAGCAAAATATTTCAGTGGAAAGTTGACATTCAAGAAACTCAACAAAAAGGCAGAAGTTACAGCAAAATAGTAGATCTGAAAAAGCTCAAAACAGACTAAAAGGATTATATGGCAAAAGTAAACATACAGTCTGTTTAACAAGTTGCAACATATCTGACCTACTTGCACTTACTGGCATGTCTAAGAAGTGAACTCGTCAATAAAAGCCCATAATGTTTGCTCTCCATCATTGATTTTGAGGCCAGAATGATCCTGAACAGTCAGACAGGTTTACATCAACCATTATAAGTTGAACTTTGCAAACTGTGAAAAACATGGATTTGTTTTCTAAAACACTGCAGTAAAGACTCTACCAAAAGAACAACACTATTTCCATTAAAAAGCCCTTCCTTGGCAGATGTTCATTAGTGTTTAATGCTGGTCACAGCTGGATTAAGCTCAGGAAAGCTGAGCTCAGCACTTCAAGCTTGGAAGCTTATTTGCATTTCTACAGACAAATTCTTCAGCTTGCAATCCAGCTGGGTATAGCTAGGCAAGTGTTACAGGCTTTGTCCCATGGCCTTCAAAGCTGAGTTGGAAGTCTCTGAGCAGGGGCTCCCCTATGACTTTCATCACCTTCCTTTTATAGCTGGGCTAAAAGTAATGTTAAAACAGGGGATGCAGTTAGGCTTTGGAAAAAATAATTATGCCTAGAGAGGCTATCTTGATTGCTTCCACCTACTCTGCTCTGCATCACATATAAAGATAAGTCCCCAGATGGAATATGCAAACTGCAGAGGGGCCTTTCAAAGCTCAAGACGGCATCAAAATCTGTAAAGTCCTGAGTTTATGGTGAACTTCTGTGTTTCTGTCACCTTGTTTATTTCAGTGGCCAAGACAATATTATACTGAATCACATCAGCCACCACATTCTGATGGTTACCCCAGAAATAAAGTGCAAAAAATTTCTGCTGTGTTTGCACAAAATACAGGATTAGTATGGTATATATTATAATATGATTAGCTTCTGCACGTAGGCCTAGCACAGACAGAGTCAGGTCTAAGACAAAAGAAATCCATGTAAGTATACTACTACTACTACTACTACTACTACTACTACTACTACCTGTTTTAATTTCAAAATAGGAAAAAATGTTGGTAACTTAGGAAATGTGAAGATCATTATTTCTCCAGATGCTCTCACCTGTTTCTTTTGAAAAGGTAAGAAAAAACGTGGATCACATCAGACAGTGTCCAGGCAATGACAGAGATCTCTTTAACAAATTAATCTAGCTATAAACCACAGGAAGCTGAAATACATAACAGCCTAGTTTTAAAAAATAAAAATATGTCCAAGCAGTTATATCCATTTATATCCTCTAAGTTTTAATATTAAGCTCACCCTTCTTCCCTGAGATAGAAGAGTAATACAATAAACAAGAGGGACTGACATGGAGACAGAGGCCTCACTGGTGACACAGAAAATTCCATCTGTATTTTACAATATGTCTCTCTGTTCCCTTTCTCACCAGCCAGCCAAGAGACTTAACTGCTTCAGGACTCAAAGAAAAGAGATGTGCAGACATGATCTTCATACACTTTGTCCTGGTGAAAGCGTGCAGATGTTACAACAGAAGAAAAATGGCAACTGTTCTGAGAAGAGAGGACAACTGAAACATGAAAGATTATATTCCCCACAACAGCACCATGTTCCCTCTGCTGCACCACATGTGGTCAGGATCAGCTCCACAATGGATTTCAGAATACATACTGCTGCTCTTGGGCAATGAAAGCATAAAATTAACAGTGCAGTTACAACCCACAGCTCAAAAGCCCTTTTTCACGCTTACAGGACCAGCAATGTGTTTTGATGCAACCATTTGACGCAGTTTTGCCATTATGTCAGGCTCCCAGGAACCTCATTTACATCGACTTTGATCAGTGTGACAGCAACTGAAGATAGCTGGGACTTTGCATGCACACATCACACCTCCACACATAGGTTGGATATTAGGAGAAAGCTATTTACAGAAAGAGTGGTAAGGTACTGGAATGGTCTACCTGGGGAGGTGGTGGAGTCACCATCCTGGATGTGTTCAAAAAGAGATTGGATGTGGTGCTTGGTGCCATGGTTTAGTTGACGTTAGGGAATGCATTGGACTCGATGATCTTGAAGGTCTCTTCCAACCTAGTGATTCTGTGATTCCATGATTCCCTTCTCCCCCAGGCCCATCCTCTCTGCCCCTCCCATCCTTTTTCCTTTTCCCTGATGTTCAGTGTGGTTCTTCCTAAGATACGAACACCAGGTGGGTATTTGCAGGAGGAACTGTCTGTATGATTGCACAATTAATGCATCCCAGAGATGAGGGATGTTTTTTACTGAGATGCATTTACTTTGGAGCACATCAGCCAGTAAAAGGGTATGAAATGCTGCTGGAGACTGGGACAACTGCACAAACTGGCCTCCCAAGGCTGCAGGCAGCTTCTGGGTGGATGCCTCCTCCCTGCCAGGGATGCCTGCAGGGTCCATCCAGCCCGAAGATGGAACACACACTTTTGGATATCTGAGTAAAAGTGAGTAAGATTCAACCAAATACGGAGAAAAAATCCTAAATCATCTCCATAGGTGCTTTGTTTCTTAGTAGTTGTGAATTCTGCAAGGCCGAAGACTGTAAACCTGTATATTTCTAGCTGAACCTGTTTATATGATAACTCTTTAGATACTACAATTCATTGCAATAGATGATAAAGTTGTTACTTAGATACTGCACTGGCAATATTTAGATACTGTATAAGTCACATATCCAATCATAAACATCCTCACAAGCCCTGTGTCCTACTTCTCATGTCTAGCCAAGAACTCTTCCCTCTACAACTCTGCTACACTCAGTTTGGTCCCTTCGTTGCCCATGAAGTATCCAATGTTATCAGAGATCTCCTTAAATATCTCAAGATACATATAAGAAACCTAAACAGTAAATCAAATCACATCCTAAACCAATGTACTTGCCTTAAGCAGGAGACACAGGATATTCAATAGGTACAGGTTGGATAATCTCTCTGTGGGTTTCCTGCTGTTATGAAAGCAAGGGAGAACAGGGAATCTTTCTGTGCTGCAATCAGTCGTGCCTGATCTCTACAAACAAGCCTGGCATCCCTTCTTTAACATCTATAGCACAGTGATGTCAAAATGGCCCCACCGAACACTTCCCAGGGTGCTATGGACACATGCCACTGCTGTTGCCCCAAAGCCTTCCTTGTTCTGTGTGGGCTCTACCACTTTTCTTCTCCCTGGGCTCCTTGGCAAGCTTTCTGGGTGCAAAGACATGGAATCTCACCCTCTGACTTCAAAGAGCTTAATGCATGCCCTGAAGAAAGGAGCTGAGGTGCTTTGATTTGCCATATGCAGATATTGATCTGCCACCTGGAGATACCGATCTCTCCTCCTTGACTGCAGCTCCCTGCCAGCTCCTCCAGCGGGCACAGCTGGCTGTGCTGCAGGAAGAAGGAGGCTCCAAGGCCACTTGCCCTTTCCTGGCCCAACAGCCTGTATGACCAGGTGGTATCATGGGCCAGGGAAGGGAAGCAGCTGACTGCTACCACTGGAGGTGGTGGTGGGGTGGGCTGGGGGCACGGTGGGGAAAAGTGTATTTTCCAGCCAAATCAGTTTGTCAAACCAGCCTTCCACGTGACTGCAAAAAAAGCTTTTGCCAGGCATGTGGGAGGCAGCCATGATTTGGAAACAAGCAACCAGGCACAGATGAGCCCAATTCTTTCACTGGCAGTGAAAGAGCTTATTTAGGGGAATAAAGAAAACAAGAAACCACCCTTGCTCCTCATGAGGCGCCTAAGGCTGAGTGCCAGTGATTCTGCACAGCTTAAAAATGATTCAGGGGTACATTGGGTGGAGTAAGAGGCACAAGCAGAAGTACATTCGGTCCTTTGTCTTGGCCTGTGGTGTGGCTCCAGCAGCAGGAATGAGCATGAAAGACAAAAGAAATCAGCTTGTACTGTTTTCACTTGCCACACATGAACTTAATGAGAACAATTTATACTGATTAAATGAACCTGAAATTTGGAAGAACATTTCTGTGTTGACTGTATAACCAGCTCCAGCAACTTAGGCTCCAACAAATCTGAGATACATGTATATTAAAGACGAATAAGCAAGCCAGTTTAGGAAACAACAACAGCATGAAGTTTTATATAAGTTTACTGCCCAGCTTCATTTGCTTGAGATTTGAAAAACTGAAAGTATTTTTTTACACTCTTTCAATTTTTCTTAATCTTTAACTATGTTTTTTAGTTCTACCAGGAAGAATAAAAGGAAATGTCAAATCATCAGTAAAAATACGCTTTTCAAGTTATAAATTATTCCAACAAAACCAGAAACCAAAGAACATGTGAAAGACTAATATATACCACGTAAAATTTCCAGGTTAATTTCCAGATGATTAAGCATCCAAATTAAATCATTTCAATGAAGAGAAAAAGGAAAATTATGGTATTTAAGAGACTGCAGTGATAACTGTAAAACAAAACTCAAAAACTTTAGTAGTTTTTGTGATGTTATCTTAGCATAAGAGAGAAAAATTGTTGGAAGATGGGAAGTGTAGTGAGAGTAGATTCAGGGTCCGCATGACAAAACAGAGATATAAGATAACAGAAACATGTTAAAATAAAATATGTATCAGTAGCAGGGCTAACAATGCCATCTGCTATGTCTTCCTTACACATCCCACTACGAAATCTAGTATTCAAATGTTTTAATCTGTGTTGCGAGAGCGACAAATCTGTGCTCTTATTTATTCATTTGAGGTGACAATCTCAGTATCAGGTCCCTGTTATTTATGGAAATCTCCACCTGAAACAGTTTGGTGATTCCTAAGTGATTTGCTTATGTTGAGTACTCTGGGTGTTCTTCATTTTGAAAACAGATTTTGAATTAGGAACACCACATAATTTTGTGGAAATTTGCTCAAATTCCACTATGCACCACAGGCTTCACACTGTGCCTAAATTTGCACTGGTCGCTGGCACAGGGCACAATTTCATCACGTGAGGTGCAGATAGTCTTTTCTTGAAGTGACTGTTTATATAATGCTATTATAGGTCAGTGTAGGTCTCAGTCTGTTGGTGAGATGTTTGTGCTGTTATCTGAGCTGGGAAACCAAACATAGGAGTGATCCCTTTTGAGTCCTAAGGGCATGGAACATGGTGGCACATGTTGGAAATTCCTATGACAGTGGCAAAATGCTGACAGATTAATCTACACCTGGCCCCCAAACATGCCTATGTATGTCTCACTGAACCATAAATCAAATATGTTTTTACAAGTTTTCTTCTTTTAGAAATCACTCAGCAGATATTTTGAGCTCAAATCAGGATCCTTTTTCTCATAAAAGTGCCAAGCCCTTTTCAAACCATGCTAAGAGAGGAGCAGATTAAAGTATCAGTTGCTTAAGCAACTAGAGGAGCAACATTACAAAGGAGTACCTCTAATGCTGTAGAAGGTAAGTCAAAGAACCATCACCCATTATCACTGCAGGAAGCCTATAAACTTCTTCCAAACAGCTGCTATTACATTTGACAGCAGCTGATTTGCACGATGGGGCTCTCTGTGCTCACCCAGCTGCAGTGTGCAGAGTTGACCTCTGAGGATGAAACGAGTGTGGAGCGGAGGGCAGAAGTTTGCATACCCATTCACGAACACACAGGAACATCTCCTTCCCCCGCTTCATCGGAGTTGGAATGGAAAATTAACATCCTATCCTAAACTGTTTTCAGACAAGCCTATCAAAAAAGCTAAAGAACAGATTTTTTAAAATAAATATGCTAGGACTTCCCTGTCTGGAAAAGAGATAGCTAAGTAGTGAGATTTACAAAACTATGAAGAAGAGATGGCCTGCAACTGACTGGTCACTGTCTCTTTAAATTAAAAAAAAAAACCAAAAACAAACAAACAAACAAACCCACACAAAAAAACCAAACGAGCAAACAAAAAAAACCCCCAACAAAACAAAAACACACAAAACCCCCCAAACAAAAACAAAAAACCCCAAACCAAACAAAAACAAACAAAAAAACCCAAAAAACCCCAAAACAAAACAAGAACCAACCAACCATACACCACCCCCCAAAAACAAACAAATGAAAAACCCCCAACACCCTCCCCCCACCAAAAAAAAGAGAAACAACCCAAAAACCACAAACCGAAAAGAAAGCTAATGCAACTAGGCAGTAGCCGATTCAAAGGAACAAAAGGACACATTTCTCCACTCAACTTGTAGCTGAGCTCTGAAGGTCCTCACTACACTGCATTTAGGATCCTAAAATTTTCTACATCTGCATGTTCAAGAGGGCAATTGTCAGCTTTAGGGGAAAAAGTATTCAAAGGTAGTAAGTATCAAGGTACCACCTCTGGCTCCAAACCCCACAAGACATACAACACCAGAGGAAGGCACATTATTCAGTGATTGCTCCACTCTTCTGTTCTTCACTGTGCATTTGGCAAGCAACCACTGGAGATACAGGAGATAGGATACAAAGCTAAAGGAATTTTAGGTTTTCACTGGCACAGTTATTACTGTTTCACAATGCTTTTGAAAAGACAGGCCTGCAAGGACAACAGACATGAGTAGCAACCTGTGGTAGTTCAAAATATGTTTTCTACTACAAAGTAAATTACAATTTATTTAATTAGTCAACCTAGTTTTGTTATCCCTTGTCAGTACATCACAAACTTAATAATACTAGCTATGTAATACAAACATGACATGAGCTCTTTCCTCTACTTTTAGTAAAGAAATACTGGGCAAGCTTATATCAGTTCACAGCTCCACGCCAACAATTCCTATTTTACTGCCAGAAGAAAACCCAAGTTATGTACAATGTATACACAGAGAGCTCAGAAGGAGGTGTATGGCAGAGGTAGCATGAAATTCGCAGTTTTGAAAGGTGTAAAGCCCTCTACTCTTCTCTTAAACTCTACCCTGTCTTCTGTCTGTAAATGGCACCTCTCAGGCTCACTTACAAATTACTATGTAAGCACCAGTATGGGAGTGCAGCCAAGCAACGGGAAGTCTAAGCTGCATTCCCCGTTTAGTCCACAGGCAAAGTAGTTTCTTTAGTATCTTTTATAAAAATAGGCAATTTGTTGTAAGGAAGGACATACCAAACGGAAAGGAAAGTCAGCTTAATAAAGTCCCTTAACATGTAGTCATTTAGGACTAATAAGACCTGTAGGTATCCCCTCGAGAAAAAATCCCTCCTAATAATTTCTCCATTACCAGAATAAATACTGCATTCATGGTGGTTTTTCAACTGCTCTAAATCCACCACTTCCAACAGCCAGCAGCAACTGGAAGTTCCACAGCCAATCTTTCTGAATTCCAGGCAGAGCTGTGACAAGCAGGAGTCATTTGAAGAACTAAAGGAACAGAGTATTTCCTGAGCTTTTGCCATATGCTTATTCTGCTGCTGAGGTTGTACCAGAGAGAGATGGAAAAAGACTTATTTATTGCAGGTTATGATCTGCCCTCCTCCACACACCACTATCCCCCTTGCAAATCTTGTGGAGCAGTTCATGCACCATTTACTCTCTCCGTGACTTCTGAACTACAAATGAAGATAAGGCAGAGGATGCACAGGTTTGGGATCCAGTCACAGATGATAGACCACGATCAGTTCGAGAGATGAATAGGAGGGATGAAGAAAAGGGAAGGGGCTATCACGGCTTGTAAGCCTGTAAACTCTCAGAAGAGCCAAAAATACCACTCATTTTTAAGAATCAAGCGTGTGGCACCATTTCTGAGTGCTATGTTATAGTGCGGTAGAGCCCAGGACACAACAGGAAGAAAATGTGCTTAGTGGAATAATGTAATCCAAGCGTACAATTTCAGTGAAAACTGAGCACACATGGTGCCAGGCACTTAGGAAGGTAAGAGTCAAAAGCAAGGCAATGCTAGGAGTTTTTAAGTCCAGTTTGTAACAAGACAAGAGCCTAATATTCTTGTGATGGGAAGATCAGAGAAAACATTCCCTTTCATGCTGTTTCAGAGCATTGAGTGTCTCAGATTTTTGTCACTTAAACTAGTGACAGAAATCCTTTTGCACTTCTCATTTTCTCCTTTTCTTCATCCCCTTCTTCCCTCCCTAAGGTCTTTTGTTTCCACTGATGTATTCCTTGCATTTTTCCTCAAGGTGCTTTCACAGAATCACAGAATGGGTCAGGTTGGAAGGGCCTGTAGTGGTCATCTGGTCCAACCCTGCTCAAGCAGGCCCATCCCAGAGCACATGGCACAGGTCTGTGTCCAGACAGATTTTTAATATCTCCAGTATGGGAGACACCACAACGTCTCTGGGCAACCTGTTCCAATTCTCAGTCACTGCACCATAAAGAAGTTCTTCCTCATATTCAGGTGGAACTTCCTGTGCATCAGTTTCTGCCATTGCCTCTTGTCCTATTGCTCAGCACCACCGAGCAGAGCCTGGATCCATCCTCTTGGCATCTTCTCTTCTCTTCTCTTCTCTTCTCTTCTCTTCTCTTCTCTTCTCTTCTCT